>JAEAOA010000378.1:1377500-1692500 GCA_016746295.1 Potamilus streckersoni | reverse complement strand
ATTATAAGTCTAGTGGCTCCACATTATAGCCTTCATTGAGTACTGTTACAGTATTTCCCCAATTATATGTCTAGTGGCTCCACATTATAGCCTTCATTGAGTACTGCTACAGTATGTCCCCAGTTATAAGTCTAGTGGCTCCACATTATAACCCTCATAGAGTACTGCTACAGTATTTCCCCAATTATAAGTCTAGTGGCTCCACATTATAGCCTTCATTGAGTACTGCTACAGTATTTCCCCAATTATAAGTCTAGTGGCTCCACATTATAGCCTTCATTGAGTACTGCTACAGTATTTCTCCAATTATATGTCTAGTGGCTCCACATTATAGCCTTCATTGAGTACTGCTACAGTATGTCCCCAGTTATAAGTCTAGTGGCTCCACATTATAACCCTCATAGAGTACTGCTACAGTATTTCACCAGTTATAAGTCTAGTGGCTCCACGTTATAGCCTTCATTGAGTACTGCTACAGTATTTCCCCAATTATAAGTCTAGTGGCTCCACATTATAACCCTCATAGAGTACTGCTACAGTATTTCACCAGTTATAAGTCAAGGGTGGTTCATAAATGTGATAATGGTATGGAAATTAGTTTCTCACTGGACAAGACATTCTTCCATAACCTTAGAGAAAGTCATCCAACAAGTTTCATCATGGTCTAAAATATATTATTGCATAAAAACTATTTTTCTTCTTTTAGTCACCATGAGTATGACATTTGACATTTTAACCCTGAAATCAACAGGCTTCATTCTTATCTTATGCACAAGATATTAACCAAGTTTGGTACAGGTACATGTTACAGGCACATTTGGTACAGGTACATGTTACAGGCATATTTGGTACAGGTACATGTTACAGGCACATTTGGTACAGGTACATGTTACAGGCACATTTGGTATAGGTACATGTTACAAAAATAAAGTTATTACAGCCACTTGACACAGACACATTGATGGGTAGACAGACACTGTCACACTGATGGGTAGACAGATATACACTGATGGATATACACATACTGTTACATTGAAGGGTAGACAGAGATACAGATGTGTTAATCAGGATGCAAACTATAGACATACTAATGAATAGGCATACACACGGACACAATGATGGGTAGATAGACATAAAGACAAATTGATGGATAGACTGACATACATACATATTGATGGGTAGCTAGACAAACAGACATTGTCATAATATCATATATTCCACCTTTTAGCAAATATTAAAAGAAAAACAACATATGAGCTCCTGCTAGCAGAGAAAATGTTCATTTTCATCATGTACTCTTCTCAATGTTTTCTACAGACATTCACTGACCAGTATACACCTTATTTAACATTCTTCACAGACATTCACTGACCAGTATTCACCTTATTTAACATTTCTTCACAGACATTCACTGACCAGTGTACACCTTATTTAACATTCTTCACAGACATTCACTGACCAGTATTCACCTTATTTAACATTTCTTCACAAGCATTCACTGACCAGAGTACACCTTATTTAACATTCTTCACAGACATTCACTGACCAGTGTACACCTTATTTAACATTTTTCACAGACATTCACTGACCAGTATTTACCTTATTTTAACATTTCTTCACAGACATTCACTGACCAGTGTACACCTTATTTAACATTTTTCACAGACATTCACTGACCAGTATTTACCTTATTTTAACATTTCTTCACAGACATTCACTGACCAGTGTACACCTTATTTAACATTCTTCACAGACATTCACTGACCAGTGTACAACTTATTTAACATTCTTCACAGACATTCACTGACCAGTATACATCTTACTTAATGATCTTTACAAACATTCACTAACCAGCATATACCCTATTCAATATTCTTTACAGACATTCCTTAACCAGCAAACACACTACTCAATATTCTCTACAGACATTCATTGACCAGTACACCCCCTATTCAATGTTTTTTACAAGTGTAGTCTGTAATCTTCAACTGTGCAAAGTTAATGGAATTATTAAACAGAGGAGTGGTCTCTGTACTTTTTCCATGTAATGACCATAAATTTGGGAATAGATACCTAACTGGATATAACATTTTGGAATAGACACTAAATTGGATGTAGTACTAAATTTGGGAATATATATTAAATTAAATTAAGTGCTAAATTTGGGAATAAATGCTAAATTGAATTTAGTACTAAATTTTGGAATAGATACTTAATTGAATTTCATACTAAATTTTGGAACAGATTCTTAATTGAATTTAGTACTAAATTGTGGAATACATACTAAATTAGATGTAATACTAAAAAATACACATCAACCTACACATTTTTGTCATTTGTAATTGCATCAACACTTAATTATGTAAAAATATCCAGTTTTGAAAATAAATAATCCTTTATTTCATAAGCTTTCATGCTTAAGACCCCTTCCCAGCAGTATTCTGAGGGGTTCATTAAGTGAAATGAACTCTAAAAATGTGCTCCATAGGGTGTCAGTTAATAACAGTCAAATCTGTGAGAAAATCTTTCTCTGTTGAACAATCATATGCATAACAGTAAACAAGAGCAATCTTTAGTTAATGAGAGCCTTGACTCCTTTACTCAAATGAACTTGCTCCCTTTTCTTTGGCTGCACAAAAATCCTTGAAATGATATGTATTTCTAGGACAATGTAGGGATGTGGATCATGGAGTGTTGTTTCTATCAGGTCATCCTCTAGAATAAGAATTAAATGCAGGTGTGTCTGTATAGCAAGCCAAGTTATGATATCTATTAAATCCAGGTGTGTCTGTATAGCTAGCCAAGATATCATATCTATTAAATGCAGGTATGTCTGTATAGCAAGCCAAGTTATGATATCTATTAAATGCAGGTGTGTCTGTATAGCTAGCCAAGATATATCTATTAAATGCAGGTGGGTCTGTATAGCTAGCCAAGTTCTGATATCTATTAAATGCAGGTATGTCTGTATAGCAAGCCAAGTTATGATATCTATTAAATGCAGGTATGTCTGAATAGCTAGCCAAGATATCATATCTATTAAATGCAGGTATGTCTGAATAGCTAGCCAATATGGTATCTATTAAATGCAGGTGTGTATGTATAAGAAGGCCAACCTATGATATCTATTAAATGCTGGTGAATCTGTATAACAATTAATGGCTATGATATCTATTAAATGCAGGTGTATCAGTATAGCAAGCCAAGCTATGATATCTATTAAATGCAGGTATATCTGTAAAGCAAGCCAAGCTCTGATATCTATTAAATGCAGGTGTGTCTGTATAACAATTATTGGCTATGATATCTATTTAATGCATGTGTGTATATATAGCAACCCAAGCTAGGATATCTATTAAATGCAGGTAGGTCTGTATAGAGAGCCAAGCTATGATATCTATTAAATGCAGGTATGTCTGTATAACAAGCCAAGCTCTGATATTTATTAAATGCAGGTGTGTCTGTATAGCAAGCCAAGCTCTGATATCTATTCAATGCAGGTGGGTCTGTATAGCAAGCCAAGTTCTGATATCTATTAAATGCAGGTATGTCTGAATAGCTAGCCAATATGGTATCTATTAAATGCAGGTGTGTATGTATAACAATTATTGGCTATGATATCTATTAAATGCAGGTGTGTATATATAGCAAGCCAATCTCTGATATTTATTAAATGCAGGTGTGTCTGTGTAGCAACCCAAGCTATGATATCTATTAAATGCAGGTGCATCTGTATAGCAAGCCAAACTATGATATCTATTAAATGCAGGTGTGTCTGTATAGCTAGCCAAGATATCATATCTATTAAATGCAGATATGTCTGTATAGCAAGCCAAGCTATGATATCTATTAAATGCAGGTGCATCTGTATAGCAAGCCAAACTATGATATCTATTAAATGCAGGTGTGTCTGTATAGCTAGACAAGCTCTGATATCTATTAAATGCAGGTATGTCTGTATAGTGAGCCAAGCTATGTCTATTAAATGCAGGTATGTCTGTATAGCAATTATTGGCTATGATATTTATTAAATGCAGGTGTGTCTATATAGCAAGCCAAGCTAGGGTATATATTAAATGCAGGTATATCTGTATAGAAAGCCAAGTTATGATATCTATTAAATGCAGGTATGGCTGTATAGCAAGCCAAGCTCTGATATTTATTAAATGCAGGTGTGTCTGTATAGCAAGCCAATCTCTGATATTTATTAAATGCAGGTGTATCTGTGTAGTAAGCCAAGCTCTGATATCTATTAAATGCAGGTGGTTCTGTATAGCAAGCCAATCTCTGATATTTATTAAATGCAGGTGTGTCTGTGTAGCAAGCCAAGCTATGATATCTATTAAATGCAGGTATGTCTGTATAGGAAGCCAAGCTCTGATATCTATTAAATGCAGGTATGTCTGTATAGCGAGCCAAGCTATGATGTCTATTAAATGCAGGTATGTCTGTATAGCAAGCCATGTTATGATATCTGTTAAATGCATGTGTGTCTGTGTAGCAAGCCAATCTATGATATCTATTAAATGCAGGCATGTCTGTATAGCAAGCCAAGCTATGATATCTGTTAAATGCATGTGGGTCTGTGTAGCAAGCCAAGCTATGATATCTATTAAATGCAGGTATGTCTGTATAGCAAGCCAAGCTATGATATCTGTTAAATGCATGTGGGTCTGTGTAGCAAGCCAAGCTATGATGTAAATTAAATACAGGTGTGTTGGTATAGTTGGCCAAGCTATGATATCTATCAATGGAGGTATGTCTGTATAGAAAGACATACTATGATATCTGTTAAATGCAGGTGTATCTGTGTAGCAAACCAAGCTATGATATCTATTAAATGCAGGTATGACTGTATAGCAAGCCAAGCGCCAAGCTATGATATCTGTTAAATACAGGTTTGTCTGTATAGCGAGCCAAGTTATGATATCTATTAAATGGAGGTATGACTGTATAGCAAACCAAGTTATGGTATCTATTAAAGTAACGAATTAGCATTTGGTTCAGTGACCAACACAAAAATGATGACTCTCTGCACATGCCAATATTTGCTCATACTAAATTGATTTGATAAAGCAGAACAAGTAGTAGCAAAGCTCAGACACAATGAAAATTAAAAAACAATTTTATTATGTAGTTCAATTACCTATTGACATAGAGTGATGGGCATATTATTTTTCTATTAGAGATAGTTTATAAAAGTTTCCAATGTTATGCATCAAATTACACATATAAGCCATTACAAACATCTGCACTCTCCAAACAAAACACCTCTCTCTCATTCCACCAATCACCACCCCTCTCTCTCATTCCACCCATCACCACCCCTCTCTCTCATTACATACATCTCCACCCCTCTCTCTCTCATTCCACCCATCTCCACTCCTCTCTCTCATTCCACCCATCTCAACCCCTCTCTCTCATTCCACCCATCTCCACCCCTCTCTCTCATTCCACCCATCTCCACCCCTCTTTCTCTCATTCCACCCATCTCCACCCCTCTCTCTCATTCCACCCATCAAACCACCCCCTTTCTCTCATTCCACCCATCACCCCCTCTCTCTCATTCCACCCATCTCCACCCCTCTCTCTCATTCCACCCATCTCCACCCCTCTCTCTCATTCCACCCATCACCACCCCTCTCTCTCATTCCACCCATCTCCACCCCTCTCTCTCTCTCTCATTCCACCCATCTCCACCCCTCTCTCTCTCATTCCACCCATCTCCACCCCTCTCTCTCATTCCACCCATCTCCAATCCTGCCATTATGGCAGCATTCCTGTCATCTACTCATCTTGCTGAATGATCAAGTCAGTTATGATCACCATTATTCAATCAGTGCAAATTAAGTTTAGTTTGCATGAAAAATTCTGTGTTACCTATGGTTATCTTCCCTTTGACCCTCTAGTTGTCTGGGGCCCACATCCCAGATCCAAAACCTTGGCTGTAAATTTGTTCCTCCTCCTGCATCATGTTATATGAATCCTCTCACTCAGCACAGATGGAGTTCAATTTACAAGTATAACAGAGACAAACAGTCACACAGACAAATTTCAACACATAAACACAGAATAATGGACATGATCTATCACAACAAATCCACCAAAAATGCTCATAAAATAATTCATCTGTTTACACCTAGAATAATAAAATTGACGCTTTACTAATCTACATCATTCTATTTAACTAGCAGATGATGTCAAAATTGACTTATAAGCTTTGTGGATGTCTGAAACCATACCAGTAGCAATACATTCAGTTGATGCTGCAGATGAAAAATATTTATTCCAGTTTTAATTTATACTCGGCCTACTAATTTTTCAAATTAATACACTTTCCACTTTTCAAATATGACAGTAATTAAATCCTTACTGTTTTTGTGTTGATATTTCCTCCAGAATCTTCATCCCACCCTTGCTTAGTCAGCTAATATTACCTGGCAGAATTGGTGTAATATTTGCCATCTTGCGCAATCATTTCAACTCTTCAGGTCTGAGGAAAAGAACAATTGTTGCTTCCTTTCAGATGCAGCATCCATAGCAATGACGTACACCAAGTGCATCAGTTTACCTGAAAATTTGGTATTGTGCCAGATCTAATAATTAGACTTCATGCTATCTACCTATTTTCTATAACAGGAATGTACACTCCACAGTAAAAAATTACAATGGAATTTAAGATTGACTTTTTTCTACATGCTTAACTAATCAATGGAATAATTTTTTATTCACATGGAAGAATTGTATATGGGCTCATTTATTGTTTACCAATGTTTTCTTGGCATTTCACATGCTCCCAGTTTTGTCTGGGTTACTGTAATGTTTACCATTGTTTACCAGACATTATATCTGGTCCCAATTTTACGGACACATCATAATAGAAATCCAGACTTTAAATATTTGGTTTGTAACACTCAAGTCACTTTTTAAATTTGATTCAGTCAAATTAATTAATTTTAAACTGAGGTCCTACCAGACTCCAGTTATGGTTGTGATCTCAAAACACGTATGAGTCCCTCTGTTGTTGTTGTTGTTGTTGTGGGGTTTAACGCCATTTTTCAGCACAGGAAAGGCTATACATGGCGGCCAGTATTAATGGTGGAGGAAGAAACCGGGAAATCACCGGAAAGAACCACCGACCCACGAGAAGCTACTGGCAAGCTCTCTCACATATCCACATTCGCCGAATCTTAGACTCGAACCCACGCAGATAGAGGTGAGATGGCAGTGATCCGTAACGGACAGCGCTTTAGACCACTCGGCCACTCGGGGCCCCACTATGAGTCCCTCTAAGGGACTGATGTTTTACTAGGTGTAAAGAATCTTAATAAATCTAAGATTATGTCTTTTTCTTCCTTTTCACTGCTGCATATTCAAATCACTTCTGAAACTCCAACATGCCAAATTTAGTAACTGAAGTGTGAGAGGGGTGGAGATGGGTGGAATGCCTCAGCTAATATGCTCACCAGATACTTTAAATATAATACAAATTTCTGTCATGACTTTTGGAATCTGCCATCTCTGAACTTCTCTCAGACAATGCCAAGGCATACCCACATGCCAAGTTTGATAAATCTATTAGAAATATTTCTTGGGGGTAAAAAAAGAAGTTATTAAAAGTGGCACAATTTAAAATTTTCTGCAGATATATCCAGAAACTTAGTTAATGAAAAAAAATCATTAGTACAGCCATGAACTTTCACTTTAAAATTAATGTTAAATGATAATAATCATTAGTACAGCTGCAAGTATATGCCATGACCTTTGACCTTAAAATTAATATCGTTTTGCTATCAGTTTGTTATTTGAACGAACACAAAATCTAGTCAAAATTCATTTTTATAAAGAAGCTCAATGTTGAACATTAAGGCAGTTTTTTGGAGTGTATCAACATCATTTTAATACAAATTATACACTGCAAGAAAGCAGTTTTTTTAAGAAAAAATACCAGTAAGGCTATTCCATTACAAAATTTGTCAGTAAGGCGATTACATTACAAGATTTGTCAAACTCATTTTCATTTTCACTTCAGACAAACTAAATGTTGTGAGAAGTGTTTTGTTGAAATTCCATATGAATCAAGAGGAGCAGTAAATCTCATATCAAAAAGACAACCCCTTCAAAAGGAGCAGTGAATCCCATATAAAAAGACCATCCCTTCAAGAGGAGCAGTAAATCCCAATCAAAAAGACCACCCCTTTGAGAGGAGCAGTTATTCCCATATCAAAAAACTACCCCTTTGAGAGGAGCAGTTATTCCCATATCAAAAGACCACCCCTTTGAGAGGAGCAGTTATTCCCATATCAAAAGACCACCCCTTTGAGAGGAGCAGTAAATCCCATATCAAAAGACCACCCCTTTGAGAGGAGCAGTTATTCCCATATCAAAAGACTACCCCTTTGAGAGGAGCAGTTATTCCCATATCAAAAGACCACCCCTTTGAGAGGAGCAGTTATTCCCATATCAAAAGACCACCCCTTTGAGAGGAGCAGTTATTCCCATATCAAAAGACTACCCCTTTGAGAGGAGCAGTTATTCCCATATCAAAAGACCACCCCTTTGAGAGGAGCAGTAAATCCCATATCAAAAGACCACCCCTTTGAGAGGAGCAGTAAATCCCATATCAAAAGACCACCCCTTTGAGAGGAGCAGTAAATCCTATATCAAAAGACCATCCCTTTGAGAGGAGCAGTTATTCCAATACCAAAAGACCACCCCTTTGAGAGAAGCAGTAAATCCCATATGAAAAGACCATCCCTTTGAGAGGAGCAGTTATTACAATACCAAAAGACCACCCCTTTGAGAGGAGCAGTAAATCCCATATCAAAAGACCATCCCTTTGAGAGGAGCAGTTATTCCAATACCAAAAGACCACCCCTTTGAGAGGAGCAGTAAATCCCATATCAAAAGACCATCCCTTTGAGATGAGCAGTAAATCCTATATCAAAAGACCATCCCTTTGAGAGGAGCAGTTATTCCAATACCAAAAGACCACCCCTTTGAGAGGAGCAGTAAATCCCATATCAAAAGACCATCCCTTTGAGAGGAGCAGTTATTCCAATACCAAAAGACCATCCCTTTGAGAGGAGCAGTTATTCCAATACCAAAAGACCATCCCTTTGAGAGGAGCAGTTAATCCCATATCAATAGTTTCAAGATAGTCATCACTGCCAGGTCTGACCATTTTTATATACAATAAGATATCAAAAGAATGCTAAGAAGCTGAAATGACAAGATTCTTTAAGACTGCCATTATAGTGGCCATATTGGAAGTATCACACCATTTAACTTAGAACCAACCATGTATCATAAGAAAATCTTTCATTACAAATACTGTATCAATACAACCATGTATCATAAGAAAATCTTTCATTGCAAATACTGTATCAATTCAACCATGTATCATAAGAAAATCTTTCATTGGAAATATTGTATCAATACAACTATGTATCATAAGAAATCTTTCATTGCAAATACTGTATCAATACAACCATGTATCATAAGAAATCTTTCATTACAAATACTGTATCAATACAACCATGTATCATAAGAAATCTTTCATTACAAATACTGTATCAATACAACCATGTATCATAAGAAATCTTTCATTGCAAATACTGTATCAATACAACCATGTATAATAAGAAAATCTTTCATTGTAAATATTGTATCAATACAACTATGTATCATAAGAAATCTTTCATTGCAAATACTGTATCAATACAACCATGTATCATAAAAAATCTTTCATTACAAATACTGTATCAATACAACCATGTATCATAAGAAATCTTTCATTGCAAATACTGTATCAATACCACCATGTATCATAAGAAAATCTTTCATTGCAAATACTGTATCAATACCACCATGTATCATAAGAAAATCTTTCATTGCAAATACTGTATCAATACAACCATGTATCATAAGAAATCTTTCATTGCAAATACTGTATCAATACAACCATGTATCATAAGAAATCTTTCATTGTAAACCTAATATCAATATAACCATGTATCAGAAGAAATTCTTTTATTGTAAACCCTATATCAATGCATGTGTCATAAGAAGTTTTTCACTGTAAACCCTTTGTCAAACTAACAATGTGTCAAAAGAACATCTTTCATTTTTAACCCTATATCAAGACAACCATGTAGCATAAGATAATCTTTCATTGTAAACCCTGCATCAATACAACCATGTATTGTAAGAAGTCTTTCATTGTATACCCTATATCAATACAACTATGTATCAAACCCAACTAGATACCATAATAAGTCACAGTAGTTAGACCCAACTAGGTACCATGGTAAGTCATAGTAGTTAGACCCAACTAGATACCATAGAAAGTCATAGTAGTTAGACCCAACTAGATAGCACAGTAAGTCATAGTAGTTAGACCCCACTAGATACCATAGTAAGTCATAGGAGACAGACCCAACTAGATACCATAGTAAGTCATAGCAGACAGACCCAACTAGATACCATAGAAAGTCATAGTGGTTAAACCCAACTAGATACTATTATAAGTCATAGGAGACAGACCCAACTAGATACCATAGTAAGTCATAGCAGACAGACCCAACTAGATACCATAGTAAGTCATAGCAGACAGACCCAACTAGATACCATAGAAAGTCATAGTGGTTAAACCCAACTAGATACTATTATAAGTGTTAGCAGACAGACCCAACTAGATACCATTGTAAGTCATAGCAGACAGACCCAACTAGATACCATAGTAAGTCATAGCAGACAGACCCAACTAGATACCATTGTAAGTCATAGTAGACAGACCCAAGTAGATACCATTGTAAGTCATAGTAGACAGACCCAAGTAGATACCCCAGTAAGTCATAGTAGTTAGACCCAACTGGATAACATAGGAATGGTTGTTAGACCCAATTAGATACCATAGTAAGTCTTTTAGTGAAAGCTACATAGTATGATATTTAATGAAGGGTAGCAACACTAACATTTTTAAAATGGACACCTGGGAGGTATTGTGTTGTGTAATGAGTGTGGATCTTCTGCAGATGTCCATTTTATGTCCATCTATGTTGGTGCTAGCAATGGTCAAAGTCATTAATGGTGATAAAATTATAAAACACGAATGAATATCCATCTTAAAACAGGTTTTGGCATTAAAATCATAAATGGTTTGTGATTGTTGTCCATGTCCCAATATGGAGACTTTGACAGCTGAAAGTGTCAAGTATTTTTGAGGATAGAGTCATGCCTAAAGTAACAAAAATTTTGTTTATTTTGAGGCTGAATTAATGATAAAGTGTATGTAATTTTGATTTTTAATGCCGCTTTACTAATTTATCAGTCATATCGCTACGATGTCTGCAGTGTGGCAGATTATAATGATGTCTAGTTCTGGGGCATCATGCCACAGGCATGAAGCATCATGACCAACCCAGTCAAATTATCCTGACACCATGCTGACCAGTCCTAACACCAGGCTGACCAGTCATAACATCAGGCTGACCAGTCCTAACCTCCTATTGCTGAGTTTCAAGCAAGGCAACTGCTAGTATCTCTTAAATAAGTTATTTTATGACTCAGCCAGGGTTTCAAACCCATGACCTACTGCATCCAAGGTGGATGCTCTAACCATTTAAAAGATACTCTAAATTTATGCAGATTCACAATCTCATTAAATCAATGAGTTATTAATTTGAGGAAATAAAGCCATTTAGAAGATAATAGGTATTTATTATGATGAATACAAGTAGATAATGACTGATCACCAAAGATATATGAGTAAATGATATAGAGTAGAAAACTCCATCGTACAGCTCATTTTCAGGTTAACCAGATATTCAAACATTTAAATGTATTTGTGAGTTGCTTGACTACATGGTAAATTGTTTATTACATTAAATTATGTGTCCAAATTATGTGTCCAAATTATGTGTCCAGATCATGTGTCCAAATTATGTGTCCAATGAAAGCATGATAATACAGTGTTGATGACAAAGATAAGATGCTACACCTGTGAAAGCAAATAATAAGTTTCCCATTTTTTAAGTGCTGCTAATCAAATATTGTCCTTAGTCCCCTTGAAATCTTATGTGTCACCCAGATATGCAGTGGGGGAACAGTGTGAACTGTGGTGGGGAACAGAGTGTACCCTGCCCTTGGTGAGACAGTGTGCCCTGCAGTGGGGACACACCTGTGGAGGACATGGTGTACCCTGCCCTTGAGAGCCTAGGTGCATCACAGCTATGCATTATGAGAAGTCATTAGAGTAAATCCCATGACAATTATCACCATAGTAACAATAACAAGATTTTTAAATGGCTGCAATAGTGATCATATTGGATTTTGTATTAAATATTCCATATCAATATGGCCATCCATTCAAGAAGAGTAGTGACAATCTCTTGTCAATATGACCATCCATTCAGGATGAGTAGTGACAATTCCTTGTCAATATGACCATCCATTCAGGATGAGTAGTGACAATCTCTTGTCAATATGACTATCCATTCAGGATGAGTAGTGACCATTCCTTGTCAATATGACCATCCATTCAGGATGAGTAGTAACAATCTTTTGTCAATATGACCATCCACTTAGGATGAGTAGTGACAATTCCTTGTCAATATGACTATCCATTTAGGATGAGTAGTGGCAATTCCATGTCAATATGACTATACATTCAGGATGAGTAGTGACAATCTCTTGTCAATATGACAATCCATTCAGGATGAGTAGTGACAATTCCTTGTCTATATTACCATCCATTCAGGATGTGTAGTGATCATTTCTTGTCAATATGACCATCCATTCATTATGAGTAGTGACATTCCCTTGTGAATTTTACCATCCATTCAGGATGAGTAGTGACAATTCCTTGTCAATATGACCATCGATTCAGGATGAGTAATGACAGTTCCTTGTCTATATTACCATCCATTCAGGATATGTAGTGACCATTTCTTGTCAATATGACCATCCATTCATTATGAGTAGTGACATTCCCTTGTGAATTTCACTATCCATTCAGGATGAGTAGTGGCAATTCCTTGTCAATATGACCATCCATTCAGGATGAGTAGTGACAATCTCTTGTCTATATGACCATCCATTCCAGATGAGTAGTGACAATTCCTTGTCAATATGATCATCCATTTAGGATGAGTAGTGGGAATTCCATGTCAATATGACTATCCATTCCATATGAGTAGTGACCATTCCTTGTCAATAAGACCATCCATTCAGGATGAGTAGTGAACATTCCTTGTCAATATGACCATCCATTCAGGATGTGTAGTGGCAATTCCTTGTCAATATGACCATCCATTCCAGATGAGTAGTGACAATCTCTTGTTAATATGACCATCCATTCAGGATGAATAGTGGCAATTCCATGTCAATATGACCATCCATTTAGGATGAGTAGTGACAATCTCTTATAAATATTACCATCCATTCAGGATGAGTAGTGACCATTTCTTGTCAATATGATCATTTATTCAGAATGAGTAGTGACATTCCCTTGTGAATTTCACCATCGATTCAGGATGAGTAGTGATGATTCCATATCAATATGACCATCCATTCAGTTTGAGCAGTGGCAATATCTTGTTAATATGACCATCCATTCAGGATGAGTAGTGACAATCTCTCATCAATATGACCATCTATTCAGGATGAGTAGTGACAATCCCTTGTCAATAAGACCATCCATTCAGGATGAGTAGTGACAATCTCTCATCAATATGACCATCTATTCAGGATGAGTAGTGACAATCCCTTGTCAATATGACCATCCATTCAAGATGAGTAGTGACAATCCCTTGTCAATATGACCATCCATTCAAGATGAGTAGTGACAATCCCTTATCAATGTGACCATCCATTCAGGATGCATAGTGACAATCCTTTGTCAATATGACCATCCATTCAGGATGAGTAGTGACAATCTCTTGTCAATATGACCATCCATTCAGAATGAGTAGTAACAATTCCTTTTCAATATGACCATCCATTCAGGATGAGTAATGACAATTCCTTGTCTATATGACCATCCATTCCAGATGTGTAGTGACAATCTCTTGTCAATGTGACCATCAATTCAGGATGAGTAGTGGCAATTCCATATCAATATGACCATCCTTGTAAATTTCACCATCCATTCATGATGAGTAGTGATGATTCCTTGTCAATATGACCCTCCATTCAGGATGAGTAGTGGCAATTCCTTGTCAATATGACCATCCATTCAGGATGAGTAGTGACAATCTCTTGTCAATATTCAGGATGAGTAGTGACAATCCCTTGTCGATATGACCATTCATTCAAGATGAGTAGTGACAATGTCTTGTCAATATGACCATCCATTTAGGATGAGTAGTGGGAATTCCATGTCAATATGACCATCCATTCAAGATGAGTGGTGACAATCCCTTATCAATGTGACCATCCATTCAGGATGCATAGTGACAATCCTTTGTCAATATGACCATCCATTCAGGATGAGTAGTGATAATCTCTTGTCAATATGACCATCCATTCAGAATTAATAGTAATAATTACTTTTCAATATGACCATCCATTCAGGATGAGTAGTGACAATTCCTTTTCAATATGACTATCCAGTCAGGATGGGTAGTGGCAATTCCATGTCAATATGACCATCCATTCTGGATGAGTAGTGACAATCTCTTGTCAATATGACCATGCATTCAAGATGAGTATTGACAATCTCCTGTGAATATGACCATCCATTCTGGATGTGTAGTGACAACCTCTTGTCAATATGACTATGCATTCAAGATGAGTATTGACAATCTCCTGTGAATATGACCATCCATTCAAGATGAGTAGTGACAATCTCTTGTCAATATGACCATCCATTCAAGATGAGTAGTGACAAGAAAATTGTCAAACTGGCCATCATGACAGTGATATTAAAAGCCTAATTAAATGCATTATTAATTTTACAGAATCAAAAAGGTGTCAAAAGTAGGCATTTAGTAAATAACACAAGGACATTGACAATACATCCATCTGTTTAACTAAAATACACTTTAAAACTTTAAAAGTAGAGCACTCTGTAATGATTAACTATGATGCTTCCACATTGGAATTTTTTTATATAAACTACTATAATATGTTTTGCTAATTATTGGTATAGAAATTACTTTGTTATCAATAAGAATGGGAATTCCTTCTCTTGTTGAATGAAGAACTAAATCAACTCTAAACAATGTGTCAAAGTTTACCTGAGATCACTCACCTGTCTGACATGTCGGCTGGTAATAGCCAAAAGCACAAGTAGTTGGCTGAGAAATCAGGAGGCTTTTTATATAAATTTTTCAGTGTGTCTGTTTGCATCTGACAAATCATCAGCATCTGTGCAATATTTACAGATCTTTATACTGGGATGCTTTATTTCCAAGTTCATCATAAATTATGACAGAATTTTTCTTGAGCTTAGTTCTTTATAAGTTTTCCTACTTTTAGTATCTGCAGCAAAATTTTATGGCAAATTTCCAATATCTATTCAAATGTTGAAGACCTTCAAGCTACCATGGCATCTGTCAAATTTGGTATGATTCTGTCAAATTTGGTATGATTCTGTCAAATTTGGTATAATTCTGTCAAATTTTGGTATCATTCTGTGAAATTTGGCATAGTTCTGTCAAATTTGGTATAGTTATGTCAAAATTGATATTATTCTGTCAAATTTGGTATCATTCTGTCAAATTTGATATCATTCTGTAACATTTGGTATCATTCTGTCAAATTTGGCATAGTTCTGTCAAATTTGGTATAGTTCTATCAAATTTGATATAATTCTGTCAAAATTGGCATATATCTGTCAAATTTCATATAGTTCTGTCCAATTTGATATAGTTCTATCAAATATTCTAATAAATTTGGTATCATTCTGTCAAATTTGGTATAGTTCTGTCAACTTTGATATACTTTTGTCACATTTGCCTTAATTTGTTCAAATTTTATATAATTCTGTTAAATTTGGTAGAGTTCTGTCAAATTTGAATTAATTTTGTCAAATTTGGTATAGTTTTTTCAAATTTGACACATTTCTGTCAAATCTTGTATAGTTCTGTCAAATTTGATATAAATCTGTCAAATTTAGTATAGTTTATTCAACTTTGTTATATTTCTGTTGAATTTGGTATAGTTATTCAAACTTTTCTACCAATCTGCCAACTTTGATATATTTCTCTCAAATTTAGTACTGTTCTGTCAAATTTTTTAAAATTCTGTCAAATTTGGTATCAATCTGTCAAATTTGGCATACTTCTGTCAAATTTGGTATAGTTCTGTCAAATTTGATATTATTCTGACAAATTTGGTGTCATTTTGTCACATTTTGTATCATTCTGCCAAATTTGGTACCATTCTGTCAAATTTGCTATAGTTCTGTCAAATTTGATATTATTTCTGTCAAATTTGGTGTCATTTTGTCACATTTTGCATCATTCTGCCAAATTTGGTACCATTCTCTCAAATTTGCTATAGTTCTGTCAAATTGGATATCATTCTGTAACAATTGGTATCATTCTGTCAAATTTGGCATAGTTCTGTCAAATTTTGTATAGTTCTATCAAATTTGATATAATTCTGTTAAAATTGGTATATATATATATATATATATATATATATATATATATGTCAAATTTCATATAATTCTGTCCAATTTGGTATAGTTCTATCAAATATTCTATCAAATTTGGTATCATTCTGTCAAATTTGGTTTAATTTTGTCAAATTAGGTCTCTTTCTCTCAAATGTGGTATAGTTTACTCAAGTTTAATATACTTTTATCAAATTTGGCATAATTTGTTCAGATTTGATACAATTCTGTTAAATTTGGTATTGTTCTGTCAAATTTGACATATTTCTGTCAAATCTGGTATAATTCTGTCAAATTTGGTATACATCTGTCAAATTTGTATAGTTCTGTCAAATTTGTCATATTTCTGTCAAATTTGGTATAGTTTTTGCAACTTTCCTATCAATCTGTCAAATTTGGTATAATTCTGTCAATTTTGGGAAAGTTCTGTCAAATTTGGTATATTTCTGTCTAATCTAGTATCAATCTGTCAAATTTGGTATAGTTCTGTCAAATTTGGAAAAGTTCTGTCAAAATTGATATTATTCTGTCAAATTTAGCATCATTCTGTCACATTTGGTATCATTCTGTCAAATTTGGTACCATTCTGTCAAATTTGGTATAGTTTTGTCATATTTGATATAATTCTGTCAAATTTGGTATAATTCTGTCAATTATAGTATCATTCTCAAATTTGGTATAGTACTATCAAATTTGGTATCGGACTGTCAAATTTAGTGTATTTCTGTCAAATTTGGTATCATACTGTCAAGTTTGATACAGTTCTGTCAAATGTGGTATAGTACTATCAAATCTGGTATCTGACTGTTAAATTTGGTGTAATTATGTCAGATTTGGTATCATTCTGTAATGTTTGATATAGTTCTGTCAAATTTAGTATCATTCTGTCAAATTTGGTATAGTTCTATCAAATTTGTATAGTTCTGTCAAATTTGATTTAATGCTGTCAAATTTGGTATCATTCTATTAATTTTGGCATAATTCTGTCAAATTTGGTTTAGTTCTGTCAAATGTAGCTTAGTTCTATCCAATTTTGGCATCATTCTGTCAAATTTGGTATAGTTCTGTCAAATTTGGTATCATTCTGCCAAATTTGGTATCGTTCTTCCAAATTTGGTATAGTTCCGTCAAGTATCATTTATTTCTGTCAAATTTGGTACCATTTTCTCAAGTTTGATATAGTTCTGTCAAATTTGGTTTAGTTCTGTCATTATCATTTTGTCAAATTTGGTTTCATTCTGTCAAATTTGGAATAGTTCTGTCGAATTTGGTATTGTTTTATCAAATTTGGTATAGATCTGTCAAATATCATTAATTCTGTCACATTCGGCACCATTTTCTCAAATTTGATATAGTTCTGTTATATTTGGTATAGGTCTATCAAATTTGATTTGAATCTCTCAAATTTGTTACCATTCGGTCAAATTTTGCATAATTATGTCAAATTTGGTATAGTTCTGTCAAATTTGGTATAGTTCTATCAGATTTGGTATCATTCTGTCAAATATGGTATAGTTCTATCAAATATGATTTATTTCTTTCAAATTTGGTATCATTCTGTCAAATTTGGTATACTTCTGTCCAATTTGGTATAGTTCTGATAAATCTGCTATCATTCTGTCAAATATGGTATAGTTCTGTCAAATTTGATTTAATTTTGTCAAAATTAGTATTATTCTTTTAAATTGGTATCATTCTGTCAAATTTGGTATTATTATGTCAGATCTGGTGTAGTTCTGCTAAATTTGATTTAGTTTGGTCAAATTTGGTATCATTCTATCAAATTTGGTATAGTTCTGTCAAAATTGGTATGGTTCTGTCAGATTTTGTATCATACTGTCAAATATGGTATAGTTCTATCAAACATGATTTATTTCTTTCAAATTTGGTATCATTCTGTCAAATTTGTTATTGTTCTGTCAAATTTGGTATAGTTCTGATAAATTTGGTATCATTCTGTCAAATATAGTTCTGTGAAATTTGTTATCGTTTTGTCAAATTTGGTACAGTTTTGTCCAATGATATTTAATTCTGTAAAATTTCGTATCATTCTGTCAATTTTGGTTTAGTTCGGTCATATTTGGTATAGTTCTATTATATTTGGCATTATTCTGTGAAGTTAGTTATAGTTTCATCGAATTTTATTTAAATCTCTCAAATTTGGTATCAATCTATCAAATTTGACATAATTCTGCCAAATTTGGTATATTTCTGCCAAATTTTTATTTAATTCTGTCAAATTGTTTATAGTTCTGTCAAATTTGGTATAGTTCTCTCGAATTTGATTTACTTCTATCATATTTGGTATAGCTATGTCAAATTTGTTAATATTCTGTCAAATTTGGTATCATTCTGACAAATTTTATATCATCCTGTCAAATTTAGTATAATTCCATCGAATTTGATTTAAATATGTCAAATTTAGTATCATTCTATCAAATTGGCATAATTCTGTCAAATTTGGTATAGTTCTGTCAAATTTGATTTAATTCTATGAAATTGTTTATTATTCTGTCAAATTTGGTTTAGTTCTTTCAAATTTGACTTACTTCTATCAAAATTGGTTTCATTCTTTCAACTTTGTTATAGTTCTGTCAAATTTGGTAACATTCTGTCAAATTTGATATCCTTCTGTCAAATTTGATTTAATTATATCAACTTTGGTATGATTCTGTCAAATTTGGTTACATTCTGTCAAATTTGGTATCATTCTGTCAAATTTTATATCATTCTGTCAAATTTGGTATCATTCTGTCAAATTTGCCTTTGTTTTATCAAATTTGGTATAGTTCTGTCAAATTTGGTACCATTCTGTCAACTTTGGCATCATTCTGTCAAATTTGGTATAGTTCTGTCAAATATGTTATCATTCTGTTAAATTTGGTGTAGTTCTTTCAAATTTGATTTAATTCTGTCAAATTTGCTATAATTCTGTCCAATTTTGTATCATTCTGTCAAATGTGGTATAGTTCTGTCAAAATTTATTTAATTCTGTCAAATTTGATATAAATCTGTCAGACTTGGTATCATTCTGTCAAATTTGGTTTTATATATTCTGTCAAACTTAGTATCATTCTGTCAAATTTGGTATAGTTCTGTCAAGTTTGGTAGGATTCTGTCAAATTTGGTATAGTTCTGTCAAACTGTATTTAATTCTGTCAAATTTGATTTAATTCTGTCAAATTGTCAAATTTGGTATCATTCTGTCAATTTTGGTATAGTTCTTTCAAATTTGGTATCATTCTGTCAAATTTTGTATAGTTCTGTAAAATTGGGCATAATTCTGTCAAGTTTGGTATCATTCTATTCCACAATTTTGGAGTTAAAGATTTATAGAATTGTTAGCAGTAGAGACCTTATGTGGTGGTGGAGTAACATCAATGACATTACCTTTATAAATTGAAAGGATTTTGGTCCAGGATGCTTTCTATCAAAATGCTCACATTTTGTTCAGTAAATCTGTTCTACTTTATTAATATAGTAACAAATTTTAATACTGGATTAGCAGCATTTGTTTAAAATACCTGTTTCAACATGTTTTCAGTCAAACTGGTCAAAGTTTGTTCAACAAGTTTTAATGAAAAGTTAAAAAAAAAAATCTTTACCTATTTTAACAATGGCAACTTTTTGATGACAGACCTGCATCATTTGTCCAAATCTGCAAGCATTTATTCCAGAATGCTCTCAAAGTTAATCAGTATGTATGGGGAGTTCAACATTGTTAACAAAAACAATAAAGCTTTCCTTGCTAAGATGTTGAGTTTACTCAAATTCTATAGAAATGTTTCCCATCCCAAGATGTTAAATTCAATCAAATTCCATAGAGATGCTTTCTATGCCAATATGTTCAGCTAAATCAAATTTAATCAAGTTCTACAGAAATGCTTGCCATGCCAATATGTCAAGTTCAATAAAATTATGTAGAAATGCTTTCCATGCCAATATGTTCAGCTAAATCAAATTCAATCAAGTTCTACAGAAATGCTTGCCATGCCAATATGTCAAGTTCAATAAAATTATGTAGAAATGCTTTCCATGCCAATATGTTCAGCTAAATCAAATTCAATCAAGTTCTACAGAAATGCTTGCCATGCCAATATGTCAAGTTCAATAAAATTATGTAGAAATGCTTTTCATATGAATATGTTAAGTTCAATCAAATTCTGTAGAAATGCTTTCTATGCCAATGTGTTCAGTTCAAATAAATTCAATCAAATTCTATAGAGATGCTTTCCATGCCAAGATGTTCAGTTCAATCAAATTCTATAGAAATGCTTTCCATGCCAAGATGTTCAGTTCAATCAAATTCTATAGAAATGCTTTCCATGCCAATGTGTTCAGTTCAAATAAATTCAATCAAATTCTATAGAGATGCTTTCCATGCCAAGATGTTCAGTTCAATCAAATTCTGTAGAAATGCTTTCCATGCCAAGATGTCAAGTTCAATCAAATTCTATAGAGATGCTTTACATGCCAATATGTTCAGTTCAATCAAATTCTGTAGAAATGCTTTCCACGTAAATATGTTCAGTTCAATCAAATTCTATAGAAATGCTTTCTATGCAAATGTGTTCAGTTCCATTAAATTCAATCAAATTGTATAGAAATTCTTTCCATGCCAAGATGTTAAGTTCAATCAAATTCTGTAGAAATGCTTTCCATGCCAAGATGTCAAGTTCAATCAAATTCTATAGAAATGCTTTCCATGCCAATGTGTTCAGTTCCATTAAATTCAATCAAATTCTATAGAAATGCTTTCCATGCCAAGATGTTAAGTTCAATCAAATTCTGTAGAAATGCTTTCCATGCCAAGATGTCAAGTTCAATCAAACTCTGTAGAAATGCTTTCCATGCCAAGATGTCAAGTTCAATCAAATTCTATAGAGATGCTTTCCATGCCAATGTGTTCAGTTCCATTAAATATAATCAAATTCTATAGAAATGCTTTCCATGCCAATGTTTTCATTTCCATTAAATTCAATTAAATTCTATAGAAATGCTTTCCATGCCAAGATGTCAAGTTCAATTAAATTCTATAGAAATGCTTTCCATGCCAATACGTTTAGTTCAATCAAATTCTGTAGAAATGCTTTCCATGTAAATATGTTCAGTTCAATCAAATTTTATAGAAATGCTTTCCATGCCAATATTTTCAGTTCAATCAAATTCTATAGAAATGCTTTCCATGCCAAGATGTCAAGTTCAATCAAATTCTATAGAGACGCTTTCCATGCCAATACGTTCAGTTCAATCAAATTCTGTAGAAATGCTTTCCATGTAAATATGTTCAGTTCAATCAAATTCTATAGAAATGCTTTCTATGCAATGTGTTCAGTTCCATTAAATTCAATAAAATTCTATAGAAATGCTTTCTACGTCAATGTGTTCAGTTCCATTAAATTCAATAAAATTCTATAGAAATGCTTTCTATACCAATGTGTTCTATTACATTAAATTCAATCAAATTCTATAGAAATGCTTTCTATGCCAATGTGTTCAGTTCCATTAAATTCAATCAAATTCTATAGAAATGATTTTTATGCCAATGTGTTCAGTTCCATTAAATTCAATCAAATTCTATAGAAATGCTTTCTATGCCAATGTGTTCAGTTCCATTAAATTCAATCAAATTATATAGAGATGCTTTCCTTGCCAAGATGTTCAGTTCAATCAAATTCTAAAGAGATGCTCTCCATGCCAAGATGTTCAGTTCAATCAAATTCTATAGAAATGCTTCCCATGCCAAGATGTTCAGTTCAATCAAATTCAATAGAAATGCTTTCCATGCCAGGATGTTCAGTTCAATCAAATTCTATAAAAATGCTTTCCATGCCAGGATGTTAAGTTCAATCAAATTCTGTAGAAATGCTTTCAATGTCAAGATGTTCAGTTCAATCAAATTCTATAGAAGTGGTTTCCATGCCAAGATGTTCAGTTCAATCAAATTCTATAGAGATGCTTTCCATGCCAAGATGTTCAGTTCAATCAAATTCTATAGAAATGCTTTCCATGCCAAGATGTTCAGTTCAATCAAATTCTATAGAAATGCTTTACATGCCTAGATGTTCAGTTCAATCAAATTCTATAGAAATGCTTTCCATGCCAAGATGTTCAGTTCAATCAAATTCTATAGAAATGCTTTCCATGCCAATGTGTTCAGTTCAAATAAATTCAATCAAATTCTATAGAGATGCTTTCCATGCCAAGATGTTCAGTTCAATCAAATTCTGTAGAAATGCTTTTCATGCCAAAATGTCAAGTTCAATCAAATTCTATAGAGATGCTTTACATGCCAATATGTTCAGTTCAATCAAATTCTGTAGAAATGCTTTCCATGTAAATATGTTCAGTTCAATCAAATTCTATAGAAATGCTTTCTATGCAAATGTGTTCAGTTCCATTAAATTCAATCAAATTGTATAGAAATGCTTTCCATGCCAAGATGTTAAGTTCAATCAAATTCTGTAGAAATGCTTTCCATGCCAAGATGTCAAGTTCAATCAAATTCTATAGAAATGCTTTCCATGCCAATGTGTTCGGTTCCATTAAATTCAATCAAATTCTATAGAAATGCTTTCCATGCCAAGATGTTAAGTTCAATCAAACTCTGTAGAAATGCTTTCCATGCCAAGATGTCAAGTTCAATCAAATTCTATTTAGATGCTTTCCATGCCAATGTGTTCAGTTCCATTAAATTTAATCAAATTCTATAGAGATGCTTTCCATGCCAATGTTTTCCGTTCCATTAAATTCAATTAAATTCTATAGAAATGCTTTTCATGCCAATATTTTCAGTTCAATCAAATTCTATAGAAATGCTTTCCATGCCAAGATGTCAAGTTCAATTAAATTCTATAGAAATGCTTTCCATGCCAATACGTTAGTTCAATCAAATTCTGTAGAAATGCTTTCCATGTAAATATGTTCAGTTCAATCAAATTCTATAGAAATGCTTTCCATGCCAATATTTTCAGTTCAATCAAATTCTATAGAAATGCTTTCCATGCCAAGATGTCAAGTTCAATCAAATTCTATAGAGATGCTTTCCATGCCAATACGTTCAGTTCAATCAAATTCTGTAGAAATGCTTTCCATGTAAATATGTTCAGTTCAATCAAATTCTATAGAAATGCTTTCTATGCAATGTGTTCAGTTCCATTGAATTCAATAATATTCTATAGAAATGCTTTCTATGTCAATGTGTTCAGTTCCATTAAATTCAATAAAATTCTATAGAAATGCTTTCTATACCAATGTGTTCTATTACATTAAAATCAATCAAATTCTATAGAAATGCCTTCTATGCCAATGTGTTCAGTTCCATTAAATTCAGTCAAATTCTATAGAAATGCCTTCTATGCCAATGTGTTCAGTTCCATTAAATTCAATCAAATTCTATAGAAATGCTTTCTAAGCCAATGTGTTCAGTTCCATTAAATTCAATCAAATTCTATAGAGATGCTTTCCATGCCAAGATGTTCAGTTCAATCAAATTCTATAGAAATGCTTTCCATGCCAAGATGTTAAGTTCAATCAAATTCTATAGAAATGCTTTCAATGCCAATATGTTCAGTTCCATTAAATTCAATCAAATTCTATAGAAATGCTTTCCATGCCAAGATGTAAAGTTCAATCAAATTCTATATAAATGCTTCCCATGCCAATATGTTCAGTTTAATCAAATTCTATAGAAATGCTTTCCATGCCAAGATGTCAAGTTCAATCAAATTCTATAGAGATGCTTTCCATGCCAATGTGTTCAGTTCAATCAAATTCTGTAGAAATGCTTTCCATGCCAATATGTTCAGTTCAATCAAATTCTGTAGAAATGCTTTCCATGCCAAGATGTTCAGTTCAATCAAATTCTATAGAAATGCTTCCCATGCCAAGATGTTCAGTTCAATCAAATTCTATAGAAATGCTTTCCATGCCAAGATGTTCAGTTCAATCAAATTCTATAGAAATGCTTTCCATGCCAAGATGTTCAGTTCAATCAAATTCTATAGAAATGCTTTCCATGCCAAGATGTTTAGTTCAATCAAATTCTATAGAAATGCTTTCCATGCCAAGATGTTCAGTTCAATCAAATTCTATAGAAATGCTTTCCATGCCAAGATGTTCAGTTCAATCAAATTCTATAGAAATGCTTTCCATGCCAAGATGTTCAGTTCAATCAAATTCTATAGAAATGCTTTCCATGCCAAGATGTCAAGTTCAATCAAATTCTGTAGAAATGCTTTCCATGCCAAGATGTCAAGTTCAATCAAATTCTATAAAAATGCTTTCCATGCCAATGTGTTCAGTTCCATTAAATTCAATCAAATTCTTCTGTAGAAATGCTTTCCATGCCAAGATGTTAAATTCAATCATATTCTATAGAAATGCTTTCAATGCTAATATGTTCAGTTCCATTAAATTCAATCAAATTCTATAGAGATGCTTTCCATGCCAAGATGTTCAGTTAAATCAAATTCTATAGAAATGCTTTCCATGCCAAGATGTTAATTTCAATCATATTCTATAGAAATGCTTTCAATGCCAATATGTTCAGTTCCATTAAATTCAATCAAATTCTATAGAAATGCTTTCCATGCCAAGATGTAAAGTTCAATCAAATTCTATATAAATGCTTTCCATGCCAAGATGTTAAGTTCAATCAAATTCTATATAAATGCTTTCCATGCCAATATGTTCAGTTTAATCAAATTCTATAGAGATGCTTTCCATGCCAATGTGTTCAGTTCAATCAAATTCTGTAGAAATGCTTTCCATGCCAATATGTTCAGTTCAATCAAATTCTGTAGAAATGCTTTCCATGCCAATGTGTTCAGTTCCATTAAATTCAATAAAATTCTATAGAAATGCTTTCCACGCCAATGTGTTCAGTTCCATTAAATTCAATAAAATTCTATAGAAATGCTTTCTATGCCAATGTGTTCAGTTCCATTAAATTCAATCAAATTCTATAGAAATGATTTTTATGCCAATGTGTTCAGTTCCATTAAATTCAATCAAATTATATAGAGATGCTTTCCTTGCCAAGATGTTCAGTTCAATCAAATTCTATAGAGATGCTCTCCATGCCAAGATGTTCAGTTCAATCAAATTCTATAGAAATGCTTCCCATGCCAAGATGTTCAGTTCAATCAAATTCAATAGAAATGCTTTCCATGCCAAGATGTTCAGTTCAATCAAATTCTATAAAAATGCTTTCCATGCCAAGATGTTAAGTTCAATCAAATTCTGTAGAAATGCTTTCAATGTCAAGATGTTCAGTTCAATCAAATTCTATAGAAGTGATTTCCATGCCAAGATGTTCAGTTCAATCAAATTCTATAGAGATGCTTTCCATGCCAAGATGTTCAGTTCAATCAAATTCTATAGAAATGCTTTCCATGCCAAGATGTTCAGTTCAATCAAATTCTATAGAAATGCTTTCCATGCCAAGATGTTCAGTTCAATCAAATTCTATAGAAATGCTTTCCATGCCAAGATGTTCAGTTCAATCAAATTCTATAGAAATGCTTTCCATGCCAATGTGTTCAGTTCAAATAAATTCAATCAAATTCTATAGAGATGCTTTCCATGCCAAGATGATCAGTTCAATCAAATTCTGTAGAAATGCTTTTCATGCCAAAATGTCAAGTTCAATAAATTCTATAGAGATGCTTTACATGCTAATACGTTCAGTTCAATCAAATTCTGTAGAAATGCTTTCCATGTAAATATTTTCAGTTCAATCAAATTCTATAGAAATGCTTTCTATGCAAATTTGTTCAGTTCCATTAAATTCAATCAAATTGTATAGAAATGCTTTCCATGCCAAGATGTTAAGTTCAATCAAATTCTATAGAAATGCTTTCCATGCCAATGTGTTCGGTTCCATTAAATTCAATCAAATTCTATAGAAATGCTTTCCATGCCAAGATGTTAAGTTCAATCAAATTCTGTAGAAATGCTTTCCATGCCAAGATGTCAAGTTCAATCAAACTCTGTAGAAATGCTTTCCATGCCAAGATGTCAAGTTCAATCAAATTCTATTTAGATGCTTTCCATGCCAATGTGTTCAGTTCCATTAAATTTAATCAAATTCTATAGAAATGCTTTCCATGCCAATGTTTTCAGTTCCATTAAATTCAATTAAATTCTATAGAAATGCTTTTCATACCAATATTTTCAGTTCAATCAAATTCTATAGAAATGCTTTCCATGCCAAGATGTCAAGTTCAATTAAATTCTATAGAAATGCTTTCCATGCCAATACGTTAGTTCAATCAAATTCTGTAGAAATGCTTTTCATGTAAATATGTTCAGTTCAATCAAATTCTATAGAAATGCTTTCCATGCCAATATTTTCAGTTCAATCAAATTCTATAGAAATGCTTTCCATGCCAAGATGTCAAGTTCAATCAAATTCTATAGAGATGCTTTCCATGCCAATACATTCAGTTCAATCAAATTCTGTAGAAATGCTTTCCATGTAAATATGTTCAGTTCAATCAAATTCTATAGAAATGCTTTCTATGCAATGTGTTCAGTTCCATTGAATTCAATAATATTCTATAGAAATGCTTTCTATGTCAATGTGTTCAGTTCTATTAAATTCAATAAAATTCTATAGAAATGCTTTCTATACCAATGTGTTCTATTACATTAAAATCAATCAAATTCTATAGAAATGCCTTCTATGCCAATGTGTTCAGTTCCATTAAATTCAATCAAATTCTATAGAAATGCCTTCTATGCCAATGTGTTCAGTTCCATTAAATTCAATCAAATTCTATAGAAATGCTTTCTAAGCCAATGTGTTCAGTTCCATTAAATTCAATCAAATTCTATAGAGATGCTTTCCATGCCAAGATGTTCAGTTCAATCAAATTCTATAGAAATGCTTTCTAAGACAAATGTGTTCAGTTCCATTAAATTCAATCAAATTCTATAGAGATGCTTTCCTTGCCAAGATGTTCAGTTCAATCAAATTCTATAGAAATGCTTTCAATGCCAATATGTTCAGTTCCATTAAATTCAATCAAATTCTATAGAAATGCTTTCCATGCCAAGATGTAAAGTTCAATCAAATTCTATATAAATGCTTCCCATGCCAATATGTTCAGTTTAATCAAATTCTATAGAAATGCTTTCTAAGCCAATGTGTTCAGTTCCATTAAATTCAATCAAATTCTATAGAGATGCTTTCCATGCCAAGATGTTCAGTTCAATCAAATTCTATAGAAATGCTTTCTAAGCCAATGTGTTCAGTTCCATTAAATTCAATCAAATTCTATAGAGATGCTTTCCATGCCAAGATGTTCAGTTCAATCAAATTCTATAGAAATGCTTTCAATGCCAATATGTTCAGTTCCATTAAATTCAATCAAATTCTATAGAAATGCTTTCCATGCCAAGATGTAAAGTTCAATCAAATTCTATATAAATGCTTCCCATGCCAATATGTTCAGTTTAATCAAATTCTATAGAAATGCTTTCCATGCCAAGATGTCAAGTTCAATCAAATTCTATAGAGATGCTTTCCATGCC
This sequence comes from Potamilus streckersoni, assembly GCA_016746295.1. Classification (NCBI taxonomy): domain Eukaryota; kingdom Metazoa; phylum Mollusca; class Bivalvia; order Unionida; family Unionidae; genus Potamilus; species Potamilus streckersoni. Next base: position 1,664,341 of record JAEAOA010000378.1, on the reverse strand, counting down.
AATGTGTTCAGTTCAATCAAATTCTGTAGAAATGCTTTCCATGCCAATATGTTCAGTTCAATCAAATTCTGTAGAAATGCTTTCCATGCCAATGTGTTCAGTTCCATTAAATTCAATAAAATTCTATAGAAATGCTTTCCATGCCAATGTGTTCAGTTCCATTAAATTCAATAAAATTCTATAGAAATGCTTTCCATGCCAATGTGTTCAGTTCCATTAAATTCAATAAAATTCTATAGAAATGCTTTCTATGCCAATGTGTTCAGTTCCATTAAATTCAATCAAATTCTATAGAAATGATTTTTATGCCAATGTGTTCAGTTCCATTAAATTCAATCAAATTATATAGAGATGCTTTCCTTGCCAAGATGTTCAGTTCAATCAAATTCTATAGAGATGCTTTCCATGCCAAGATATTCAGTTCAATCAAATTCTATAGAAATGCTTTCCATGCCAAGATGTTCAGTTCAATCAAATTCTATAGAAATGCTTTCCATGCCAAGATGTTCAGTTCAATCAAATTCTATAGAAATGCTTTCCATGCCAAGATGTTTAGTTCAATCAAATTCTATAGAAATGCTTTCCATGCCAAGATGTTCAGTTCAATCAAATTCTATAGAAATGCTTTCCATGCCAAGATGTTTAGTTCAATCAAATTCTATAGAAATGCTTTCCATGCCAAGATGTTCAGTTCAATCAAATTCTATAGAGATGTTTTCCATGCCAAGATGTTCAGTTCAATCAAATTCTGTAGAAATGCTTTCCATGCCAAGATGTCAAGTTCAATCAAATTCTATAAAAATGCTTTCCATGCCAATGTGTTCAGTTCCATTAAATTCAATCAAATTCTTCTGTAGAAATGCTTTCCATGCCAAGATGTTAAATTCAATCAAATTCTATAGAAATGCTTTCCATGCCAATACGTTAAGTTCAATAAAATTCTAAAAAAGATGCTTATAATTACTAGATGTTTCTTTTCTTTTATAGTAACAGAAGACATATTTAATTGCTTTCATCTGTATAACTCACAAAGAACTTAATTCTAGATTGCTTTCTCTAAATTCATCAGTTTTGTTAGGCAATTTTTTGAAAACAGTCACTTAAAGGTTTTTCCACTTTTAGTACAGGGTAACTGCTTTGTCAAACAAACAATGAGAAACACATGACTATAAACACACTGACATAATCTTTGGAAAACACTAAATTTCAGACATATGGGTCTATGACAGGGGTGGACATCATGAAAAAACGTCTAATGTTTATTCATGCCAATGTTGACAGCACATCTGACTGATGTGAGGGAAGCCAGATAGTTGAAATTGTTGAGCTGGAAAAATGGAACATCACAGAAATAAATCTGGATTTGATAAATAACATTAAAATCTTATATAATAAATAAAAACATATTACATATCAATAATATTAATAAAAATTCAAAAAAACATATAAGTGATGCTTGCATTAATAGGTACAAGTGTTACCGATATTAATAAATCCAATGGATGTTGGCATTAATCAATACAAAGGTTACTGATATTAATAAATCCAATAAATGCATGGGGTACTGATATTAATAAATACCAGCGGCATTGGCATTAATAAATACATGGGGTACTGATATTAATAAATACCAGGGGAACTGATTTTAATGAATATATATAGTAATCATATTAATAAATGCAAGAGATGCTGACATTAATAAATACATGGAGCACTGATATTAATAAATACCAGCTGTATTGGCATTAATAAATACATGGAGCACTGATATTATTAAATACCAGCTGTATTGGCATTAATAAATACATGGAGCACTGATATTATTAAATACCAGCTGTATTGGCATTAATAAATACATGGAGCACTGATATTATTAAATACCAGCTGTATTGGCATTAATAAATATATGGGGTACTGATATTAATAAATACCAGCTGTATTGGCAATAATAAATACATGGAGCACTGATATTATTAAATACCAGCTGTATTGGCATTAATAAATACATGGAGCACTGATATTATTAAATACCAGCTGTATTGGCATTAATAAATACATTGGGTACTGATATTAATAAATACCAGCTGTATTGGCATTAATAAATACATGGAGCACTGATATTATTAAATACCAGCTGTATTGGCATTAATAAATACATGGAGCACTGATATTATTAAATACCAGCTGTATTGGCATTAATAAATACATGGAGCACTGATATTATTAAATACCAGCTGTATTGGCATTAATAAATATATGGGGTACTGATATTAATAAATACCAGCTGTATTGGCAATAATAAATACATGGAGCACTGATATTATTAAATACCAGCTGTATTGGCATTAATAAATACATGGAGCACTGATATTATTAAATACCAGCTGTATTGGCATTAATAAATACATTGGGTACTGATATTAATAAATACCAGCTGTATTGGCATTAATAAATACATGGAGCACTGATATTATTAAATACCAGCTGTATTGGCATTAATAAATACATGGAGCACTGATATTATTAAATACCAGCTGTATTGGCATTAATAAATACATGGAGCACTGATATTATTAAATACCAGCTGTATTGGCATTAATAAATATATGGGGTACTGATATTAATAAATACCAGCTGTATTGGCAATAATAAATACATGGAGCACTGATATTATTAAATACCAGCTGTATTGGCATTAATAAATACATGGAGCACTGATATTATTAAATACCAGCTGTATTGGCATTAATAAATACATTGGGTACTGATATTAATAAATACCAGCTGTATTGGCATTAATAAATACATGGAGCACTGATATTATTAAATACCAGCTGTATTGGCATTAATAAATACATGGAGCACTGATATTATTAAATACCAGCTGTATTGGCATTAATAAATATATGGGGTACTGATATTAATAAATACCAGCTGTATTGGCATTAATAAATACATGGAGCACTGATATTATTAAATACCAGCTGTATTGGCATTAATAAATACATGGGGTACTGATATTAATAAATACCAGCTGTATTGGCATTAATAAATATATGGGGTACTGATATTAATAAATACCAGCTGTATTGGCATTAATAAATATATGGGGTACTGATATTAATAAATACCAGCTGTATTGGCATTAATAAATGCATGGGGTACTAATAATAATAAATACAGGGGTTACTGATATTAATGAATACTAGGGTACTGATATTAACAAATACAAGGGGTACTAGAACGTGTGTGATATTTTAATTTAATTTTTATTGTGATGACTAAAAAATAATTAATTATTTGTCTAAAAATATTAGGATGTATACACAGAAAAATTGAAAGGTATCAAAGTAATTTAATTACCTATTTTTGAATAAAATGTAAAGGGAGTAAAGCTACACATTTTGCTTTAGGCAACAAAATCTTGGGAATACAACTTTCATGCAAATCAGGGTTAGCTGTATAAATAGTCAAATGTTTCTTGCCACAACATTTATTAATATGCAAAGGCCAGTGTATCTGCAAATTATCCACTTCTACCTCAACATACACACATACTGCTAAAGGCCAGTGTACCTGTAAATTATAGTTGTCTTACCTCACCATACCAACAAACTGCTAATGGCCAGTGATCTGTCAATAATTGTGTATTACCTCACCATACATACAAACTGCTAAAGGCCAGTGTACCTGTAAATTATAGTTGTCTTACCTCACCATACCAACAAACTGCTAATGGCCAGTGATCTGTCAATAATTGTGGTATTACCTCACCATACCTACAAACTGCTAATGGCCAGCCATCTGTCAATAATCATTGTCTTACTTCACTAAGCATACAAACTGCTAAGACCAGTGTATCTATCAATATGTGGTCTTACCTCTCTATACCTACAAACTGCTAAGGCTAGTGTATCTATTAATCTGTAAACTTGCCTCACTATGCATACAAATTGCTAAAAGCCAGTTTTTCGGTCAATTATCGTGATCTTACCTCACTATGCATACAAACTGCGGAAGGCCAGTGTATCTGTCAGTCGGTTGTCTTGCCTCACCATGCATAAAAACTGCTAATGGCCAGTATATCTGTCAATTATAGTTGTCTTACCTCACAATACATACAAACTGCTAAGGCTAGTGTATCTGTCAGAATGTTGTTGTCTTACCTTACCATATATGCAAACTGTTAAAGGCCAGTGTATATATTAGTCTGTCTCTTACCACAATATGCATACAAGTTGCTAAAAGCCAGTTTATCTGTCAATTATTGTTATCTTACATCACCGTACATACAAGCTGCCTAAGGCTAGTGCATCTGTCAAACTGTCATCTTATCTCACCATACATAAAATTGCTAAAAGCCAGTTGGTCAATTATCGTTGTCTTACCTCTTGATGCATGCAAACTGCTAAAGGCCAGTTTATCTGTCAATCTGTCATCATCTTACCTCACCCTACTTGCAAGTCCACAGGAGAGAAAATTCTGAATGAAATATCAAAAAGGCTACATGACGTGACTCTCCTTTCAATTCTATAAAATTCCTAAATAAGAACCCTGACCACCACCACCACATCCATATATAAAGTTGGCAGATATAACAACGACAGTTACAATTTATGGCAGATCAGGGTCTATTTTAAGATGGTTGCATGTTATGACAGATCAGGGTCTATTTTAAGATGGTTGCATGTTATGACAGATCATGGTCTATTTTAGAATGGTTGCATGTTACGACAGATCAGGGTCTATTTTAAGATGGTTGCATCTTATGACAGATCAGTGTCTATTTTAGGATGGTTGCATGTTATGACAGCTCAGTGTCTATTTTAAGATGGTTGCATGTTATGACAGATCAGTGTCTATTTTAAATTGGTTGCATCTTATGACAGATCATGGTCTATTTTAGGATGGTTGCATGTTATGACAGCTCAGTGTCTATTTTAAGATGGTTGCATGTTATGACAGATCATGGTCTATTTTAGAATGGTTGAATGTTATGATAAATCAAGGTCTTTTTAGAATGGTTGCATCTTATGACAGATCATGGTCTATTTTAGAATGGTTGCATGTTATGACAGATCAGTGTCTATTTTAGGATGGTTGCATGTTATGACAGATCATGGTCTATTTTAGAATGGTTGCATGTTATGACAGATCATGGTCTATTTTAGGACTGTTGCATGCTATGACAGATCAGGGTCTATTTTAGAATGGTTGCATGTTATGACAGATCAAGGTCTATTTTAGGATGGTTGCATGTTATGACAGATCAGGGTCTATTTTAAGATGGTTGCATCTTATGACAGATCAGTGTCTATTTTAGGATGGTTACATATTATGACAGATCAAGGTCTATTTTAAGATGGTTGCATCTTATGACAGATCATGGTCTATTTTAGGATGGTTGCATGTTATGACAGATTAGTGTCTATTTTAAGATGGTTGCATTGTATGACAGATCATGGTCTATTTTAGAATGGTTGCATGTTATGACAGATCATGGTCTATTTTAGGATGGTTGCATGTTATGACAGATCAAGGTCTATTTTAGGATGGTTGCATGTTATGACAGATCATGGTCTATTTTAGAATGGTTTTATGTTATGACAGATCAAGGTATATTTTAGGATGGTTACATATTATGACAGATCAGGATCTATTTTAGGATGGTTGCATGTTATGACAGATCAGTGTCTATTTTAGGATGGTTGCATGTTATGACAGATCAGGGTCTATTTTAGGATAGTTACATATTATGACAGATCAGGGTCTATTTTAGGATGGTTATACGTTATGGCAGATCAGGGTTTATTTTAGCATGCATGTTTTCAGGAATTAATGCTTATTTCTAAAAAATAATCTATCCCAAACAAATAACTGACGTGCAAAAGAAAAGTGTATTCTATTTTCTACCGCTATTATTTTTTTTTCATGCAATCCCTCCTTTGTTATGATAACTCTTCTTTCCTTTTTTCAGCAATTGATACTGGTGTGTTCGTGCGCATGCATCAGATTCTAAATCAAATATATTTTTTTTTTAAAAAAAATAAACCATTAAGGTACCTTTCCACAGGAAGAATTTACATTTTTTAAAAAATATTCTTGATAACTTTGTATAGGTGAAAACCGACACCACTAATGAGAAGCAACTACTAAAAAATGATGATCTCTCTCTCTCTCTCTCTCTCTCTCTCTCTCTCTCTCTCTCTCTCTCTCTCTCTCTCTCTCTCTCTCTCTCTCTCTCTCTCTCTCTCTCTCTCTCTCTCTCTCTCTGATATATAAACTGAAGAAAATATATCCCTTATTTGTCGAGTACGGCTTTTACACAAACATTGACATTTGATGTGTGTATGGACAAAATGACGTATAAGCATGTGTGTGGACGCAAATATGACCGCTACGTTGTGCCTGCTCCAATGCCAAACTCATGATCGTTACAATTACAACAGATGCGTGTTCAAAATCCAAGCTCTTGCTGCCATAATTAGATCTTGTTCATTGCTCAAGTCGCCATTTTTTGAATAGTTTCTATGACTCTTTGAATAATGTCTTACTTTTCTTATGAAAACATATACCTTTTTACATTTTAATTACCTGAATGTACGTTGAACATGTTTATAATTATAATGACCGTAAAAATGTCAGCTTTGTCACTAATTTGGTGGTGGCATGGCACGAGTTATATTCATTTGCATTTAATGTGTATTTTCAATTTTAATCTCTTTTAAATTTAAATTTAATGTCATAATCTGGTTTTAAAAAATAAGACCAAGTTTTAATCTTCTAATATGAGTGTAATTTTTCACTTTAGTTGTTATGCTACCCAATAATATTACACACGGTTGATAGTTGCACAAAACATTATCACATCCTTTTGTCTTTTTATGTTTAATACTAAAAATGAGTTTGTAATTCATTACTTTTGAGAAAACTTGCACTCAATTAAACGTATATCGTAAAAACATTTTTGCCATATGATTGGCTGTACAAGTATTCAATTGCCTCCGTTTTTATGCTACTATAAGGTTCCTTACAACATTGAAAATTAAAATTCACCAGCAATTACTATCTGAATCACTGGTGTCATATTGTAATGTCTGCTGAGGGATATCGTGATCTTCAAGGAAACGGATTGGCTTCCGTAATACGTTGATTATATTCCTTACTTGGGCCAGAAATTCTATGCCGTAATTACTTGAAGACATATGAACAGAAACAAAAACAATCAATTTCTTTTAGGAAATAAGAGGTGCTAACAATTATTTTTGTACAATCTCCATACCTCATGAAATGATTTGTGCTTTACTAACAGACGATTTCATTTTCGGAAGGGGGGAAGCTTGGGATTTTTTTTTCAAGTTTACTTCTTGGGATATTTTGTTTCAAGTTTACCTGTTGGGATATTTAGTTTCAAGTTAACCTTTTGGGATATTTTTTTTTTCAAATTTACCTCTTGGAAAATTTTGTTTCAAGTTTACCTCTTGGGGTATTTTGTTTCAAGTTTACCTCAAGATAATTATATTTTTTCAAACAAATTCAAATGGATACTATTGGCCCTTCTTTAACATAATTAGACAAAAAAAAATATTCCAGCTGTATGTTAGTATTACGTTTTCCATTTTAAATCTTACAGCCCCTCTCCTCCACATCCGTCTCAAAACTGAAATGGTCCGTCCTTAATTGTTTAATGATGACGAGGTTAGTTATAATGATGACGAATCCCTTCTGCAAGATGAACCCGCATAGGTTTCCGTCATTGTAAAAGGGACAACTATTGATTACACCTACTTTTCTTCTACCAGTCTGTAGTTGATTGGAGAATGGTGGTTGGCTGGGAGGACGATAATTAGTGTTATAAATAGTTTTCACTTTTTGCGGCTAGAGACGAGTGCCTTCGACCAACTGCTTCTGATGAGGATATCTCGAATGATGATTATGTTAGACTTTTTATATGTGCACGTGACCTTTGAACACGTGCAAGTGTCACTTCACGATGGTGTCCATGAGAGGCAACTCTTCTGACAGTTTTTTTTATGTCCAACTGCGCCGTTTACTTATTTTATTTTGCTGTCTTCTTACATCCGCAATAAGATTAATGATGCATTTATGCTAATATTCAAGTTAAGAGACCTCTGCAAGTCATTCATCTGTTTGAGAATTCTGGAAGTGTGTGTGTGGGGGGGGTAAAGAGATTGTTAGGTCCCTTAATCTCAATGAAAATATATGTCATTTAGTTTGCTCTGTTCTTTTTTCTCGAAAACAAGTTTTTAACTTTTAATAATAGCTTGCAAAATAGCAAAAAAGGATAACTTTGTTTGTTTAAGTTCATTATAATTTTGAAGAAAATAAAAACATTTTAACTGAAAAGGAATAATCACCAAGCTCCCTAGACAGCTTAAAATTTCTTGATGTTTATGACGCTTGTCAATCTCATGAAGTGACTGTTCGTGATCTACTTGCTGACGACTGCTCCCTGAATTCCAGATCGGAGTCTGACAGGCAACACAATATGGACCATTTCTTTTCAGCATGTGACAATTTCTCTCTCACAATTAGTTACATAATTACAGAGGTAATGCACTAACCTGCACCATGAAAGCCATACGCAGGGCATACCATCACCGTAAATTGCAAAACCATCATGGTAGACACGTTCATCCATCTCCACCGTCACTTGCAGTCCACGTCAATGATGACATGAATGCCAGAATCGCTAAAGCAACTAGTCTGACATTTGGCATAATGCGCGCAAATGTGGAAGAACCTAGAGGCATCGAACGACAAACAAAACTGAAGGTATACGAAGCCATTGTTTTGCAATCTTTACTGCAGCCTTGCTAAACCTGGATAGGCGTCATGCCAAGAAGCTGGAATAATATCCCATCAGCTGCCTGAGGAGACTGACGATGATAAGCTGGTAGGACAAGGTCCTTAGGTCTCACCGGACAGTTGTTTTGCCAAATTTTCATCCGACAATGACCTATTACAGAAAAATGATTATAATTTTACAATAAAGATACAAATAAAAATTAACTAATGATTTTTGTTGAAAGGATGTTTGTAAGATTCTGACTAAGGTATTAAGGTTAATTCCTTATGCAACTGGTGGTTTTGATACTGAACCTATACTACCACCAACCCCTCTTTTTTACATTCATTTTTGACAGAAAAGAGCTATTTTCAACCTGTTTCTGTGAGAAGCAGGCTCGCAGAGTCAGTATGTACCTTATTGATCTTGAAAGTTCACTAGTACTATAACAAATTAACATACTTTTCATCACCCCTCAACCATGTAGATTTTTAGATATTTACCTCTGAAGCAGACACATGTAAATACGTAAGCAAAGTCGGATGCACATTTGCAGACTAAGTTACGCATTTGATCTCCAGTGCTAGTCTAACTGTGACAGGCAGTCACCAACAAGGCAACCCATTTACAAGACTAACTCAACGTAAATGTAAACCACATTACAGATTTAGCTTATGTGTGAGTTTATAAATGATAGGGTTGTGATAATCAGGCTCATGCCTTCTACCTTAAAAATTAGGGGGGGGGGTTGTCAAAATACGAAACTATCCAGTGAGACCTTAACACTAAGCTTCTCAGATGGGAAGGCATCCCAAGTATCCCCACTCTGATAACGAAACCACAGGCCATGACAACCAGGATGTCAGAAAAGAGTGCAACCAAAGAATGTCTATGGCGAGGTGAAAGAAGGAAAGGGATCTCACGGTGGTCAGAAGAAACGCTTCTAACATTCCCTCAGGTCATCCTTGAAAAATGTCAGCAATGACCCTGGTTGTTGGAAAATCTCGCACATTGTATATCTACCTTGATCTGTCTCATCCACACTAGAGCTAAAGACTTGGAGCTACAGATGCAAAGCAGAAGTTCGAGGAAAATAATCTCAGAACCATAGTATGTCCTCTATTGATCAAGTAGACACAAGCGATATATGAAGTCAAGCGTGCCATAGACAGTTCAGAGAACAAACTTGGCAGATCAGCCACTGACGTACGAACAGTTATCGATGCCGTTATCTTCGAACTGGAAGTACGAACCACAACGTATTGTAAATATTTCCTTCATTTTCTAGCTATTATAAGCATTTCACACTTGGTTTGATTTTCAGATATGTCCTTTTCTTTCAGAAATCTCAACGACATAAAAATATGCACATATAAAATTTTCAGGAAGCCATGTTGCTATATTCATTGATACTTTAATTAAGGTAACGTTGTTAATCTTATGACGGACAAAAACATTATGCGCGACCCTGGATATAAAGATAAACGTATGGACTTGAACACGGCAAAATTTTATACTGTAATTAATTGAATTGTCTGTTTTTGGTTACGAAATTTGTGGAGATAATGGATTTTGCTTTACTTTTTCTTTTTTAATGAGTGGGGTGGGGTGGTAAAATAATTTAGGAAATAAAGAAATATGTCCCCGAAATACGAATAATATCAATAATTCTATGATAAATCAACTCTTTATTCCTATCACAGTAAGTGTGCCAAATTAATAAAAACAAAAGACAGACACATAATAGGATCTTGTCTACCCTTTGACGGCATAAACTTTCGAATTTCACCGATACTCTACTTTTGAACTTAGGACACGAAAGCGGGGTTAACGTATATTAATTTGCACTAGTGATATTGAGGTTCTCTAATGCTTTACAGCCTTTTCTCAAATTTTATTTAATTTTTTTCTACTTAAACTTATTTTGCTTTAATTACAGTTTATTTACTTTATTGCTTCAATCCCTAGGTGAGATTTTGAAGTAATAAAAATCAAATTTGTTTCTCATTAAGTTAATCTTGTGTACCAAACGTTTTGACACTACGAACAGTGTTCTGCCGTGACAACAAGACATGGCAAAGTGGTATTACCTTACCATAATTTGGATATGTCACGAAATAAATTTGTAGGTGATGAATAGTGGGACGCACATGCTCAATATGGACAGACCCCGATAATTTCAACTGATACAAATGTTTTATGTTACTTGAAAATCTCCAGTTCCAGTTTCAGTGACATGAGAGAGAGAGAGGGGGGGGGGATTACGCACAGGATTATTATATTCCTTATTAACACAATCTTTAGAAATATTCGTTCTACAGAACTTGAATATGTGGGTTACCTTTTAAATACGTTCTAACAGTATTAAAAATAATACATCAAACAAACGAATCTCCGTTTGGCCCATTCACTATGCATCTGCGAATTTGTAACATTTTATAAAACTTTCTTTCAGAAACATCTTTGAATATAAATTTCAAACTGTAAAACAAATTTTAAAAAAAAATTCATTGTACAGCTAAGCATCTATCATCAAAAGCTCAAGAATTCGAATGTATTGGTTTATATAAATAAGAAAATCTTACAATTCCTATCATGCTAGAAGGCGTGGTTTTCCTTGACTCTTATTTCTCTCTTTAACGTTTCTATTTATTTCACTTGAGATCGGAATCGGATAAGGGCAATTGTATAGTGTTTTCTACACGCTGAATGAAGACAAACTGATATTTAAAGCAAATTATTGGCTAGTCAAACGAATTTTAAAAATTCTATTTTGTCAGGTCTTTCAAAAATTTGTATAAGAAATAATGTAACTGCGAACGTCACACGACAAATGGAACGCACTTTATCGTAATCATACTATTTTATCTTGTATTTGCTGACTTTGCCTTAAATTCGAGTGTTTGTACTTCTTTGCGCTGGGTTGGATTTATTATGGAATATTTTCCTTCTTTCCATTCTGTTTCGTTTTTGTGCAGTTGTAATATTAATATTATTATTTTTTTTTCTTTTCTTTAAGTTTGAATTATTGCAGAGAGAGAGAGAGAGAGAGAGAGAGAGAGAGAGAGAGAGAGAGAGAGAGAGAGAGAGAGAGAGAGAGAGAGAGAGAGAGAGATTAAACGTAACATTATATTTACTGAACAGAACTAATTGAACACAATTTGCCCTCAGGCATCAGGGTATATTATATTAGATAAAGTAATTTACCACTTTACTTCCAGACACACTGATGTAACACATAGGATAAAACGCTTTAATTTCAGGCATGCCTTTGTATTAGATAAAATACTACCGATGTCACATATTAGATAAGACACTTTACACTCAGGTATACTTGTGTAGTACATTATATAACACGCTTTATATTCAGGCATACTTGTCACTTGTTTAGCATATTACATTATCCACTTTACACTCAAGTATACCAGTGTAGCATATTAGATGAGACGCTTATCCTCGTGCATGCTTGTGTAGCATATTAGATGAGACGCTTATCCTCGTGCATGCTTGTGTAGCATATTAGATGAGACGTTTATCCTCGTGCATGCTTGTGTAGAATATTAGATGAGACGCTTATCCTCATGCATGCTGGTGTAGTATATTAGATGAGACGCTTATCCTCGTGCATACTTGTGTAGCATATTAGATGAGACGCTTATCCTCGTGCATACTTGTGTAGCATATTAGATGAGACGCTTATCCTCGTGCATACTTGTGTAATATATTAGATGAGACACTTTACACTAGGGCATACTTGTGTAACATATTAGATGAGACGCTTATCCTCGTGCATGCTTGTGTAGTATATTAGATGAGACGCTTATCCTCGTGCATACTTGTGTAGCATATTAGATGAGACGCTTATCCTCGTGCATACTTGTGTAGTATATTAGATGAGACGCTTATCCTCGTGCATACTTGTGTAGTATATTAGATGAGACACTTTACACTAGGGCGTACTTGTGTAGCATATTAGATAACCCACTTCACATTAAGGTATACGAGTGTAGTGTATTATCATGTTTACTTGTGTAGCATATTACATAAGACGATTCACCTCAGGTATACCGGTGTAGCATAATAGATAAAACACTTTACATTCAGGCATACTTATATAGCATATTAGATAATCCACATTACACTCAGGTATACCAGTGTAGCATATGAAAAAAACCACTTTATCCTCATACAAACTTGTGTAGTACACTAGATAAGACACTTCACACTCAGGCATACTATTGTAATATATTAGATAAGACACCTTACACTCAGGTATACCAGTGTAGCATATTAGATAAGACACGTTAACCTCATGCACACTTGTGTAGTATATTAGATGAGACACTTTACTCTCTGACATAACTTAGGCATATATGTGTAGTATATTAGATAAGACACTTTACACTCAGGCATATTTGTGTAGTATATTAGATAAGACACTTTACACTCAGGCATATTTGTGAAGTATATTAGATGAGACACTTTACACTCAGGCATATTTGTGAAGTATATTAGATGAGACACTTTACACTCAGGCATATTTGTGTAGTATATTAGAAAAGACACTTTACGCTAAGGCATATTTGTGAAGTATATTAGATGAGACACTTTACACTCAGGCATATTTGTGAAGTATATTAGACGAGACACTTTACACTCAGGCATATTTGTGAAGTGTATTAGATAAGACACTTTACACTCAGGCATATTTGTGAAGTATATTAGAAGAGACCCTTTACACTCAGGCATATATGTGTAGTATATTAGATGAGACACTTTACACTCAGGCATATTTGTGAAGTATATTAGATGAGACACTTTACACTCAGGCATATTTGTGAAGTATATTAGATGAGACACTTTACACTCAGGCATATATGTGAAGTATATTAGATGAGACACTTTACACTCAGGCATATTTGTGTAGTATATTAGATAAGACACTTTACACTCAGGCATATTTGTGAAGTATATTAGATGAGATACTTTATACTCAGGCATATTTGTGAAGTATATTAGATAAGACACTTTACACTCAGGCATATTTGTGAAGTATATTAGATGAGACACTTTACACTCAGGCATACTTGTGAAGTATATTAGATGAGACACTTTACACTCAGGCATATTTGTGAAGTGTATTAGATAAGACACTTTACACTCAGGCATATTTGTGAAGTATATTAGATGAGACACTTTACACTCAGGCATATTTGTGAAGTATATTAGATGAGACACTTTACACTCAGGCATATTTGTGAAGTATATTAGATGAGACACTTTACACTCAGGCATATTTGTGTAGTATATTAGATGAGACACTTTACACTCAGGCATATATGTGAAGTATATTAGATGAGACACTTTACACTCAGGCATATATGTGTAGTATATTAGATGAGACACTTTACACTCAGGCATATTTGTGAAGTATATTAGATGAGACACTTTACACTCAGGCATATTTGTGAAGTATATTAGATGAGACATTTTACACTCAGGCATATTTGTGTAGTATATTAGATGAGACACTTTACACTCAGGCATATTTGTGAAGTATATTAGATAAGACACTTTACACTCAGGCATATTTGTGAAGTATATTAGATGAGACACTTTACACTCAGGCATTTTTGTGAAGTATATTAGATGAGACACTTTACACTCAGGCATATTTGTGAAGTATATTAGATGAGATACTTTATACTCAGGCATATTTGTGAAGTATATTAGATAAGACACTTTACACTCAGGCATATTTGTGAAGTATATTAGATGAGACACTTTACACTCAGGCATATTTGTGAAGTATATTAGATGAGACACTTTACACTCAGGCATATTTGTGAAGTATATTAGATGAGACACTTTACACTCAGGCATATATGTGTAGTATATTAGATGAGACACTTTACACTCAGGCATATATGTGAAGTATATTAGATGAGACACTTTACACTCAGGCATATATGTGTAGTATATTAGATGAGACACTTTACACTCAGGCATATTTGTGAAGTATATTAGATAAGACACTTTACACTCATGCATATTTGTGAAGTATAATAGATAAAATGTTCATCTCAGGTATACCGGTGTAGCATATTAGATGAAACACTTTACACTCAGGCTAATTGCTGTAACGTACTATATGAGACACATCAAATAAGGCATACTGGTGATTCAGGTTATAGAATAGACTTCACCCTCAGGCATACTGGTATAGATCATTACATAAGACACCTCACGTTGGAGCATACTGGTGTAGCAGATAAAATACTTTGCTCTCAGGCATACGGGTGTAACATATTAGATGCGACACTTCACCCTCGGACCTACCGGTGTAGCATATTAGATAAAGCACTTTACCCATAGGCATACCGGTCTAACATATTAGATGTGATACTTCACTCTCAAGCATAGCGGTGTAGCATATTTTATAAGATACTTCACCCTCAGGCATTCGGGTGTAGCATATTAAATAAGTAACTCTACACATAGGGATACCGGCGTAGCATATTAGATAAAGTGTTTTGCATTAGGGCATACCGGTGTATTATAATAGACATACAGGGGTAGTATATTAGATTATGCTCTTTACCTTCAGGTATACTGTTGTAACAAATCAAAAACGACACATTATCCTTAGGAATACTGGTTTAGAAAATTAGAAAATACACTTTACCCTCAGGCATCCTGATTGAGCAAATTATAAACTGGACTTCAAACATATTTCAAGGCACTTTAGTGTTTTGAATTTTATGTTGTTTTTTTTAAATGAATTTTTTGTGCACATTAATAATTTACAAATTGAGAATACTAGGGAGAAATTCATATGCTATTTTAAGAATTTCTCCATTTAGACATTTCACTAAATAGTTAAGTATCACCATACTTGTATGGGCATGAATGTAACCTCATACAAGAGTCGTATGCCCACTAATGGCAGCTGTGAGGTGTCTGACTGTCAAGCTCTGAGTCTGTCGTCATTATCAATGGTCATAAAATGAAATAAATTCACTCTCCTTTGCATTCGTTTTTATATTTGAATCTGAGACAAGAGAAATATAAGTAGCATGGTATTCACTGATCAGACATGGTCGTAATGTTCGTGAGCAGTATATTTCGATTTCCTTTTTTGGTAAAAAAAAAAAAAAGTTTCCATTACCTGAATATTAGATGCACGTTCCATGCCAAAAAAAAAAAAAAACATTAATTAGAACCGGTAGAATTATCAGATTGACTAATTCCTTAAAAGTTACATTTAACGATAACTTTATTGGAGGAAGTTGTACAAATGATAAATGTTATTTCCAGGCAACGGACCTGATTTGTGATGAGAAGTTTTGTATTATTTCATTATTATAAACTTTTGTTTCAAGTCTATTTCATACATTGTCTTTTCACGTCTATTACATACATTGCCTTTTCACGTCTATCCCACATATTGCTTATTTACGTCTATTTCATGCATTGCCTATTCACGTTTTTTCATATATTGCCTATTCAAATCTATTTCATACATTTTTGTCTATTCACGTCTATTTGATATATTGTCTATTCAAGTATATTTCATACATTGCCTTTTCACGTCTATATCATATATTGCCTATTCATGTCTATTTCATACATTTCCTATTCACGTCTATTTCAGATCTTGCAAATTCAGGTCTGTTCCATGTCTGTCTATCTATCTATCTATCTATCTATCTACCTACCTACCTACCTACCTACCTACCTACCGACCGACCGACCGATCGATCGATCGATCGATCCATCGATCTATCTATCTATCTAACGATCGATCGATCGATCCATCGATCCATCCATTCGTGTAAGTTACCTTCAAATATCGGTAGAGACGGCACGTCGAGGAAAGTAACATTTAGACCCCCTCTGAAGCACACTTGATAAAATCGTGAGAACTGGAAGCTTTTGGTGAACTTACGACGAATTATGTAATGCAATTCCTTTCACTGGCTGTGGAGGAAGACAAATAGCGCTGCAATAATTTACCTTTTAGCCTATGTAGAGTTGCCCCTTGATATGATACAAGCTTGCTTAGAATTTTTTGCTTGCTGTTGAAATCTGCGATGGAAAAATCTGCTTGATTAACATTATGTTAAAATTACAGATGGTTGGAGAATAATTGTGCTGGTCTTAAACTTTTTGTATCACTTTGTTAAATAAATCTTCCATTGATATATATATATATATATATATATATATATATATATATATATATATATATATATATATATATATATATATATATATATATATATATATATATATATATATATATATATATCATTGACTGACTTTATATATCAAACTGACCGACTTTTTTTATAACACATTGGAAAGTAAATCTTATAATGTCTGACTTTGCTATATTACATTAGTAAAGTGATTCAACAATTGACCTGCGTTTCAGATCACATTAATAATGAAATCTACCATTAACCCACTTTTTAAATTACATTGGTAAGTAAATCTACTATTGACCGACTCATTTACGCCATTGACCGACTCATTTACACCGCTGACGGACTCGTTTACTCCACTGACCGACATATTTACACCATTGACCTACTCATTTACGTCACTGATTGACTCATTTACTCCTTTGACCGACTCATTTACGCCACTGACTGACTCATTTACGCCACTGACCGACATATTTACGCCACTGACATACTAATTTTCACCAATTTGTCAGATACAATCTGCAGGTATTTATGTATTTGTATCATGCAATGTTTCATAAATTTCATCGTAAACAGAGGCAAATAATTGTTTCCCACCTTAGAACGCAATATCTCAGGTTTTTGCAGATATATGCATCTATGAATGTTTATTTATTTATTTATTTTATTGATATATTATTATTATTATTATTATTATTATTATTATTATTATTATTATTATTATTATTATTGTTGTTGTTGTTGTTGTTGTTTGTTTGTTTGGTTGGTTTTTTGTTGTTATTATTGTTGATGCTGTTGTTGTAAAACTAGCTGCATAAAAAAGGATCATTTTTAAAATTAATAAAGTCAGTCTTTTTGTAACAGAGTCTCCTGCAAAGAGCAGAAGTGGCGTATAGTAATATAATAACAAAGCAGTACATGAGTAGATCGCATCAAATTTGATCGTATATCTTCTTATCATGTATAGCATCTAACTGGATTGTAACAAAAATAAAAAAAGAAACTATGATCAAATAATTTCATTAAATGTGTCTCGTCGTGTTAAGTTGAGGTTTAATCATTCAAAATTGATTTTGAAGACGGAATTTTGATTTTTTTGCGAGAAGCCTAGGCTTAATCAGCACTGAAAAGTGATAAATTAGCCTGGTGTACGACCAATATCAACATATTAGACTGGTGTACGACCAATAGCAGCATATTAGACTGGTGTACGACCAATATCAATATATTAGACTGGTGTACGACCAATATCAACATATTAGACTGGTGTACGACCAATATCAACATCTGAGACTTCGTCAACAGGCAACAAGGACTTGTACATCCGCGATTTGCAAGGCCGCTTTAACGCTAAGATTTACTTTTTTTAACACACACACACACACACACACACACACACACACACACACACACACACAAAAACACAAACACACACACAGCAAAACAGTACCTCTAATATTACCTAGCTTGACAAATTGTGAAAGATCCAGTTATTATAAATGGACAAGTTTCATTTTGTTTAAATCAGTAATTTTCATAATTTCTAGCGTTGCCTTGATTACAATCTTGCTATTTTTTCAGAGGCATACAGTAGCAATGATAATAATAATTTAATAATGTATGCAAAATGAGAATTTAATATGTTACACGTGAACGTCATTTGTAAACGATACAAGTCCATGCCTGTCTTATCTTTTATTTCGCAATACATCTGTTTTATGTTTGAAACGCAGCAGATCTGAATGGAGTGATGCGTGTTTGCATCACAGGAATGTAGCCGATTCGCTCTTTTTACCCTCCCCCCATGCAAAGCAGCATCCTGTTGCTTGGGGGGGGGGGCGTCTTGTCTGTATGCGCACTACCAATGATTCCAAGCAAGCACATTAGACAATGGTTTCACATGCTTTGTTCGGTTTAAATTTTACTATCATTCATAAATCCAAAGATAATCATGGGATGACACAAACGAAAATCCTCTACGTTCGTCATTTCATAGTTTTTAGCCCGTGCTTGCTACAATGGTTCAGAGAGAAAGAGAGAGAGAGAGAGAGAGAGAGAGAGAGAGAGAGAGAGAGAGAGAGAGAGAGAGAGAGAGAGAGAGAGAGAGAGAGAGAGAGATGGGTGGGTGGGTGGATGCCCTTTAGACATTTTCTTATTTAATCAATAATGATCAATTAAAGTAGGTTTAAGGAACGACAAAAAGAAAACATTAAATACGTCACAGTATGTGTACCACGTAACCGAGAAATTTACTGTATAATGTCGACATGATTTAAAACTTTGTATCATTGATAAACACTGTAGATAAATCCCAAGGAAAGTGCACTTGTATCGTTACGTAGATCCATATTCTTGTAGGTTACTTGGTGTAATTTCTATTTCAAGGTATTAATCCAGCCTAAATTCCTTTTCTATCTAACTCCACATTTCTGCGTAGTTGGTCCATTATGCATGCAAGCGGAGGGAGGACGACAAAAATCAGAAAATATTGTGATGAAAATGTGTACCATATTAAATTCTTTTAGAAAACGGGGATTATTCATACTTTTTATCGTTATTTTTAAACATCACAAGTGATTAATGTCTGCAAATTCATCATTGATCTAGAATCAACTGCAGACGGTTACTAGAATGTTTATAAATGCGTATTATTGTGCCATAGGCGGATCTAAATTTTATATACAAAAAGTATTGGTATATCAAATTGCTTTATACCAACACTTTCAATGCCGTGTTACTTTTAATGAATTTGGAATTTGTGTGTGTCTGTCTCAGTGTGTGTGTGTGTGTGTGTGTGTGTGTGTGTGTGTGTGTGTGTGTGTGTGTGTGTGTGTGTGTGTGTGTGTGTGTGTGTGTAGAATAGAACAGGTCCAAGAACCACCCACAGCAGAGATAAACTGGGCTGGAGTGTAATCCTTTTGCGGACATAATTTGTGTCCTGTTGATCAAGTAGGACTTGAACCACAGTAAGGCTTGTATCATGAATGCGTGCTGGAGACGGTGAAGTAATATATCATGGTCTATTGTGTTGAATACTACAGACAAATCAAGTAGTGTGAGGACTGTAATCTTTCCGCCATCCAATGCAGAAAGAGGTTTATTTACTCTTTTTAGAAGAGTATTTTACGTATTGTGGCAAGGGCAATATACGGACTGTGCATTGCTAAAAAGACTGTTTGAATTTAGATGAGATACATCTTGGGATAGAACAACATTTTAAAAAGATTTTGACACGAATGGGAGATTAGAAAATGGGCGGGAGTTTTTTTTTTAACTCGCTATGATCGAGTGTTGATTACTTCAACAATGGCAGTTTTGAAAATTGATGGGAATTCCCCGAATGAGAGAGAGAGAGGTACTAATTACATCAGTTAGTAAAGACAATTGTGGATTCAAGCACCGAATCAGCAGTAATGTTAGAATTGAAGCACCGAATCAGCAGTAATGTTAGAATTGGATCAAGTTCTCATGACTTTGGTACACTCTTTATTACGATTGTACGAACTAAATTCATAGAGACAGGTTCAAATGATTCCGACGGTTGCCGTTGAAATTCTGTATTGCAACTGTATGGTGACGATTCAAGTCAATTGTAAAGTGAAAACGACGAGAGAGAGAGAGAGAGAGAGAGAGAGAGAGAGAGAGAGAGAGAGAGAGAGAGAGAGAGAGAGATACTGTTACTAAATCAGGATAATGACTTGATCAACTTTAAATATATTAAAACAGTTTAATTACTTCTTGTTGGTTTGTCTTTTTGCTAGGTTTCTATTCCACTGTTACGGGTTTGTTATTCCCTGTATGGATGTAAGATATTGGGGCGGGGTGCTTCCAATATTTACCTAAATATGGCACCCACCAGGCTCGATTATGGTTCAAAAGTTGGTTTAGTGAATGTTGGTGTATAGCTCGCAGCCCCCAGTCACCAATGCCGACGGTTAAATAATAATACAAAGGGTGAAATTCAATAACAACAATTTAATTAACAATTAATAGTTAAGCACTCGAATTTCAATGCTTTCGCTCGACTCTTTGAGCCTATCTCATCATATGATTCTAGTGTGAGAATTTTCGCCCTGTCTTTGGTTTCTACTCATATTCTGATTCCTATAGGTCTCTTAATTGCCTTTAGGTTTCCTCCCCTTCTTCTCTTCCCGCTCCTCCCAGACTAAGTCTCCTCCTCTTCTTCTCTCGTCTATCCGTCGACTTCATCTTGTCGACTCTGACTGTACCAAAAGTCTCTCTCTCTCTCTCTCTCTCTCTCTCTCTCTCTCTCTCTCTCTCTCTCTCTCTCTCTCTCTCTCTCTCTCTCTCTCTCTCTCTCTCTCTCTCTCTCTCTCTCTCTCTCTCAGACTCGGGAATTCTACCTCACACTGGAAGTTGTCCTCCAAAAGCTTCCTGTAAAACACAAGGATGGTATACTTTTCCTTGTAAAACACAAGGATGGTATACTTTTCATCAACCTCAAACTACATCAAGGATGGTATACTTTTCCT
This sequence comes from Potamilus streckersoni, assembly GCA_016746295.1. Lineage (NCBI taxonomy): Eukaryota > Metazoa > Mollusca > Bivalvia > Unionida > Unionidae > Potamilus > Potamilus streckersoni. Next base: position 1,642,829 of record JAEAOA010000378.1, on the reverse strand, counting down.
TGTAAAACACAAGGATGGTATACTTTTCATCAACTTCAAACTACATATATAGCTAATCATCAGATAAGGCTTTCAAATTTCATCGGTCACGCATCCATTCACCCCGAAATACACATACATTCTTGTATGGTTGTTGTTGTTGTTGTTGTTGTGCTTAACGCCATTTTTCAGCACACGGTAGGCTATTCATGGCAGCCAGTATTAATGGTAGAGGAAGAAACCGGGAAATCAACGGAAAGAACCACCGACCCACGAGAAGCTACTGGCAAGCTTTCTCACATATCCACATTCGCCGAATCCTAGACTCGAACACACGCAGACAGAGGTGAGATGGCAGTGATCCGTAACGTTCAGCGCTTTAGACCACTCGGGGCCCCCATTCTTGTATGGTAAAGCACAATATAATAACACAACATAATAACAACATCATAAAAGCACGATATCAATTACTCGTATACATACAACGGTAATTGATTCACATCAGTACATACTCAAAATGCGATTATACTGACAATCACAATAATCAGACGCATATTTCTACATCACAATTTATATCAAATATACAAATACTCAAATGTATATGCTCTGATATATTCAAATATCTATTTTAACTAGTGAACGCTAGCATGCGTATTACTAAATGTACCGGTTACTGCGGAGTAACCTATCATGACTTATAACATTATTGCTGCTGAACTAGCAATCTACATAATTCTACGTAACTCAACTTCATGTATCAAATAATCTCATAAATGAAACACTGCAAAGTAACTCTACATGCCAAAACAATCCCAGTAACTGAGTAAAAAATAATATCAGTACTTACAGTTACAGCGCTGTAATGCTTTGCAAAAATCGAGCAAATATCTACCTTTTGAAGCTCTTTGTTCTTTGTTCAGAATTATTTTCCTACATCTTCCCGCCAATTCACGAGTGGCGTGTCACGTAGCATAATTCTAATTTCTTACAACGATGTCTCTTCACAACTGATAAAGCATATACTGATTAATTCTTGGACAGAAATTCATTAATATGTTTGAATCTATGATTTAGGTCCAGCTCCTGGCTGAATTCCGATTGGATATGGTATGACTGACCCAATCAACTGAACTCTCGGGGTTCTTGTTTGTCGTTCTACGTGGCGAGTAAGACACGCCTCATTTACCATGTGAGCTTCCTTTTGATCCGCGACCAATGCATAACACATGGGTGCAAGTTACAAGGTTAGACCCGAAAACTGAGTTTCTGGCAACTTACATAATCTATTGACACTGGCCGTCGGCGCTTGTTCTCACATCAAACACGTTAAAAATAGCCACACTATTATACATCAGAATACCTTAACTTGAATGAACGTGACACTCATATTAATTTCCATGAGCTGTTAGGTGAATGGTGTAGCGAACCTAGTGTTTGTAGTGCTCTGCTTTTATATTCAAACCATTTTTAATGTTTAAATCACAAGCGTGTATTATATTGATTTAATCAATGTAAAGAAAAATAGAAATAAAAAAAGAAAACAATCAACTTGTCAATATGCAAAAGTGATTATGAATATGTACAAACGGCATAGAACTACATTTTGTAGCGGACACACTCGGGGATGCGAGAGGTTCATTCATTAGGTCAATGCACAGCTATCTTTAGTAAATCGTAAGTCCGTTCGAAAAGCAAATATACGTATTTGTATGTGATACAAATAACATATATGTACATGATTTAAGCTGTATCCATCATATACCTCTCGTATAAATTTTTCAATATATATATATATATATATATATATATATATATATATATATATATATATATATATATATATATATATATATATATATATATATATATATATATATATATATATATATATATTTACCGTATTTTCCTGCATTTATCCCGCGGATTATATAAGGGTGCGGGCTCTATCACAACTTTTTTTACACGTAATAATATTTCAATATTTTGTTTGAAAAACATAGCTACATAACTTATATATTGTTACACCGACCTTGTTGCCGGAATGACGAAACACTTCGGCACTTCGCCCGTATTAATAATGGCAAAATGGGGAAGGCCAAGATTATGAATTTATCTGGCGACGAACTCACGAACATCATCCATCTTTTTCTCCCGATTCTCGGGACTCCTCCCATTAAATCATCTATGTGCTTCTCTGCTACCATGAGTTTGGCCTACAGTTTGATGGCAACTGTCGAGATTGGTCGGTTGTTTTCCCGCTGGGCCACGATCCACTGCTTCAGGTCAGCTTCAAAGTGAGGCCATTTTGCTTTAGGTCCGCGACGAGCACGTTTTCGTGGATACATCTTCTGTAACGCTCCTTTTTCTTTTCTCCAACCTAGGATTATAATCTCATCGATATCATTTTTTCTGCTTGTGGCTCTATTGCCATGCACTTCAGCATACGCAATGGCAGTTACCTTAAAGTCGGCTGTGTAAGAAATTTGTTTCGGCATTTTTTAAATTTAACAGAAAGAAATTATTTTAACTAGAATCTACACTTCACAAGAATACCTGATTATTTAGAAATGTCCGCGTTTATGTAGCCTGTAGTTGAAAAACAGCTCCTATAAACAGTCTACGTGCACAAGCACTGGGTACTGAGCCTGAATAGTTAATTGACGTCATGCGAGCTACATTCGGAATTGACAATTGTGGCATTCAGCCTCAGGGTCTCACACCATTACATATCCTGCCTACAAATACCTGGCTTCAAAATTCAAAAATGCCGGCTGTCAGCGGGAATATAGTGGAGGCAGGGTGACTAACTTGAACTGATCAGAGGGATGAATATGGCCATAGAACACAAATAATTTTAATATATAATCTCTTCATTTGTTTATCAGTACTGAACTTTCCACTGTGTGACAATCAATATAAATCATATGTTAATCTAAAATACCTTCAAAGATGACTTTACAGTGAAGTTCTTTTCAGGGTTGACCTGCATTTGTTTGAGAGACTGAATTGTAAACAAAACACCATGCAACGGAACACAGATTTCACTTCCGAATCATCATCATGGCCTTATTACTCACTGTGCACAGTCGCCGAAATACACACAGACAACCACACTATAAGCTCACATTCTAAAGAATAAACAATTGCTTTTAGATCCTTATCAAGAATGCTTAAATCTAACTCTAGTATCACCACAAAACGGAGACAGGCAAAAAATATTCTAAAATAGACTGGGACTACATTTGTGGGTAATGTTCCGGATTTATTAATTGTGTCCTGATTCCATATGGACCGGAGCCGACTGAATTGATAGCGTAAATACAAATTTGCATGTTGGGCAGGTGAGTGAAAATGTAGTAGTGGTAATATCGTACGTCATCCACGTGTGAGTATTGTTCATCAATCTATGGGTGCGTGTTATACAAAGATGCGCATTATGCCAACGATTTTTTTAAACACAAAACCCCAAAACCCGCAGACTATGTTAGGGTGCAGATTATTTGCGTCTGCAGGGTATATGCGGGAAAAAACAAGAGAGAGACCATATGTTGATTTTGGGGTCTCCATATGACAATGTAAAAATGTGTGCCTTAAGTTTTAGGCTTTTTTATAATCTGAAAACTTGTTCAAAAGATGCAAAACTTACGGGCATTGAGGGAGCCACTTTAGCTTTCCAACAGTAGCAGTCTGCAGAGTGGTGTGTGTAGACTATGTGTCCTTTGGGATGCTATAAATAGAGTCGTGTGTCCTAAATGTGTCATTCACTGCAAAGAGTGGTGTATGTACAAAATGTGTCCTTTATCGCAAAGAGTATTGTTTGCACAAAATGTTTCCTTCACTGGAAAGAGTGGTGAGTATACAAAATGTGTCCTTCACTGCAAAGAGTGGTGTGTGTACAAAATGTGTCCATAAGGGAAAGTGTGGTGATTATACAAATTGTATCCTTCACTGGAAAATGAGGTGTGTGTAAAGAATTTTTTCTTCACGGCAGAGAGTGGTGTGTGCATAAAATATGTCCGTCACTGCTAAGAGTGGTGTGTGCACAAAATGTGTCCTGCACTGCAAAGAGTGATGTGTACAAATTGTGTCCCTCACTGCAAAGAGTGGTGAGTGTACAGAATGTGTCCCTAATTCCAAAGGGTGGTGTATGTACAAAATGTGTCCTTCACTGCAAAGAGTGGTTTGTATAGAAAATGTGTCCTTCACTGCAAAGATTAGTGTGTGTACAAAATGTGTTCTTTAATTAAAAGAGTGATGTATATACAAAATATTTCCTTCACTGCAAAAAGTGTGGTTGACCTTTCTTTGGATATTGTACATATATAAATTTTACATGATCTAAGCACACTGAAAACTAAATTTTAAAATGACGGCTTCCTTGTGCGTGGAAAATCACCCTGAATTAGTCTAAATTACACCATCTTTAGCACCTAATAAAATTATGAAAATTAATTTTGCAAACTAGACAATACCAGCTTCTGAAAGTGCAATGGGTGAATCGCCAAATACATAAAATGTAAAAAAAAAAATATCGGCTCGTTTCTCGTTTTTACAATTTATCATTGAAGTCCAGGAAGTGAAAATGACCAAGAGGAGCTAGCAGATTTTTTTATATGTGCACATCTGGAGTAAGGCCAAGCTGTACACTCATCAGTAATGAGGGTTTTTTTTTACATAGCCAGTATAACCAGTGATGGAACCAGGGGAAGTTCTTTTTCTTTAAAATTCTATTCCTATGCAAAATGCGAAACTGTAGAGCGCGACTATGTACAAAATGTGTCCTTCACTGCAAAGAATGGTGTGTGTACAAAATGTGTTCTTCATTGCAATGATTGGTTTGTGTACAAATGATTTCTTCACTTCTAAACATGCTATGGTGCAAAATGTGTTCTTCCCTACAAAAGTTGTGTATATACAAAAACTGTTCACTGGAAGAAGTGGCATGTGTACAAAATGTGTCCTTCACTACAAAGAAAGGTGTGTGTTCAAAATGTGTTCCGCACTGCAAAGTGTAGTGTTTATACAAATTGTGTCCTTCGCTGTAAAGAGTAGTTTGAACAAAATGTGTTCTTCGCGGCAAGAGTGGTGTGGTGTATATAAGATATAGCCTTCACTGCTAAGAGTGGTGTGTGTACAAAATGTATTCTGCACTGTAAAGAGTGGTGTATGTAGAGAATGTGACATTCAATGCAAAGGGTGATTTGGGTATAAAATGTGTCCTTCACTGCTAAGAGTGGTGTATATACAAAATGTGTCCCTCACTCCAAAGAGTGGTTTGTGTACAAAATGTATCCTTCACTGCAAAGAATGGTATATGTACAAAATGTGTCCTTCACTGCAAAGTGTGGTGTGTGTATAAAATGTGTCCTTCACTGCAAAGATTTGTGTCCTTCACTGCAAAGACTGGTAAGTAAAAGAATTATCCTTAAGGTGACGCGCTACAGTTTCGCATTTAGCATAGGTTTAAAATTTTTAAAAAAAAGAATTTCCCCGGGTTCCCTCACCAGTTATACTGGCTATTTAAAAAAGACTTTGTATATCTTAGGTATTGTTCAAAGAATCTTTAGTTCCCTTTATTTTGGTGTATGATTGATGGGTATAATATGGGTTATAGAGTATACAGCTTGGCCTTACTCCAGATGTGAACCTTTCAAAAGAATGGTAGCTCCACTAGCTCATTTTCACTTCCTGAACTTCAGAGTTAAATTGTAAACAAAAAAGAGCCGATAACTTTTTTTACATTTTATTTTTTTGGCAATTCATTCATTGCACTTTCAGAAATAGGTATTGTCTAGTTTGGCAAAATTCATTTTCCCTATTTTATTAACTGCCAAAAATAGTATACTTTAGACAAATTCTGACGATTTTTTGGAGCACAATGGAGCAGTCATTTTAGTTAACTGTGCTAAGATTATTTACAATTTCCTAAAGTACAATATCCAAAGAAATATCAGCCACTTTGCATCAAAAGTGGCATAGAGGTATGCCAACATTTTCTCCATTGTGCATGCTTTAAATGCAAACAACATCGCCTTACATATGTCACTCTTTCAAAAGTACATAATGACTGCAAAGATTGGTGTATACACAAAATGTGTCCTTTACTGCAAAGAGTGGTGTATGTACAAAGTGTGTCCTTTACAGCAAAGAGTGGTGTACATACAAAAATGTGTCCCTTACTGCAAAGAGTGGTGTATGCACCAAGTATGTGCTTCTCTGCAAAGAGTGGTGTATGTACAAAATGTGTCCTTCACTACAAAGAGTGGTTTTTATACAAAATATGTCCTTCTCTGCAGAAAGTGGTGTCTGTACAAAGTGTGTTCCTCGCCGAAAAGAGTGGTGTATATACAAAATGTGTTCTCTGCAAAGAGTGATTTATATACAAATTGTGTCCTCCTCTGCGAAGAGTGGTGTGTCTACAAAGTGTCTTTTACTGCAAAGTGTGGTATATATACAAAATGTATCCTTCACTGCAAAGAGTGGTGTGTGTACAAAGTGTGTCCTTCACTGCAAAAAGTGTGGTGTATATACAAAATGTATCCTTCACTGCAAAGAGTGGTGTGTGTACAAAGTGTGCCCTTCAATGCAAAGAGTGGTGCATATATATAATATGTTCTTCTCTTCAAAGAGTTGTGTATTAACAAAATGTGTTCTTTGCTGGAAACAGTGATGTGTGTACAAATTGTATCCTTCACTGGAAAGAGTGGTGCATATACAAAATGTGCCCTTCTCTGCAAAAAGTGGAGTATTAACAAAATTTGTTCTTCGTTGCAAAGAGTGGTGTGTCCTTCACTGCAAAGAGTGGTTTGTGTGCAAAATGTGTCCTTCACTGCAAAGAGTGGCATACAAAAAAATATCTCCTTCACAGGAAAGAATGGTGTATGTACATAATGTGTCCTTCACTGCAAAGAGTGGTGTATTACAAAATGTTTCCTTCACTGCAAATAGCGGGATGTGTACAAATTGTGTCCTTCTCTGCAAAATGTGGTTTGTACAAAGAAACTGTCCTTCATTGCAAAGAGTGCTGTATGTACAAAATGTGTCCTTCACTGGAAAGAATGGTGTATATATAAAACGTGTTCTTCACTTCAGTGTGGTGTGTGTTCATAGTGTGTCCTTCACTGCAAAGAGTGGTGTTAACAAAATGTAAAAGTGGTGAATATTGAAAATGTTTTCTTCTCTGCACTGAACGAAACGAAATAAAGAACAACTGTAACTCGACGAGTATTTACACCATAGCTCAACGATGATAAATTCGGCTTGTTCTTTTTGACGTCACGTTTTCGGATGGATTCCATTTCATGTATCACTCTTAAATTGTCTTAAAAAAGAATCGGTATTCATTTGTACCTTGTGTAGTAATGAAGGTTCGTCATCACGTATTGCAAATTTGTAGCCCCTGGGATATTTTTCATATGAAACAATTACAACCAGCATAACCATGGAAACTTTTATATTAAGTGGGGAAGAGGGGGCTGCCTGGATCGTGGAGGTGGGGGTGAGGGATGCGTAGACCGTAACCAAGTAGGCGAGAAAGAAGCAGCTGTGGGACGGAACCCGTTATGGAAGCTCAAGTGGGTAAGCCTCAGAGGCTTTTGCATTTTACGTTTTTAAGGCATAACTTCAACCAACTCTACTAATATCATCGTGAAGCTATGTTGTGTATTGTACGTAACCGTTAATATTCTGATCTATTTTTTTTACAAGAAATTACTTAGTTTTCACATATTTGTTTATAAACGATTTATACTACATTTTAGGAAGCTTGAGTTTTTCAGCGTAAAATGTTTAAAACTCAGCTACGTTTCAAAACTAAATTAAATTGGATTAAATTACTTTCGAAACTAGTCATCAATATATTTTTATTAAAAAAAAAAACAAATGACTATAGCGTGCACAGTGAGCGCTGTGTTTGTCAGAAAAAGTGGGTTTCTTTCAATTCAGCCAAAGTACGAGTAAAGGAAAATAATTAAAAATTTACTTTCAGGGCCTGAAAATCAACTAATAAAATGTTTAAAATATCACGGACATGCAAACACACGAACATACAGACAGACAACTGCTAAAAAGGGTGCCGTGTCTGTGAACGTAATGTGGGTCGTAATAACCGTGATAACCAGCGATTGTACTGAAAATGCCCTCCACTTGATACGCATATTAATAAAAGACATACTGTAATTTGTGGCCTTGTTGATTATTTTTCTATTGTCAGCTGGAATCCGAGTTTCTTTACTTGTCACTTTATTACAATTATTTTGTGTGGATCTGACATGTAATCTGACTCTGAAAAAAAGTTCACATATTCAAAATACATTATTACCTGTGGAAACACAATCTATACTGTCGCAAGTGGAACATATTTTAACAAAGAACTATAGAATATTTGTGAAACATAAAATCCCGTCTCTTCCGTTATGTCCGACTCTCCCGCCAAAATCTGTGACCCCAAGTTCTGGTCCCAGACACAGGGACCTATTTTGTTTATATATCTTAATGTTTTTTCATACCCAATAAGTGTATATAATTATAGGTGTATATAATTGGTGTATATAATCACATGGTGGTGATCTTAATTTTTAAGTTACGACACATGGGTTAAATCCCTGAGATTGAGGATGTACCCCTAAACTGATGTAATATATATATATATATATATATATATATATATATATATATATATATATATATATATATATATATATATATATACGCTTGTTGTTTCGTAGTAAGCGTGTGTATACAGGGGAGAGGAGGTCCGCTGTTTTCAATTCTTTATGGTCTACGTACAGTTAGTTGTGTTAGTGAAGGCTGTCAGAATAAGAAACAGTGCAAAATTAGCTTTAAACTAACTTAAACATTTCCGCCACTCATTTAGTCTTTGTCAAAGGCATTACAAATACAAAACGAAAAAAAAAAAACGTTTTCGTTCAATTATAATTATTACATAATAAGGTCAAGCTACGTCAAGCTGTGTAAATTCAATGTTTTATTTTGTGTTTTTGTGTGTTTTGTTTCGTTTTGTTTTGTTGTGTCTTAACTGTCTCTGATTTGTAAGTTTTTTTCTAGACAAAGCTTCAGCCAGTGACAAAAGCGCTTGCCCTGTTTGTATATTTGCCCTAGAGAATGACTTAGTGAGAGTCGAAAACGCTTGGGCTGTTTTGCAATTTTGCTCTAACAAAATTTCAGTCAATGGCGAAAGCGCTTGAGCTATTTACAGTATAGCTTTATACTTTATTACAGACTATGTTTGTAGTTTGTTGTAGTCTCGTAATTGTTGAGTTATTGCAAGTAGATGTAACGAAACCCTGACATAAATAGCACCACCATCAAGTCGTATTTAATAGACGTAACGAAACCTTGACATACATAGCACCACCCTCAAGTCGTATTTAATAGACCTAACGAAACCCTAACATACATAGCACCACCCTCAAGTCCTATTTAATAGACGTAACGAAACCTTGACAAACATAGCTCCACCCTCTAGTCCTATTTAATAGACGTAACGAAATCTTGACATACATAGCTCCACCCTCTAGTCCTATTTAATAGATGTAACGAAACCCTAGCATACATAGCTCCACCCTCAAGTCGTATTTAATAGATGTAACGAAACCTTGACATACATAGCACCACCCTCAAGTCGTATTTAATAGATGTAACGAAACCTTGACATACATAGCACCACCCTCACATAACAGGCTGCACATAACACTTACACATACACACAAACACATACACACACATGCGCGTGCAAGCAAGCGTCTGGACGTGCAGAAAAACATTAAATCCGCATTTCTTGAAAAGAGCTTGGAAAATTGTACAGAATTATTAGCGTCAGGAACAAAGTGGAGACGATTGAAGTAAATGAAGGCTGGAAATCAGGAATCACCTGGCGTCTGTGGAACAGCTGAAAAACTGGCACACGACCGCTTGTTTTTGTATGGTTTTGGTTTGGATGCTTTACGGCATGGCATCACATTTAGGTTATTCAGTGATGAGGCATTTGGAGTAAAGTGCCTAGCCCACACTTGTTGACCCAGGCAGATCCGACGATACGATTCGAACCGCACACATTTGATTAGGAATCTGGCACTGTAACCCTTACCAGAACTATTTTCTTTACTCTAGTTTATTCATGGACACAAAGGGACGGTGGCATACAATTTGGGAATCTCTGCAAAATAAAAGTGTATGTATATATTGAAAAGCGTACTGTTGTTATTCACTTACAGATACAAATCTTCATAAAATCACGTAATGCAATAAAACATTCTTAAATACTTTTATTTTAGTTTCCTTTGCGTCCTTGGGGAGGGTGATAGAGAAATTATGTTAAATAACCGCATCGTACTGTAATTGTTATTTATTTGTTTATTTTCAAAACGTAAACCATTTAAATATTTTCGATAGTTTGGGGGAGTTGTTTTTGTTTGTCTTACTCTTTGTTTACACCGTAAAAAGTCGCATTTTATGACGAACAACGTATTACTATAAATACAAAATAGCTTGGGAACTTGGAAAAACGCATATAATGTAAAAGGAATCGCTTAGGAACAACAAATAATGTAATAGGAATCACTTGGGAATTTGTGTGTCTGTGTGTGTCTGTGTGTGTTGTTGTTTTTGTTTTTTTTCGCGCATGCGATTTGAATTTTTAACGTAACTTTAACAATTTTTCAGTTATATCGCGCAGTGTGGCAGTTTCTGCTGATAATCTAGCACTCGGGAATCATGGTGCATACATGTGCCATGCTGTCCCATGCAGTCTCATTATCCTGACACCAGGCCGACCAGTCCTAACACTAATGCTGAACGCTAAGCGAGACAGCTGTTAGCACCATTTTTATAATGGCGTGACTCAGATGGGGTTCGAACACTCGACCTCCCGCATCCGAGTTTGGAAGCATGGAAGAACACATGACATAAGTACAATCGTTTTGGAAACTGAAAACAACGCATGGAATATTATAAAAAGAAACGTATGGCACACATCAATAAATATAAAAAATACACTATGTTTCAGCCTAGAACTTAGAAAACACCTTTATGTGTTGCTCACGTGATGTCCTGCCAATCCGAATTTTTTTCGGGATGGTGGTGTGGCAAATATCCTACCGTGGAAAGACCTCGAATGGTGCTGAACGAATTTGGACCTAATTCTAGGATTTGGTTTTAGATTCTAGTCTGAGTCAGTCAAGTACCAGCCTAGGTCTAGATTTTCTAATTCCAGCCAAGATCGACGTTTCTTTAAAACCGCACTTCTGGGATGAATGTTGGAATATATTTAATTCGATGCTTAAAAGTATGTACCGTGAAAAAAGACCCAAAGAAATAAATTTACATACATTACCACTGTGTACCAATTTTGGATGTCTTAACATGAAATCTCGAGTCCGTGATACATTGGATCACGTGGCTGCTCAATTCCCAAGTGGGTTGCAAATGGACTGTGTCACAGTTCGCATGAGGAGAAACAAAATTATAGTGGTTTTTTTTTTCATGATGGGAATAAACGCCTCATGTTTCAAATGTCCCTTTTAAAGAGATGAATATTAGTGTACATACATTTTCTTGACTATAATCAGGATAGTATAGATTATGTACAATAGATTCCTTGGCATGATAGAAAGCAAAGATTTTGTGCTCTAATGCTTGCTTTATTGTGTCTCCACACTAAAATGGAGTTTTCCTACTTTACATGTATACATTTAGTTAAAATAATACCGTATAATCCTTAAAATATATCTCATGTGAAAAGACAAAAATTTCACAAATTAAGGCAAAACTTGCCGTATTCTAGTCCAAGTAACTAAACTTCTCGATTTTAAAAACCCAGCCTTTATCTCTTCCCAAAATTTGTCATGGTCCTCTTTAATTACGAAGAGTCAATGAAGATAGTATCAATTGTGTGATATATCCATCCATTATTTACTGTGAATAATCAACAATACCGTAATTTTTACCTGCTTTGATTATGAAGAGTCAATTATAATCCTGTAATTTTGACGGGTATTGAATGTCAAAAGTAGATGATATTCCTGTAACTCTGACGGCTTTGATTTCGAGGAGTCAATTATAATTCTGTAATAATGACAGATTTTAAATGTGATGGGTCAATGATGCCATAATTTTGACAGGTATTGACCGTGAAGAGCCAATGATAATTCCGTAAGGCCTTCAAAGAGAATATTAGTTATAGCGCTGATAGTCGACAAAATAGTTAGTGAGGCTTTCAAATAGTATATTACCTGTAGCGCTGATGGTCGATAAAAAAGCTAGTAAGGCCTTCAAAGAGGATATTAGTTATAGCGCTGATGGTCGATAAAATAGCTAGTGAGGCCTTCAAAGAGGATATTAGGTATAGCGCTGATGTTCGATAAAATAGTAAGGCCTTCAAAGAGGATATTAGTTATAGCGTTGATGGTCGATAAAATAGTGAAGCCTTCATAGAGGATATTAGTTATAGCGCTGATGGTCGATAAAATAGTTAATGAGGCCTTCATAGAGGATATTAGTTATAGCGCTGATGGTCGATAAAATAGTGAGGCCTTCAAAGAGGATACTATCTATGGAAATTCTGACATAGCTGCAAGTGAGGCAGTACGGGTAATTGCTTGCATTATTATTATTTACTAAATTTACTAACCACACACATACACACACAGACATATATATATATATATATATATATATATATATATATATATATATATATATATATATATATATATATATATATATATATATATATATATATATATATGCAATAAACTGACGACCAACAGTGCAAAACTAGTATATAACAAGCCTGAGCGCTTTCTACTCTTAATGAGTCTTTTTCAAAGGCATATATACAAAACATAGACAAAACAAACAAATAAAACAGAAAACGTTTTGTTGTAAAACCCTACACGGCTGTTTCTACGTGAATTAAACCTATAAATGCATTGTGTCTCAACCAGCCTATATAGACTTGCTGCGGATACAAGGAATCTGTCTCAGCAGGTCTATATATCTCAACGGGTCTTTTTATTATCAGCAGAGGTAAATGTTCATTGGGACCAAATGAAGACTTTAAACAGTATCATAAGTGGACTCCATCATTACACCTAGCGCTTTTTCTGGAGTGAATAAATTAGTAAGCAATAGTTTTGCCAGATAATAATGTCACTCGCAACTATTTGCAGGAGGATTATCTCCTTTTGCCAATTATGGCTTATCATTCGACCCTGCACGCCATAACACTGCACTAATTCGAAAAGAGTATGGTTGCAAAAAGGTTAACATGGCTTTAAACTGCATAATGTATTTCAGCTTATCTGAAGTTTTTCTTTTTCGTATTTATCATCAATTGTATCATCAAATGAAATAAAGTCAAAATCATCATTATCAACAACTCCACTACCACGCAAACAACAACAAGATTTGGCTCCGACACTTACTTTGTTTACCATTTTCCGCCGGAAGTGATCTTGTGGAATGCAATCTTGTTTTTTTTTTTTGCCACTTCAAAATACATTTCTATAACTACACTAATGAACATTTGCAGTTCAATATAATAATTAGTACTTATAAATGATATCAACAGAATTCACAAAATTTGGAATATAAATATAGAATCTCCGTAAAAAGGCTCACTAAGAAAGTAAGCTAACGTGTGTTTTAATTAAACAAAGAACCATCCTTGCGACATTACACAACCCATAAATTAATAAATTATGATACTTTAATGTAAATATTGATGCATTATATATATATATATATATATATATATATATATATATATATATATATATATATATATATATATATATATATATATATATATATATATATAACTCAGTTGATATTGAACTTTTAACTGTGTTACGTTATATGTTTCTATTACATTTCTGGTTTCAGATTACATCAGTTGTAGCTACAGTATCTTCTAAGAAGCAACAAGTACGTTATATCCAAGAAAAGCAACAATTTTGTAAGGCTACACTCATTTAAAATTATTGCCACATGCCAAAAACTCCTTGTTCCATGACAGATATTGAATGCATAAATGAGATGTTAATAGGTTTATTTTCTTTTGACCAAAGGTATTTTTTTGGTGACGAATGAGTGATTAAATAAACCAGATACAAATGGAATCCCGTGTGCATCCAACGTAAAATAAGGTCACTCATAGAGATCGAGGGTCGGATGGGGCGGGAATGGGTGGGAGTAGCACATCACCCCAACACTAGCTACGTAATGAAGTGTAAATTTATGTGTCCACAGAAAACACTAAACAAAAGTGAATCCTAAAACAGTGAAATTCTTAAAATGCAAAGCCAACTAGATATGTACTGCACTCTTTTAAAATGCAAAACCCAGTTCATTGTTTTAATACACGATGTACTCTTTTTTAAAGTTCAAGCTCTTATCAGCTTCAGCATCAGAATGGGATACGCAATATGCCAAAAGGTTGCGTCCTCGAGACTGCCTTGGAACTTAGAGATCTTGACTGGACGGAAGAAGTGCTGACATGAACTGTTTCAAAAACGTTGGTGCTGCAATATCATCATGCCGAGCTAAGTTCCGTTCGATAGATATTTGCTGATACCATGGTGACATGTTAATTGAGAGATCAGTAATGTTTTGTATCCGAACCAAAATAGGAATTTTGGCTATTATTAGCGCTTGCTGTTATTGGTTATGCCAACCGTGATAAACCGATTACTTGAGACATTATTTTCCATCATGGAATTGCCTGAATGGCAAACTATTGGTCAGCATTAAGACGGCGCGACCTGAAGGAATCTAAGCCGGGTACCTCATTCGCCATACTTCATTTACACTCCCATCATAGCTCAGCCCTTTCCTTCAGTTCGAGAAATAACTTCGGAAGTAATCGTGTTTGGTAAATTTGCATGTGGTGGACTGCACCACATATATTATGACTACAAAGACCTAAAAGAATGACTTTGTCTCCTTACATAGTGTTTCATGCGTCTGGTTTTGGCATGATTGATTCTTAACGAAGATAACTGTATGAGACGAACTGGTCTTGAGAAGGTACATTCGTTATATTATCAAAAATTGCCAAAGATTGCAATGTTGCGGAAACGGCGTTTGCACTTGCTGAAATAGAAGTCTTAAGCTGAAACTTTGCAGAAATCAAAGGGAAATGAAAACAGGGGGAACATGTAGAATCTTCAAAAACCCTGGACTGGCTTGTGTTAATAATAGCTGTAAAATAAACCGAAATTCTGATTTGACAAGCTAATCTTTGAGGGTGGTTTTCCCAGGCGAGGTCTCGCATTTTATAATGTCTTACACCGCAAATTTTTTCAATCTTGTTTTGAGATCTTGACTCCAAGGGAGTAGGAAGTACTTTCTCGTAACAAATGTCAAAGGGACGTGCGTTGGGAAACACGTAACCAAAGATGAAAAGAGACGATTCTACTAAAGGGGAAAAGAGAAGGGTGCAGTGTCTTAATTACATACATTATATTTCTTTGACATAAGCCTTAATATAATTGTTTGAATTGACTTGCTTAACTCTCATAAGAATCGTGTATGCAAAGATTCGTTTGTTATTAAATTATATGATGTTTATGCTAATGAATTATTAGCAAGTAATTAAGTTAACATATGAAGTGAATTTTGTTTTAATTTATTTGTATAGCTAAAAGGTGAATTTTCTTAACCTATTATTCTGCTGTATTAACATTGGAGCAGCAATGCGAACCATATAACTGTATATTATCGGCCTTATGTGTACAGGAGGTGTACGACAGTAGTCAAGACAGTGATCAACAGTTCACGCTGCATAAACCTGTTTGTTATTAAGCGAGAGCAGACTGCACTATCGATCAAGTAGCAATGATAGTTGGATATATTAGAGGAACACAGGAAGTTTCCTGTTCTATGTAATGTTTATAGAAGAGGTGGTGTGTAAACAAACTACGGTGTGGAACACAAGGTTGTGACCTGAAACCATGTTAGCAGTTGGCGTCTATTTGTAATATCAGATGGCTAAATTCTGAAGTGGCCGAGAGATGGAATGTTAATTCATTCTAGGAAGCTATTTAGAACAAAAGATTTGGTTGTATTTATTTTATTTATCAGGAAAATAGCTACTGGTGTCAGTATAATGTCATTGGGTGGGACATAATGATAACATGTCTGTGGGATGATGCCCCAGTGCTAGACATCACTATAAACTGCCACACTGCAGACAACGTAGCGATGAGTGAAAAATTATTAAAGCTACGTTAAAACTCCAAGTTACACACACAGACACACGCAGACACACACAAACACACACACACACATTCTGAGATGAAGCTTTATACCAATCAAAGCTTAAATCAATATTTTTACAGCCGTGGACAAATTGATTGCTACATATAATTGGTAAACAACAAAGAGACTTAATGACAAATAATTTACTAACAACATGGTATGCCAAATGTGTTGACGATTTGATTCCAATGTGTTTATATGACTCTTAAAACCCTCATCAGCGAGTAGCCAACGCAGACCTTGTTTATACATTCGCTGTTTACAATACAAACACGCTAGTTAAGTTTTACCACCTATATGAAGACGTTATCAATATGTAACTTTAACGTACCTCTACAATTTGACCAATCAGAGATTGATAAATTGACACACCTCCAAATTTGTGTAGGTGAATGTTATCTGACTGATTGCATTTTCATATACGATGCTTCGAATTAAAGAAGCAAATTAGCGTTGAGGGATTTTATTTTCGTTGAAATATGTCCGGATGACGAGGTTTCCTGATGAAACAGAGTCCTGATTAATGAGGTTCCTCTCTGTGTGTGTTTGTTTGTGTGTGTGTGTGTTTGTTTGTGTGTCTGAGGAAATTTTGATTATAATACATGTAATCGTGTAATTTACCAGGACTTAGCTTAACAATACAGTCTAACCTGACATCAAATCATGTGAATGATTCGGTATGTTAGCTTGAGTTTTGTTAGCTTGCTTTGTCTGTCTGTGAAGTGTGTCACGAATTGTTTTAACCCAATTTACTGAATGTGTTCTACATTATTAAGTCATGTAAATTTTAATCACTTTTAATCCTCCTCCTCCTCATCCTACTACTACTATTGCTGATGATAATAATAATAATAATAATAATAATAATAATAATAATAATAATAATAATAATAATAATAATAATAATAATAATAATAACAATATGAATCAATTGTTTGTGACATTATCTTAAAATTATAGATTCTCAGCAGTGAACAACTTAAATAATTATGAAAAGGACGGGAAAATGTTTCTCGTTCATTTTTTAAAGAGTAATTATTGTTTGAACCCCAAAAGCGTACTGAAATAAAATGAGTGACTTTCCCACGTGAAAATATGTGACGTTCAAAATGTACTTCCTGAATCTGAGATAAGAAGTGGAATTTAAATCCAATAATACACAAATTACAATGTTTATCAAGAGAAAAAGACTAATGCGTATTCGGGTAATTGATTCTAGGCGCTCATTCAATCAAAAGAATATAAGTGTGGTTGGTAAGTTAAACGAAGCAAGCACTCAAAGGTAAACAGGATTGGAATACTATCACATTGCGTAATGAATAAAGTCATATTGGCATTAACAATTAGCCAGTCTAGCAATACTTCAATGTGTAATGAATTTAAAACCATATTAGAACGGGTAATTCTTAAATCGAGCGACGACTGGAGCGACCTGAATTTGCAATATTATTGATTCTAAAGTTTATAGTAAGATCATCAGTTTCGAAGTGTACCTGATAATTTCGAACTCATTTATATCCTGAGAAAACTCTGGAACCCAGTCTACCCGCATGGTCGTCAGTTAAGTAAGTATAATACGTGAACCAGTCGTATCAGTCACCACTGATGTTTGTCTTTCCGAAAATTATCAAAAACGTCAGACTCCTTTGTTCCAAAACATTATTGTAATTATCACAAATTGAAACAAGAACAACATCGGATGTTCCAGAACATTTGAGAACCGATACAGTTACAATATTTTGAAGCAAAATAATTAGTACAGGTAGTCACAACTTTTGGCAAATGACCATAATCTCCGTGTACGCCATTACTACGGAAATTACTATAGCCACCATGTACCCAATTCGGCGAAAATGAAAAAAAAAACAACATATAGTTAAGCTGATGAATGTTTGGGGTTTTTCATTGAAAAAGAGATCACTTAAGTGCGCATCAGTCTCTCTAAAGTCTGAGATATTTTTTAGGTGTGTGAGGGTGGGGGTAGGACATCTATCAAGCAAATGTATTCGGACAAGATACATAAATATTCGGACAGGAGATATAAATTCCTGAAGATAAAGTTGTGCCATTTACATATGCATTAAAATATCAATTTCATCAGAGTTCGGAACTTGATGAAAATAAATGTCACCATAAAAATATCATCCGATGATCTCGCTTTATTTAAAAACTGGATATATTTAGGAAGACAACCGATTAGAGAGAATCCTCTCTTGCAAACTCAGACATTCGTCAAATTCTGATGTTTTATGTGCTGACATAATTAACTAACCAATCAAACTGAGAACTCTAAAACTGAATTTGAAGGTGAGAAATATTTTGTAATCACGAGACAAGTTAAAATGTTCAACTCCATTATAAAATTCTTTACAATGTCTTGGCACTTTGACACTTTCACGGCATACTGATTCTCTCTCTCTCTCTCTCTCTCTCTCTCTCTCTCTCTCTCTCTCTCTCTCTCTCTCTCTCTCTCTCTCTCTCTCTCTCTCTCTCTCACACACACACACATACACACACACACACTAATTTATAAATCGCACTGCGTATTTCTATTTATCCATCAATTTAATTATTTCATATTCTCGCTTGGCTGCATTTGATGCTTCAAGATCTCATTATTCAGTATATCTCGGTGTGGATCGTTAAATACTTTGTTTATCTCTTTCAACCTCTATTCATGTAATTCATATAAATATGAACAGGTGGCTGCTTTCTCTAAGCACTCAGCATTAAGAGGTTAGTGTTAGGACTAAATCGAAATCTTTCACACACACACACACACACACACACACACACACACACACACACAAATATGAATAAAACAATTTCGTGTTCTAGTGTTAATGTAAGTCACAAACACCTGGGGGTAAGAAAAACCCGGACCTCTCCTAGTTTTTGTTCAAACAAAAGGTTTCGTTTATAAAGTTAAAAGTGTTGTTCGGCCCTGACCCCATTACGGGCACTAGCCCAGGGGAGATATCCTCGGTCCCCCCCCCTTTGTAGGCCCTGGTTCCTCGTCATGCTGGACACTGTCAATCGAATATGTTCCACAGAGAGAAGGACACTGTCGATATAATCTGCTCCACTGAGTGCAGGACAATGACAACAGAATCTGTTCCACAGAGTGTATGATAATGACCATAGAATGACAACAGAATGTGTTATACAGATTGCAGCTTTTCCATGCATTTTTATACTCACCAATATAATCTGTTCCACTGAGTGCAGGACACTGTCGATAGAATCTGTTCCACAGCGTGCAGGACACTGTCGATAGAATCTGTTTCACTGAGTGCAGGACAATGACAACAAAATCTGTTCCACAGAGTGTATGACAATGACAATAGAATATGTTCCACAGAGTGCAGAACAATGACAATAGAATGTGTTGTACAGACTGCAGCTTTTCCATGCATTTTTTTGTTCTCATCAATAGAATCTGTTCTACTGACTGCAGGACAATGACAATTGAATCTATTCCACAGATTGCAGCTTTTCGTGCAATTTTTGTACTCATCAATAGAATCTGTTCCAAGGAGTGCAGGGCAATAACAATATAATCTATTCCACAGAGTGCAGCTTTTCGTGCATTTTGGTATTCACTAATATATGTCGCTTTTAAAGTGGTTAACATATCGCTACAATATAGATAGAGCGTCCGCCTCAGATGCGGGAGGTCATATGTTCGATCCCGGTCTAGACTCATAAAATGGTACTAACAGCTGCCTCGCTTGACACTCAGCATTAGGAGGTTAGTGTTAGGACTGGTCAGCCTGGTGTAAGGATAAAGTGACTGGGTGGGACATCATATCACATGTCATACCATCATACCACATATCTGCGGCATGATGCTTCAGTGCTGGACATCACTATAAACTGCCACACTGCAGATATCGTAGCGATATGACAAAACAATTGTTAAAGCTACGTTAAAAATCATAATCACATCACATCACATCACATCAAAAGCAAGAGTAAAAGTAATTGAATTTAATTGTCTGTTAAGAATCTGTGATATTTATTTTTTCCAACAAAATAAAATAATTACTAGGAAAAAAAACCGAGAGGAAGTGTTGACCTATGTCTGAGTGCTAATTAGTCTTGAAAATAACCATATACACTCTGTTTAATGATATCTACAATTTACACATAAATGTCGATATAATTATATATTATCATATACTTTTGCAATGTATACGGTAAAATACATATAAGCATGCAATCCTCGTACATGCTACCACTGAATTGATTTCACAAATTAAATACGAAAATTATCCATGATACCTCAACCCGTTACTTTTATTTTTTATCCCCCCTCACAATTTGGTGTGCATAGAGAATTAGAAAATTTCTTTGTAATCCAAAGTGTGACTACCATCTTACAAAGAGAGAGAGAGAGAGAGAGAGAGAGAGAGAGAGAGAGAGAGAGAGAGAGAGAGAGAGAGAGAGAGAGAGAGAGAGAGAGAGAGAGAGAGAGAGAGAGAGAGAGATGATGATGATGACGATGATGATGATGATGGTAGTGATGATGATGATGAAGATGATGATGATGGTAAGTAGACAGGCGTCTAATCATGATAGCCTAATATTTCCGACAGTGAAAGACAAATAACTTGTCTCTGTGTTTCTTTTTCTAAAGCATTAAGTAAATCACTTACAACCAAGATCACGTTCCGTGACGGCAGCACAACTATCACTCAAATAATATGAATCAAGTATAATTATCGATAAGCATACCAATTTTCAAAATATGGGAAATTTAAAACAAATTTGATCCTAAAACTCAGCAAGCATTAGATACCGAAATAATGTAACTCGGCGAAACTACGTCTATAAATGAACATGTCTCATATTTTATCACTTTTTTTTCAGACAGAAAAAAAAACCACATCTTATTTACATGCGTTTTGGGATACGATCTAATTAAATCCTCAGCCTACCTAACACAACAATTTAAGGTTTTGTACCAATAGTTGTAACAAAGTTATAATGTGTAACGAATATTATTTAAAACGATAACAGTGTTCAAAATTAAAAGTCAATTGAAATAGTCATTGAACATTACCCTTAGCTGAGAATGAAAGAGAGCGAAATTGCGACATTCGATCTCTTATTTTCGACATAACGTTATTGCCGACGTTGATGGTGTAATATAGATGTGTACGATACAAAGGAATCCCTAAAAATAAGACGTACGATACGATGTCATCCTTAAAATAAGACGCACTACAAAGGACGTCAGAAACAAGTGCTCCAAATATTGTCATTCCCAATGTAAAGACGTCATTAGTTTACATCTATGTGCCATTTGAAATCCAAATAAGCAGGCGTGTCTTGCTCATTATCATCTATATAATCAGGTGTGTCGTGCTGTGCTGACTAAAATATAAATTAGCAGCAGCAAGCGAGTCGTGTTATGCTGATTAACATCTGAATAAGCAGGCGTGTCGTACTATGCTAGCATCTAAATTAGTCGGTGTGTCGTGCTCTGCTGAATAAGATCTAAATTAGCAGGCGAGTTATGACGTCACGATTAACACCTAAATAAGGATACATATCGTGCTTTGCTGACTAACATATTAATAACCAGGCGATTCGTGTTGTGGTAACTAAAATGTAAATAAGCAGGTGCGTCTTGCTGTGCTAACATTGAAATTAGCAGATGCGTCATTCTATGCTAACTTCTAAATAAGCAGGCATGTTGGGCTATGCTGATTAACATCTAAATAAGCAGGCGTTTCGTGTTATGCTTACTAACATCAAAATAGGCGTTTCGTGCTATGCTAAAATCTAAATAAGTAGGCGTGTCGTGCTGTGCTGAATAACATCCAAATAAACAGGCGTTTCGTGTTATGCTTACTAACATCCAAATAAACAGGCGTTTCGTGTTATGCTAACATCTAATTAAGTAGGCGTGTCGTGCTATGCTTACTAACATTCAAATAAACAGGCGTTTCGTGTTATGCTTACTAACATCAAAATAAATAGGTGTTTCGTGCTATGCTAACATCTACATAAGTAAGCGTGTCGTGCTATGCTTCCTAACATCTAAATAAATAGGTGTCTTCCTGTGGTGCCTGACATCTAAAAGAGCGATGCGTCGTGATATTCTAACATCTGAATTAGCAGGTGTAACATGCTGTGTTACGTGTCGTGGTGTTCCGTTTAACATCTTAGTAAGCAGGCGTGTCAGGCTGCGCAGATTAACATCTAAAGAAGCAGGCGTGTCGTGGTGTGCTGGCAAACATCTAAATAAACAGGCGAGTTGTGCTGAGCTGACTACGAATCTTGAAATCGCTTTTTCTTGTGGTTTTAATATATTTGCAATCTTCGCCCTATCCTCTCGTTATATCTTATTGAAACAATCTGCAATCATAGCTCATGAAATTGTTAGTATTGTGATTTATTTCAACAATGTATCGTATTGCAAACGTCTACGTCCTCTGACGTCAATAATATATCGTGTTACAAACGTTCACGCCCTATGATGTCAACAATGTATCGTGTTTCAAACGTCCAAGCCTTATGACGTCATCAATATATCGTGCTGCAAACATTCACGCGCTATGACGTCAACAATGGATCGTGTTGCAAACAACCACAGCTGTAACATCATGGAAGTTAGAGCTAACGTCGAACATCAAAGCAAGAGGTATCATCACTCAGAAACACACGGAAGCAAATAGTTTTATATCTACAGAAAGTATGTGCGTCATATGTATCAGAAATTCCGTTTCAGAAGTATTAGAATAATACGACAGAACTATTAAAGTTGATTACTATTAAAGTCAATTACATAACAGAAACTGTGTGGGGTTTTCAATCACACGCAACTGTAAGAACTACTCTAAAGCAGAAACTGCTAGACTTTGAAAATTAGACAAGCTGATCTTTTCTTTTACTTTTACACGTTGTTCCATATGAAGCCATCTGGTTCTACATGCTAACTCTATCCAACTGCACTGTCTGTCTTAGATTTAAGTCGCGTGTAACTGATTAAAGTACCCACGGCATGCTACTTAATTTCTCGTCCATAGGTAAATTTTTATCGCCCATCGACACTTTAATGTATGCTCCACATTTCTTTGAAATCGCATGTCCGGTAGCAGCAAAGGAGGGAGAGGGTCGAAGATGACCACACACCGATGCCACGGGATGGCTCCCGTTATTCCAGTGTTTGATTGTTCTCAAAAGGTGTCGTCTTGCACAACTGCATGTATGTATGTCTCGTTTAAGTCGCTTGCTGCCGTGAGGCTTATACGACTGCTTACAGTCCCGGGCATGGACTGCAGTCCCTCTGGGGAGTATGCCACAGTCCCAGGCGTGAACTGTGTTCCTCCCTGGAGGGCGCTTGGCCTTTGGTGCTAGGCCTTTTCCTGACCCCTAGAGGTCAGGGACCTCAAAAAAAGACCCTTATGTTATCATTTCTATTCTCACTTAACTCTAATCGAAAAAATGGCAGACACCGCAAACTACTCTCCTGCCCTGGCCGTGACTCCCGCCCCACCAATGCCCCCAAGTTATTATCCACCTAACTTTATTTCAGTTAGATGGATTTTTTTATCAAATATAAACCAGTTTTTCCTATTGGTATCCCTATATCAATGTTATGTAAGCCACCTGTGCAATTGGCCTAACGAGCCTGAGTAGTGAATTTGGAATAAATAATCGTAGTTTGAATTTTGCGTACTTATAATGTTCGAAAAGGTTCCAATCTATAGGCGTATGCCGCCTATTTTAATAAATTTATCACCGCTTTGGTTTGAATGGTTTTGTAATTTTGACCGCCTTGTCAAAGAGTCTTGTTTGGGCCGTGGGTCTTCAGAGCCAAAGTGAAGACATAGGTTTCAGGTCTTGCACCACCTTTCATTTACCCTAGCTTGTCAATAAACCTAGCGAACCACAGAGAACGCACTCCCTGAAGAGCTTTATATACTATGGTCTGACTGTGCTAACAAAAACGCACAAACCCTAAATTCATTGATCAAATTATAGCCATATATCCATTCTCCATTCACACTCCTTAATGCCATATCATTATGACTATTATATATATATATATATATATATATATATATATATATATATATATATATATATATATATATATATATATATATATATATATATATATATATATATAAATGGGAAATTACTTGTAAAATATTTTCTTATAGCCAATTAATACCAAACTATATACTAATTACTTGATTATTTTAAGCACTGAACACCTACTTACAGGGCTACAGATTTTGCAACAAATGGCCACCAAACAAAATGTTTGGATAAAAAAGAAACTTGATATCAGTGGTTTATTGTAAATCTACCAACACACCATTCTCGACCAATAAGGGTTTTCTTTGTTTGAATAGCTTTTCAGCCTTAACTGTTGAATGTAATATCCCCTACTTGGTTAGTATACATTGTAATCAACACGGATCGCTGCCGCTAAATATTAGCATCAAATACAGATGTACCTTACTATTTTAAGCAAACAATAATTAAATTTATCAAGAGAATTATATATCAATGTAATCACTGATAGCTTCAATAACGCCATAAATAATTAAATCTAACATTATAACACTGCGAAGAAAAGAAAATTACATGATCTGTCAGTATATAAGATTATGAAAACACTCGAAAATATATTCATTGTGAACCATAGATATTTATGTAACGTTCCATTATTCCATTACAGCGAGATCATTTATTTTTCTTTCAAGAACGTCAAGACAACGATCATCTGATCCCCAAAGCCAAAAAACGGTCGTTTTAATTTTGTTTGCTTTTTCATCTGTCTGTTTCGGAATGCTTTTGTACGTATAGTTGTAAACATCCATACGAATTTATAATTACGCAATATATATATATATATATATATATATATATATATATATATATATATATATATATATATATATATATATATATATAGTATGTGTATGATTCACAGTTATCTGTGATTGCAGTCGGGTTTTAGCCTTCCTGACTAGTATCGCAGCATACCTTATTTTTGTCATGTTTTTAACTTAACTTACAAAACACTTAACTTACAAAACACTTAACTTACAAAACATTTAACTTACAAAACACTTTCCAGACAATTATATTGCATCATAAGTTAGGTTTTCAGTGTGCATGCTAAGTACGAATTCGTGTTTTAAGTTTAGTCTGTTTACTGGTGTGGTTAGATGTAAATTGAGAGAAATTGTTGACTTAGTTATTAATTGGCATTAGGCCTATAAGTGCTAAAGCACTACTTTGGGATGAATAATTTAAAGACTATTAGTTTTCATTTCTATTTAAGGAATAAATAATAGAGACGCTCTGAATTTAAACATGAAAACTGGTTTAAATGAAGAACATAGAGCACCACTAGCAATACATTTTAAACGTCGCCCCTCCCTCCCAGTGAAATCGCGGACATTCGATCACTAACTAGCTAGGACATTGAATCGAGTGGGGAAAAGGTTAAGTAAACCAAATGACGAATCAGCAAGAAATAACTCTCTCTCTCTCTCTCTCTCTCTCTCTCTCTCTCTCTCTCTCTCTCTCTCTCTCTCTCTCTCTCTCTCTCTCTCTCTCTCTCTCTCTCTCTCTCTCTCTCTGCAGTGTGCATTTGAATGATGGGATACACAAATTATGAATTCGTGTTTTAAGTTTAGTCTGTTTACTGGTGTGGTTAGATGTAAATTGAGAGAAATTGTTTACTTAAAATTAATTGGCATTAGGCCTATAAGTGCTAAAACACTACTTTGGGATGAATAATTAAAAGACTAATATTTTTCATTTCTATTTAAGGAATATATAATAGAGACGCAAAGAATTTAAACATGAAAATTGGTTTAAGTGAAGAACATAGAGCACCACTAGCAATATATTTTAAGCGTCGTCCACCAGTGAAATCGCGGACATTCGATCACAACCCCCCCTCTCTCTCTCTCTCTCTCTCTCTCTCTCTCTCTCTCTCTCTCTCTCTCTCTCTCTCTCTCTCTCTCTCTCTCTCTCTCTCTCTCTCTCTCTCTCTCTCTCTCTGATTTGCCACGTCACTTATATATAATTATCAGACTAATGCGGTGGTAGCCATTGAATCATTAATGCGAGAGAGAGAGAGAGAGAGAGAGAGAGAGAGAGAGAGAGAGAGAGAGAGAGAGAGAGAGAGAGAGAGAGAGAGAGAGAGAATTTTGATGAAATTGTGTAACATGTTTAATTCTTTTAGAAAACGCTGATTGTGGATAGTTTGATTTGTTAAAATTTTGTTAATGATTAAATAAGTGGACAATTATAGTTGATCTAGAGAAACAGTAGTCTTCTGTTGAAATCAAAGGTTGGTCATTGCCGTTCTACAGTCTGATATACAATATTGACACTTTAACCAGTTAAATAGATGTTTTACTGCATCTGTGTCATTTACACCGAGCTTTTTACGAACCGGGACTAGTGGAATCAAAAATTAGATCTCTAAAATTGGCCCCAGTCTAATTTAAGCTGCGTCGATGATCTTGCAGTATGTTATCGCATTACATAATCGTGCGGAAATAAACAATTTACCTCGACAAAGTGGAGCTGATTTTGTTTGAATTTCCACGTGGAGGGGGCTTAAAATGAAGGCCAGTCACTTAACCTTGACATTTAAGATCACACCGTAAGTGAGGAACATTACAATGAAACGTGCCTCAAATTTTACAGTTATTAATAATCACTGAACTTTACACAATTTATGCAACACTTTTTAGAGTCAGTTTACATATACTACGAAATGCATTTTTTATCGTCCAAGAATGGGGTTGACTGGCAACACTTTAAGTTAAGTGTGTGTGTGTGTGTGTGTGTGTGTGTGTGTGTGTGTGTGAGAGAGAGAGAGAGAGAGAGAGAGAGAGAGAGAGAGAGAGAGAGAGAGAGAGAGAGAGAGAGAGAGAGAGAGAGAGAGAGAGAGAGAGAGATTTGGACTTTTAACGTAGCTTTGACCATTTTTCAGTCATATTGCTACGATATATGCAGTGTGGCAGTTCATAGTGATGGAGCATCGTGTCACTGACATGTTGCATGATATCCCAACCAGTCACATTATCCAGCCACCTGACCTACCAGTCATAGCAGGCAGCTATTAGTATAGTCTGGTCCCCTGTTTAGTGTGCTCTATGCGATACACTCTGCTATACTATCGCAGGGAGCATACTAAGCAGGGGACCAGACTATTTTTTTAGTACCAATTTTTTTTTTTTTTATAAGACTTTAGGTTCGAGAGGATTTGTCAGTTTAAAGTCGAAATGCAAGCGGAAACTTATTAAATTGCGCGGGAGAAAACACATATTGGGTATCGCCTGCCCAGTTACGTATTCATCCAAGTCGTTTAACATTGAGAAATCAAAGATATTATCTTCAATGTCGTTCCACGTAAAATACAGCTGATATGAAAAATTAGTGGTACAATATATTTGCAATAGAACTTACTACTAACATAAAAAGAATACAATTTATTGCATGTATACAAGAATAACCCACGTCAGTGGCAACACTAGGACAATTCTATTCCTGCATTTTTCTTACCTACGTAACGACACTTCTTGTCTGAATTTTAGTTGCTTTGGAAAAAATTGTATTTTCTTCGTTCCTTAATTCCTGAATATGTCATTGATAGGTTTAAAAAAAATCTTATTTTATTTCACGGGTTGGCAAAGATTTTTTTTTTTTGTTAGTCTTCAAATTCGTGTCTTTATGCAACCATGAAATCCATGAAATGGTAAATGGAAGAATAAACGTGACTTTAAGTTGATGGATTCCTGTGTCGGACAAACCAATATTGTAAGATCGAATCCAGCCTTGGAAATCTTTTCCGTGTCAGCCTGCGTCGGATTAAATATCAGTGTAATATTGGATCCAGAGCCTAAACTATTGTCTTTTGTGACAAAATAGAATTTTAATATCGAATTCAGGTTTTTTTAAAAAAAAGTGTTAATGCAGGACAAAATAGAATTTTAATATCGAATTCAGGTTTAAAAATAAAGTGTTAATACAGGACAAAATAGAATTTTAATATCGAATTCAGGTTTTAAAAAAGTGTTAATGCAGGACAAAATAGAATTTTAATATCGAATTCAGGCTAATAAAACTGTTAATGCCGGACAAAATAGAATTTTAATATCGAATTCAGGCTAATAAAACTTAATGCCGGACAAAATAGAATTTTAATATCGAATTCAGGTTTTAAAAAAAGTGTAAATGCCGGACAAAATAAAATTTTAACATCGAATTTAGGCTTTTAAAAAAATCTGTGTTAATGCCGGACAAAATAGCAGTTTAATATCGAATCCAGTGCTTGAAATTTTGTCTATGTGGGACATAATATCAATGTAAAATTAGATTTGGAATACGAAATCATTTCAATATCTGACGAATTACTTTATCATCGATTCCAGTGTAATAAAATCTTGTTCAATACCAACTTTAATGATATATTTAACGTGCAAAGAATGAAAACAATTTTGAAGGCAGTCTTTTTCTATCTTTATTCTAAATACACTTGCCTGGATGTAGTTTTATGAGTCGTTCTTTTCGATGACGTATCGCATTTGTTAGCTTCAGATTCTGTAAATTGGAGCGCGAACACGTATGATTTACATGTGATTACATAAGAATAAACACGATCAAGTGATAATGATTTTACCCCACTGAGATGTTAATAGACGGAATATATTTTGGTTTATTCCCTTATTTTTCCCAGGAATATAGTGTTTACGATCTATATTAAATTTATTTATGTCTTTAGAGAATGATACATTCAAATGGTTTACAAACGCACGTATTCCTGCAGAGCAGACGCAGACAATTCGCTATGTAAACTCCGGCTGGTATTCGGTAATTGCTTGCTTTGTGTAAAGCATCTGGATTGAGACTTGCTAATGGCAGGCTTTATAGAGATCATGAGATTGTTAAAGTTAAGTACTCACGACCTTGTGGATGCTGTGTTTAAGACCATATTTTACTTTTAGATTGTACTACTTCTTAAATTTCTGATTTTTTTTTTACCACGATGTTACAGATAATTCTGACCATTCATAATTAGAATTTGCTTTAAAATCCAGCGTTTTTACTTCTCATTACGTGGACGCCAAAAATATTAAAACTGATTAGCAATTGGATCAGAAACGTACTGCTGCAGTCTTTCGAGATTAAGATTGTAATAGGGACCATATTGACAGTATATATTTGTGTATGACCCTGATAGTATGAAAGTTTATGTATATTTAATTATAAATAGCCTTGGAAAACCGTACTTTTAGAATTCATTCAATGAAAACGTTGATAGTGTTTACCGATTAGAGGGCCAATCAAATAAGGTATGTTATGTTTTTAATGATTGTAGGAGTAGGTGAAAAACATTACATATATCAGTTCCGGTAGCATAGTGGTTAGAGCGTCCGCCTCGGATGCGGGAGGTCGTGGGTTCGATCCCAGGTCGAGTCATACCAAAGACTTACAAAAATGGTACCAACAGCTGACTTGCTTGACGCTCAGCATTAAGAGATTAGTGTTAGGACTGGTCGGCCTGGTGTCAGGATAATGTGACTGTGTGGTACATCATGCTACATGTCTGCGCCATGATGCCCCAGTGCTAGACATCACTATAAACTGCCACTATGCAGACATCGTAGAGATATAACTGAAAAATTGTTAAAGCTACGTTAAAAATCATAAAAACCACACACATCAGTTATCAATCTATCGGAAAACTTTAAGAAGAGCATCCATCAATTTTTGGATGAGAGCCAAAACAGATAAAATGCTTAAGGTAGCGTGCCGCATGAACAGGAACAGTTTTTAATCATTATTTCCTGATATTATTTAAACACATATTTTCAAAAGGACTGCCTACATGGTGGCGGGCCGCACGGTATAAAGGACTGGGACACAAGTTGGACACACCTGCTTTAAAAGAAATGGATATGTTACGTACCTTTAAGCAAACAAGAAAATTGATTCAAAATGTGTAGGAAAGGCAAAGTTCAAAAAAAATAAAAAGAAATTATAAGATGAGTTATCTAATACGTCAGATTTTAATCCTAAGAAATTCTAGAATTTTTTTGAAGAAAAACAATAATGTGAGTTCTATTGGAAATGTTTCGCCTAAAAGATTTTTGAAATATTTCAGTACTTTTACAATCAAAACGAATCATTTTTAAAATGAGGAAAAATATTTTATTCGTAATCTATACGAAAAGGATTTACTGGATCAAAACAGTAATCTTAGAAGACCTAAATAAAACAAATAAGAGAGCAGGAAATTACAAAAGCGATACCAAATCTTCGAAACAAAGTGCCAATGAACGAGTATTTCAAAAAAAAGGAGTGGAGATACTTAGACACAATTTCCGTAAAATATGTAATGCTTTTAATACATGAAATTACAACGGTTTTACTTTACTATGCTGCTTTGCAAACATTATTTAATAATATTTTTAATGAAAGACGGTTGAACTGGGCGGCGAAAATGAAAAACTTTTGGATGGACAGTTTGGTTCCAATGAAGTAGTGGTGTCAAAAACCCCTCTCTTCAACTTTGTTGGGGTGGGTTACCTGGTTTTGGTTATCGCTATCTAAAGGTGGTCGCCGACGATGTAATTTGCCCGGAACGAGTAAATATCAATATAATTTTGAAGCTCTTAGGTGGAATAAATAAAGCTCGGAGCAGATATATAGAGCAGAATGACACGAGCCTCCATTACAAAAAAGACAAAATTTAATCAAAAATCATAGCAATAAAATTCATAAGCAAAAGTAATAATGCGTTAGGATTGAAGATACACTTCTTCCTTTTTGAATTAGCTTATTTAAGGAATTTCAAATGCGAATATGATTATACCAATAGCCGATCTGTTAAACGATATAATTAATTCATCATCGAATCGAGTGAAAGATTGAAAAACATTGCCTTGTATTGATTCATGACCTGATGTCTTGACTCAGTCCGAATTCCACAGCGACTGTTCCTTTTGTCTTCCTTGTGCCGGTAAGTCTGGGTCTTCTCTATATTTTCCTTTCTTTTTCCCAATTCTTAAGTATCACGCCACTTTTGGCTCTTCCATCTGTGTTTCCCCTTTGGGTTTGTAAATACGTGAGACGTCCCGTCAGGTTGATATGTCTCGTGAAGCTATTTCACCTTCCAAAAATATAAACAAGAGCAACCTAAATCTTCCGTCACAGTATACTGGGGGAATATATTAATAAAGCCCCTCGTTATGTTAGATATTGTTCTATCGGAATTCAAACAGATACCACGGCTATCTAGTCTCATTGGCTATGGAAGACCACACAAACATAATTTCACAAATTACTATTTAAATGTGTCACTTAACTTCATTTCTTAACAATGCAGGGCGGAAATAATTGTTGTAAATGTATCTGAATACTTGTACATATGATATACATGTTCTTTTATGTTTACAAAGTTTTACTCTATATCTGTATTTTAACTTAGATGTATGGACTATGCAGTCTGAAATAAAGAATTCTTACCTTATCTTATCTTAATTAATGTCCTGCTAATGTCTATTTTAACACCACACCGAGACATTAGTTCCAGACAAGTCTCCATTGCACAAAAGAATGAATGAAATTCCTTACACTACGGTTTTTATAACAAATAACACAATAAAGTCGTTATCATAAGTGACTACATATAAGGTAGGAGAATTCACACAGATTCTTGTATTCTCAACTAAAATAAAGCATGAAATTCAAGATACATAACTTCCTAGAATAATCGAGACTATAATTCCAAACGAGCCGTCAATGTATATATATATATATATATATATATATATATATATATATATATATATATATATATATATATATATATATATATATATATATATATATATATATATATATATATGTATATATATATATATATATATATATATATATATATATATATATATATATATATATATATATATATATAATATCATTATGCGGACTCAGATAAACGACCTCAACACAGTTATACTATATCAAGAAAACTCAGATAAACGAACTAAACAGTTATACCATACTAAGAAAATTGATCTACAAATTGAAACAAATAAATCCATGCAAATACAAGCAAATAAATCAACAAATTATCACACTAGAATCAACAATTTACTTAAGATTGTTGCAATTGCTTTATGTTTTCAAGCTCTTACTTTCCAGAATTGTGCCCCAATTTTTCCAGACAATCGTTTTCCTTGAATGATTTTACGAGTGAATTTGCTTCTTAAATCACTCAGTCTTCTTTCGTTCGTTTTCTCTTGTAGAAAAGCGTAGATTAATTTTCAAAATCTGCTATTAGCATATTTAAACTGAGAGATTTCATGTGAAACCACGCCCCATTTCACATCGTGTCCAATGCAAATAAAATATTTTTCCCGCCTAAACTAGACACAAAACATTGCAGTTCGCCTGACGAAAGTTGGTTACACAGCTGATTCCTGGTAACTTTCAGAAATGACAGTTTTCCATACAGATCAAAAGTTGACCCATATCCTGTTCAGTTTAAACAAACGTAGCCTTAATTGAGCATCGCTAAACTCATGAAAGAGACTCTACCAATCCGTGCATTATGGCGATTTAAACGCGCGCAGATCTCCATAAATCTAATTAATCGTACAAGTGCCCAACTAAATGTTTCCTACTGAGATCGACATAAATATTCGCTCCATTACAAGAGAGAACTACCGACGATATATTTGGTTTACATTATTTGATTTTAAAGTATTTAAATCAAGGTAAATAGTTTTGCTGGGGGTTGTGTTTGCAGTTTCTTGTTGATTTTTAAAAGGCAATTTATTGTGTTCACACAAATGGTTTATGGTTAATGGTTTTAGACAAGGTGTAAACGGCAAAATGTTAAATGTTCTTCGTTCTAAGTACAGTGTAATTAAATTATGTTTCACATTGGGGTATCCGTGTGCCTTTTGGGGGTATGGTGTAGGTTTGTTGCAAGGTGAAGTGTTATCTCATATACTGTTTTCGTTATTGAAGAAATGGATGTATTACAATCTCAAGGAGATATCTGCATAGAGTTAGACGAGTTGTCTTTATTTGTATCTATGTTTGCTTGCGAGCTAGTTTATTTTCAGGAACATAGAGGGTTTTTCTAAAGCTCATGGCTCACTTGAACGACTACTGTAACAAATGCAATCTAGCTATTAATCGTGATAAAACCAAAATGATAGTTTTTAGAAAAGGTGGTCAGTAAAGGCAAGACCAAATATAGAATATAGTCGAGATTAAAATATTGATATGGTGGAGAAAATTTCTTTATCTTGGACTTGATTTCTCGACAAATAGAAAATCTGTATAGTTTTAAGAACCAATGGCTGATAGAGCACTTAAGTTAATTTGAAAACATATATAAATGATAATGAATGGTTGAAACTTATTGATATTCATGCTGTTCAAGTTTTGAATTAAGCAACAGAGGTATGGGGTTTTCACCCGACTGACGGCGTTAAACATGTACATCAAAGGCTTTAAAATATTTGTTAAATGTTAAAATATCTACTTCCGACATTGGTGTATGCCATAAACTTGAAAGAATTCCACTTAAATATTTATGGCTGGTTAAGTTAGTTCAAATTGGTTTAGAATTAAAACTTCTGCATATTTCGATATAATAAATAACCCATTATAATGAACATTGACTGGAACCCATATCACTGTAAAAAAAATAACACAGTATAATGAGCATTGACTGGAACACATTTCACTATAATAATTAACAGAGAATATTAAGCATGAACTGGAACTCATTTCACTGTAATAAATAACACAGTATAATGAGTATTGACTGGAACACATTTCAGTATAATAAATAACTCAATAAAATGAGCATTGACTGGAACCCATTTCACTATAATAAAAAATCACAATATAATGAGCATTGACTGGAACCAATTTCACTGTAATATATAACAGTAGAATGATCATTGACTGGAACACATTTCACTATAATAAATAACACAGTATAATGATCATTGACTGGAACACATTTCACTATAATAAAAAACACATTATAATGAGCATTGACTGGAACCCATTTCACTACAATAAATGACACAATATAATGAGCATTGACTGGATCCCATTTCACTGTAATAAATAACACAGTATATATGCAGTGACGAACAAATTTCGTTTTAATATCACAGTATAATGAACACTTGTACACATTTCATTTTAATAAATAACACAGTATAATGAACAGTCACTGGAACACATTTCATTGTAATAAATAACAGTGTTTGAGCGTTGACTGGAACACATTTCACTGTAATAAATAACAATGTATGAGCATTGACTGGAACACATTTCACTGTAATATATGAGCACTGACTGAAACACGTTTCACTGTAATAAATAGTACAGTGTATTAGCAGTGACTGGAACACATTTCAATGTGATAAATAGTGAAATGTATGAGCAGTGAATTGAACACATTTCACTGTAATAAATAACACTGTGTATGAGGACTGAATGCAACTCATTTTAAATAATTTGTTTTAATAAATGTTATAGCAGTGCAAAATACCAAATTTAAGACTGTACGGCACAACTGCTCCCACGTGGAATGCATATACAGAATGTGTTCAAATATATCCATAATGCAATATGCTGAATTTATGGGGGGGGAGCGGGGCGCTCTTTAACAGAAATTGATATCGCACACATTAACTATTAACGTATAAGGAAAATTATTGAACTTCTCGTCCAAAATGTTTTGCTATACTATAGTTGAATAGAATCCAGGAATCATTTGTTTTTCTAGAGGATAATAAGAGATTGTGTCATTGATGAAACAAGTGGGAAGATCATAAATCGTATACATTTACATACAATGAAAATGCAGAGAATGAAATAATGTCTGTTCTAAACTCCCATTATTCTACTAATAAAACTCACGAGCACTTTTGGAATGAATTTATTCAATGTCTCTTTCATGGAAAATATGTACATACTACCTTTGTCTGCAAATAATTTCATTCACAGTATCTGACAAAGATTTTAAAATGCATTTATCTTAACAATGGAATAAGAAGGAGGGAATATACTGGTCACATATCTATCCCTTTCCCATGGATATAACATTATATCAGAAACTCCTCTATTTAAGTAGGCTTGTCTTTCAAATATTTTGATGGAAAATTGGAATACTGAATGGAATGTTTCTTTTGACAAGGCACACAAAACGTGGTGGATACGAAAAGAAGAGAACAACTTATTGCTGATTCTTGTATCTTCCTCTGTACGGAATGCAGGTCAAACTGCAGAAACTTCAACTTCACGAAATTATTCGCATAAAGAAAGTTTCGTTTATTAACGTTTTTCTTCGGATAGCCTAATTTTTCATCTTTCTACGATGTCACTCTGGAAAGCCATATTGAAAAATCGCCAAATGCATGAAGTTTTGGACTGGTTTATTGGAATTTGCTATCGGAAAACGAGATCTGTCATAAATAGCCAACAATAAAACTTTTCGGTAAACCAGGAAGACTGTATCATCCATCCCATGGTAGGAGAAATCATACATACCTAATACCCTCACCTTTAAATTTTCAGTCAAGCGCACTATCATTTTTAATCGCTCTTCCAGAAAGATTATTTTGTCATTCATTGAAATTTTCGCATGATCGCACTAGATGTGTAAAAATCATAGCAGTCAGTGCAAATTGATATGGATGATTGAAAACCGAAGTTAATACTCACCCAGAATGCATTTCGATCAACTAAATAATTAGACCAACGGAACGGGCACTTGTCTGCCAAGTGTTATTTAAAATGAAATTAAAGGTGAAGTAAGCTTTTATAATGGGACCTGGTTAGACCTTTCACGTCGACTATACAGTGTTAAATTTCAATAAAAATCGAGCAAATTCATCGCTCATTCAAATGGAGACGTTGATGCGATGCGTGTTGTGTAAATGCTAATCATTGGCCTGAAATACCGTTACAGTAACTTTCTATCATTTGTCTGAAATAGGGACACTGAAAAAGTAATGCAAATGATGAAACACTTTCCTTATTTTTTTTAATATAAATTGTCTATCTTAATTTTTATGATACTAACAAAGCTTCGATCAATCTATGTTTATTATGTGTATGTCTCATGCTCTCTTACCCCACTATCTCACATGATGATGGTCTAAGGAGAAAAAGAGGGGGGGGCTCTCCTTGCCTGCTTGACCACGAACACCCCCTCCTTTAGCGACATGTTTGTAGTCGACGGTGGCTTCAGCCTTCTGGGATGTTCACGAGATGTATCAACGACAACAGCTTGAAGCCCATATTTGCCAGTAGCCCTCATGAGGCGTGCGTTGCGACAGACTTGTCCTTGCAACTGCAATCAACACTTTGAGTGTTGTGATGGAAATGCACACGTATCTAAATTGCACGTCATGAAGTGTTAATGAAACTGTTCGCAAAACCTCTTCTAATACGTTAGCCCAAAGTAGGTCAGTCGCCTATGTAGAAAAAGGGCAGGAATACGGAAGTCGACGCGGTATGGGTAGCAGCTATCCCAGATTAGTGTCAGGAGCATTGCTCGAAACCAATTAACCGGGCTTGATCCGGTACTGTTGTTGAGTCAGGTAGATCTGGATGATGGACCTGATCTGTACGATGTCTGACGCGACATGTTAGCGCTAGCTTCTCGCACCAAACAAGCTGCTGCATACACAGGCTAAATAAAATGACTCCGATATCCACACAGCGATCATGAGGGGCTTTGGCGGTAAAAGACCAAGTCAAACGTCGTCTGCTGTAAGCTGGGTGGATTGTCGCGTGGTCTACTCAAAGATGACCCACAGCTTAACCGACAGTTTTACACCACGAATGTAGATATCGCGTGGTGTGTACACCCACATCCTCGGCTTAAGAATAGTCAAAGACATAAATAACGAACGGTGGTACGTGGACAAGTTGCCGACAAATGGTGTTGACCTCATCGATTAAACTGTGTCTTGTTGTCGGCTCAGTATGCTACTAACAGCCTTTCTACACAGCTGACAAGTTCTTCCACATTGTCTGGGATAAACACAGCACCCCATCCAGCACCCACTGGTAGACCTGGCTGTTGACCCGTTTTATTGTTTACCTATTCTACTGCTAGCCATGTTTTCGTTTTCTGGATCACAAAATGGTTCCATTCCTTATCAGAGCCTTCACCGGAATATTAAATTACAAGCTACACAAATCTCAGCTGCGTTATGGCACCGGTTGGTGTTCACTCTAAATAAGATTTGTCATGGCCGCCAGCTTCACATGGTCTATTTAACAGCTTCTGTAAATATTTGTAACATCTTCTGGATGTCGAGAACTCCTCCTCCACTTCGGATTCCTCTGACTCCTTCGCCACTCCAATTTGCACGCTAATGTTCTTTACTTAGGGTTCTCTTTACATCTTTGTTGCTTTTGTCCACGCCATCCAAAATTTGCTCCAGTAACCTCACTGTACATCCACCTTCGATAGGAATCAGCTCGCAGTAACCTCACTGTACATCCACCCTCGATAGAAATCAGCTCGCAGTAACCTCACTGTACACCCACCTTCGATAGGAATCAGTTCGCAGTAACCTCACTGTACATCCACCTTCGATAGGAATCAGCTCGCAGTAACCTCGCTATACACCCACCTTCGATAGGAATCAGCTCGCAGTAACCTCACTGTACACCCACCTTCGATAGGAATCAGCTCGCAGTAACCTCACTGTACACCCACCTTCGATAGGAATCAGTTCGCAGTAACCTCACTGTACATCCACCTTCGATAGGAATCAGCTCGCAGTAACCTCAGTGTACACCCACCTTCGATAGAAATCAGCTCGTTTTCTTGGCGACACGCCCGTGTCGCGTTTGTTGAACATCAGTTTTTTCGAGCTTAGTGGATTTGCAACAGCGAAATCTCGGTTCCATTTACAAGCATGGGATGGCGAACTACTTTAGTAAACGTTAGTGCCCTGACAATTATTCTTGACATGTCACTCATGTACAATAGCACCTCGTCCAACTCTTTGTCGTTTATCGAACCAATCAAGAGCGCGAACATGATTGCGCGGTAGGAACCAATAAATATTGCGCCATGGACCATATTGTTTTCGGACAAAGTTATTATCATAAGTGTTCAGTAAACGTTCTTGTTGTTTTCATCTTTATTATCTAAGTGATAACTCTATATGTTGTCCAAGAGATATTTAAAATAATTAATGTGAAACAATGTTCTTATGGAAATCGTACTGACTTTGCATTTTACGTTATTTTACCCTGCAAAGAGATGATGATGATGATGATGATAATAATAATAATAATAATAATAATAATAATAATAATAATAATAATAATAATAATAATAATATTATTATTATTATTATTATTATTATTATTATTATTATTATTATTATTATTATTATTATTATTATTATTATTATTATTATTATTATTATTATTATTATTGGTGGTGGTGGTGGTGGTATTTTAAATTTGATCTTGTACGATTCAGTTGTAAAACTTTGGA
Source organism: Potamilus streckersoni (assembly GCA_016746295.1). Taxonomy (NCBI): domain Eukaryota; kingdom Metazoa; phylum Mollusca; class Bivalvia; order Unionida; family Unionidae; genus Potamilus; species Potamilus streckersoni. Next base: position 1,604,011 of record JAEAOA010000378.1, on the reverse strand, counting down.
AGTTAATTACAATTTAAAATTTATTTTAATAAGCCCTTTTTTAAAACTATGCCCATTTCGAATAGAGTAAAACAAACATAAACTTTCAAAGTCGGTTTTAAACGTCCACGCTCGTTGGAAAATCTCGCGATTTTAAGCAACAGCGCAAAAAACAATAAAAGTGTTTTCCCTGTGTTATCGTACCAGCCACTTCATCATATAATTTTCATTAACTTACAGATATGATACAGAGACTCAAATGCCTTGATACATAGCAAGACTGTAAGTTAGTATATCCTTTATTACCAGGCACTTACTAAAAAATGATTAAACGATAATATGTTAACTGAAAATCGAGCAGTGGGGGAGGGGAGTAAAGCAGGGTACATACGTCATTTTGTAATCATGACATTTCCTACACAGCCTTTCTACACATGCTGTTGTATTTTTCATTAACACGAGCTGAATTCAGTAGAAAAGAATTACTCCTGTTTATATAAATAATAATAATAAAAAAAATAATAATAATAATAATAACAATAATAATAATAATAATAATAATAATAATAACAATTATTATTATTATTATTGTTGTTGTTGTTGTTGATGTTGTTGTTATTAAAAATGAAAAAGAAGTCAAATTTTACAAAGAACAATAAAACAATAAAATCAGAACAATATAACAAGTCCAAATAGATTTTAAAATATCATTTTTTGCACATAAGTATTAAATCACAAGAGTATGTTTTAGACAGTATTAAAGAGATGTGCAAATAGAACATAACAGGCGGCAACAGAATTATTTACAAAACATCATATTATTTACTGTTTCATTGTAAAGTTTATTTTTTTTCAAAGTACAGTGCTTTACAGCTTAAATAATGGACCGCCATATTGTTATCTGTTTGAAACTGGATATATATTATATATTTAGATACGAGATTACGAGGTCGTGACTTGTTTAGACAAGGGTCAAGGCTGAACAACTAGATCTAGTTAAAAGCGGTCTTTTCTAACATGCCTGTTCTATTTCGGATGGGAAATGTGCAATTGTTTGCACTAGAAAGAAAATACATATTACGTCATACGTTTACTTGAGAAGTTGGTTTGTGGGTTCTATTTAGGTGAGTATTCAATCAAGCCTTAATCTAATCAAAAGTTCAGTCCAAAATAGTACGAACAGGTTATAAAGAGACTTATTAGGGCTGGATTGAGTTCCCATCGAAATAGAATTAACTGACAGATTCCTCGCGTGAAACGTATGAGGCAATATGGTATTTCCGTTCCACTGCAGACCCTCGCCTACACTGTTACGTAGATGTATTTCAAAATGGCTGCCTAATGTTCATTTCCAGTTTGTCCTCTTCAGTATTTGATCCTCTTTAACATGGGCCTTCTGTAGACACCTCCAGTTGCACGTATTACAATTAGCATTAATAATTTATCCCATAGACCTCAATATTCAATTTTTTTAAAACTGAAATATTTTCTATCCATTTTAAGCAGATGTAATTTGCAGTGTATAATGTCAATGAGATACACAGAAGCTGTATTGTACTGCATCCGTATGATCATCAGAAGATGTAATGTGGAGTGTGTTACGTCCATTAGATCCCCCGATAATGTAATGTGGAGTGTATTACGTTCATGAGATCCCCCGTAGATGTGATATGGAGTGTGTTACGTTCATGAGATCCCCCGTAGATGTAATGTGGAGTGTATTACGTTCATGAGATCCCCCGTAGATGTAATGTGGAGTGTATTACGTTCATGAGATCCCTTGTATATGTAATGTGGACTGTGTTACGTTCCTTAGATTTCCCGTAGATGTAATGTGGAGTATATTACGTTCATGAGATCCCTTGTAGATGTAATGAGGAGTGTATTACGTTCATGAGATCACTCGTAGATGTAATGTGGAGTGTATTACGTTCATGAGATCCCCGGATAATGTAATGTGGAGAGTGTTACCATCATGAGATATCCCGATAATGTAATGTGGAGTGTGTTACGTTCATGAGATCCCCCGATAATGTAATGTGGAGTGTGTTACGTTCACGAGATCCGCCGTAGATGCAATGTGGAGTGTATTATTACATCAATGAGATCCAATAAAATGTATTCCCTTCTACTCATTGACATCACGAACTGTTAATTGTGTACTGCAAATCGCCATAAATCACGCTGCCATCCATTGTCTATCGTAGATCCACAGGGATCACTCTACCATCCATTATGTACAGTAAATCCACTGTGATCATCCATCGGCGAGTTTACCGACAGACATATGGAATAAGAGATAATGGATCAATTGCCTAATTTCAGTGATAATGTCAAATGGCAGGACATTTTTCAATGACTGAACTGTGTTTAATAATGCATGTGTCCAAGAACAAAAATAAACAAGTCAGGTACCATGTTGATCGTCAAACACAGATAGCGCGATCGTTTTGGGGAAAATTTATTGTTTTAGATTAATGGAGCTTTCGTGTATAGTATCATATACTGCCAAGTTAAATTCTTCTCGCTGGAAACTTCATTTTATCCAGCTTGACTAAAGTTGCTTGATAGTCGGGTTATAATGGAACACCGTTGCACGTGTTATAATCGAATGCAATAAATAGCACGTGCGCCATACGGACGGATATTATATTGTCTTGTTCAATTAATGAAGAATTCGTCCATATCAAAATTTAAGCACAGTTTCGTTCCAAATTAAATTCGACGGTTGAAGACAATATTTTGACCTGGGGAAACTTTTTAGCGTCGTTCATATCCACAGATGTACAATTATTGTACAGTTGAACCTACCGTACCGCGGGAAACCCATGTATGATAGATTCCATGACCACTCTATTCATGAAGTGGTATTGGCCTCTATCGTACATGGGGTTCTGAATACGAGTTGCTTCATTAGGACAATTTAATAACATTATTAAAAAAAACAATGTATACACTTTGAAAGACAGAAAATATACCTCTGTGTGTGTGTGTGTGTGTGTGTGTGTGTGTGTGTGTGTGTGTGTGTGTGTGCGTGAGAGAGAGAGAGAGAGAGAGAGAGAGAGAGAGAGACTTTTGTGCCATTATATTTGTCCTGCTGAACATATTCGCCACTATCCAAGAGAGAAATAGAAAAGAATACCCATCATCAGAGCAAAAATATATTCTAGAATGTCAAGAATTAAACACCTTCCTGCGGGACCCAAATTCAGACTTGACAATATCTGATGTAGAGATCTTAAACTCTGATATCACAGAGAGCGCATGATTTATCTTAATTCAAACGATTTAAAGCGATGAGAAAGCAGTGAGAGATTCTTACCAGTCTAAAACTGATAGAATGACATGTTGGCCCTTACCGTTTTAAATTCTCAAAAAGATACCAAAGCTGTGGATATAACCGCAGGCTGAATTCGATGAAAAGCAGGAATTGAAAAAAAAAAGCATTGAAGATATGATAAAAAAATTAGAAACAAAACTGGGGTTCTTACCATTCAGAATCCAGGCTATCCTCCCGCCACAATGTCTTCTTGATCTGCAAGAACGTCCAATGAATGCTTGAAGAAAGCTAATAGAAACGTCGAAGTTTCTCGATAATGATAATAATAAAATTAAGAAATTAATGCAAATCATATTTTCTTTCTTCGCATGAACAGTCATCTTCAATGAAAATGTATTTCAACAGTACATGATCAAAGTATATACATTGCAAATCTATTTGAAATTTTTAAAAATCTTTTACTATATGCACAAAACCGTTGTGCAATGATTTTTACAACGATTCCACCCTTTAGAATATAATTAAATCATATATAAGAGAATAGATTCTTTATCACAATATAGTTATCATGACCACCATAGAATGGATAACCTTACTGTATGTCTTACTGTATGTCTTACTGTATGTCTTACTGTATGTCTTACTGTATGTATGTATGGATGTATGGATGTATGTATGTATGTATGTATGTATGTATGTATGTATGTATGTATGTATGTATGTATGTATGTATGCATGCATGCATGCATGCATGAATGTAAGTATGTATGTATGGATGGATGGATGGATGGATGGATGGATGGATGGATGGATGGATGGATGGATGGATGGATGCATGCATGTATGTATGTATTTTATGTATTGTATGTATGTATGTATGTATGTATGTATGTATGTATGTATGTATGTATGTATGTATGTATGTATGTATGTATGTATGTATGTATGTATGTATGTATGTATGTATGTATGTATGTATGTATGTATGTATGTATGTATGTATGTTTGTATAATTATGCATGCATTTATGTATGTATGTATGTATGTATGTATGTATGTATGTATGTATGTATGTATGTATGTATGTATGTATGTATGTATGTATGTATGTATGTATGTATGTATGTATGTATGTATGTATGTATGTATGTATGTATGTATGTATGTATGTATGTATGTATGTATGTATGTATGTCCTCTTGGTTCTAATCACGATAATATGTTTACGGTGCTTGTCTTAATTCTTATCGTGAAAATACATATTACTATTGTGTAAAAAGAACATTAAAGGAGATTTTTGTAATTTTGCGTATAAAACTCCACTGAAGAAAAGACAGATAAAATTTCAAACTTTACATCCTGTTTCTTCCTTATCTGCAAATTATTTTTCAAGGTATATAATTTATGGTAACTTTACTTTCTTTTGGCGTCTCAAAGCACACATTTATTTTAAAAATCGTGAAATGGTTTTCATATGAAACGCAACGCCTGTTCCCATAGTCATATTGACGAGTTACGTTTAAGCCAAGTTTGAGATTTCCTTTCTATCCAATCGATAGTCTGCGAATTTCCTCACCACGAAATAGATCTAGAATAAAAGGATTAGATTAAATGAGCCATGACGATAGAACTAAGATTTCTTAGTAAATATCATTATTAGAAAATTAACAACTAAACCTAATATGTGACTATTCTTTGTAAATCAACTTATACAGTATTAGTTTCATAGATACGTTGCTGATCCATAACATCAGAGGTCAGGTGTAAAATAATGAAGGTTTTGGTCAATTTATTCATGATTTATATGAATGCCATTGTTTAAATTGAAGAAAGCCATTTAATATTAACACTTTTTTGTCGTGATGTTGTCGTAATGAGAAACCAATGATCGAGAAAATCAGTGACGTAAGGGGTAAGTGCGGGGGTGCGGACCGCACAGGGTGACGCCGTCTGAAGGAGTGACAGCAAAATTTTTATAAAAAAAAATTGAATTTTTGTGCAGGAAGGGGTACTATAGGGGGTGGCCACATGAGTTACCGCACATGACTGTCTTCGAAATGTTTGAATTTTTGGGTAGGAAGGGGTCCTATAGGGGGTGGCACTATAAGTTACCGCAAATGACTGTTTTCAAAATGTTTGAATTTTTGGGCAGGAAGGAGGTTCATGAGGTTGACACCATGAGTTATCGCACTGGGTGACACCAACCCTAGTGACGCCACTGGTGAAAATATATGGAAAGATAAAACATCTTAGAAACCATGAAGAACAACAATGGCAAACACAGCTGAGTCCGGTAATTTTGAGAAATAATTTTTTTTCCCCTTAATGATAGCCTCGTGTACTTAGGAATCAGAAGCTGAGCCATAGCAACACTACATTAAAAGGAGAAGGCCGTAAACCAACTTTTAAACCAGATATATTCGTTACAGAGTTATTTAACTTGTCCTCAATTTTATTGAACACTATCCACGGTAGGTTGTTACTTGCATTTACTGCACGGGCTTTGCTAGCTGTTACCATGACAATACAAATAACCTAGTTTTTAACATGGAATTGAACATTATGATGTGTTCTAAAAATAGCCTTAATGTATTCAATGTACGTTTCATACTTATGTTCATGCCAGATTGAATGATTTGCATGTTACCCTATTTTGTGACCCTTCAATTATGTCTTGACAGTCACGTGATACATCTCTTCCATTCAACCCGTTAGTTTCCGTTGTTCCTACTCTGATATAAACCCTTTTCTACTTACTATTCTTATCAAATTCCTGTCGAGAGCCGCTGTTGAGCTTATTTATACCATACTTTGATATGGGATAATATGAAATTTTTACCATAATTTAATATGCGGATACTTTTTGTTTTATGTAACATACTTAAAATGAGGATACTACGAAATTTGTAAAATGGGGATAATATGAAATGTGTACCATATCTTGATATGTGGATACTAAGAAGTTTATAACATACCTTAAAATGGGGATAATATGAAATGTGTACCATACCTAGATATGTGGATACTAAGTTTATACCATACCTTAAAATGGGGATAATATAAAATGTGTACCATATCTTGATATGTGGATACTAAGAAGTTTATACCATACCTTAAAATGGGGATAATATGAAATGTGTACCATATCTTGATATGTGGATACTAAGAAGTTTATACCATACCTTAAAATGGGGGATAATATGAAATGTGTACCATTCCTTGATATGTGGATACTAAGAAGTTTATACCATACCTTAAAATGGGGATAATAAGAAATGTGAACCATACCTTGATATGTGGATACTAAGAAGTGTATACCATACCTTAAAATGGGGATAATAAGAAATGTGTACCATACCTTGATATGTGGATAATATGAGCTTCTTTGTAACCTACTTTAAAATAGAATATGAACTTTGTATCATACCATAAAATGGGGATGCTATAAAATTATTTTACCATACCTTAAAATGGGGATACTATGATGTTATTTATACTATACCTTAAAAATGGAAAGCTATGAAATTTGTACCATTCGTTAAAAAGGGGATACTATGAAATTTGTACCATACGTTAAAAAGGGGATACTATGAAATTTGTACAATACCCTAAAATAAGGATACTAAGAAATGTGTGTCATACCTTAAAATGGGTATAACTATGAGGTTATTTGTACTATACTTTAAAATTGGGAGAATACAAAATTTGTATCATACTTTAAAATGGTGAGACGAAAAAAGTTTGTACCATACCTTAAAATGGGGAGACTACGGAATTTGTGTCATACCTTAAAATGGGGAGACTATATTTTAAAATGGCGGAAACTATAAAATTTGTACTATGCTTCTAAATGGGGAGACTACGAAATCTGTACCATGCCTTAAAATGGTGATACTGCGACATTTGTACAATACTTTAAAATGGGAGACTAAATTTTTTTTACCATGCCTTAAAATGGGGAGACTATACAATTTGTACCATAACATAAAATGGAGAGGTTATTAAATTTATACCATACCTTAAAGTTGGGAGACTATACCTTAAAATGGGGAGACCATGAAAATTTTGTACCATATCTTAAAATGGGGAGACTACGGAATTTTTATAATACTTTAAATTATGGAGACTATGCCTTAAAATGGGGAGACTATCAAATTTGTACCATGCTTTAAAATGGGAGACTACGACATTTGTACCATAATTTAAAATGGGGAGACTTGTCATCTTCGTCATGCCTTAAATGTCGGAAATGAAGATAATACGTTGATGATCAGCATACCAAGCTGTTACCGTCAAAAATTTAGGCCCAATCAAGGTAAGAGTTTCTTCTGTAAGGATTGCCTAATCAGCACCATACAGATGTAGGTATTGCCTAATCAGCAACATACAGATGTAGGCATTGCCTAATCAGCAACATACAGATGTAGGCATTGCCCAATCAGCAAAATACAGATATAGATATTGCCTAATCAGCAACACACAGATGTAGGTATTGCCTAATCAGCCACATTCAGATGTAAGCATTACCTAATCAGCAACATAAAGATGTAGGCATTGCCTAATCAGAAACATAAAGATGTAGGCATTGCCTAATCAGGAACATAAAATGTAGGCGTTGCCTAATCAGAAACATAAAATGTAGGCATTGCATAATCCGGAACATAAGAAGCTAGCGTTGCCTAACCAGCAACATGTGCTCAATACTGCTACAGTCTAGAGCTCGTCCACAGGAGGTTGTTTTTGATTTATAACATCAATCAGAGGTAAAATGTGTCAGTTAAAAATTCATTTGTGTACTAACGTACAAAATCTTTGCTAATTAATATATTAATGTCAGAAAAAGAACTATTATCAAATCACAAAAATCACACCAGATTCAAGTTCAACACAAAACTCGCAAATCATTTCAAATCAGCGGAACAGCCCCTTGAAATGCTGTCCATTGATTACTGTCAAAGAGACTGACAAAGTGGCCATAAATAGATGCATGATACTACAGAAAAGAACACATGAAAAATTTGCCTTAAACGAAATACTCAAATTAAATATTGTAATGGTTTAATTGACCATCCAGACAATTCTCTTCTGTCAGTCTCCCCACCCCATCTCTCCTCTAGTGACATCAAGTTTTTATTACTATTATTATTATTGTTGTTGTTATTATTATTATTATTATTATTATTATTATTATTATTATTATTATTATTATTATTATTAAGTTTTTTTTCATTTTATATTTCGTATTCTAGTGCTTCATATTTATAATAGAAAAGAGTTTCGTTTGTATTTTTTTTTTATTTACATTTTTAGATTTTCATTTTTATCTTGCAGTTTTGCCATATTTCGCGTTTGAGTTTGTTTGGAAGTGTTGATCTTTCTAGGTTTCCGATGTTCATTAAGATATTGTTTTATTCAGCGCCATATAGCCACTAAGTGCTGCTATGCCGTCGGAAGGTTCATCGTCCAAGGGTTTTGTTAATGCTTTCTAATTACATTGTCCGGGCTTTACCGTTTGTCAGGTTTGTGTTTAGAATTTTGTTTATACGTGCAATTGGTCCATACATACATACATACATACATACATACATACATACATACATACATACATACATACATACATACATGCTTGCATGCATGCATGCATGCATACACATGCACACACACATACATACATGCATGCATGCATGCATGCATGCATACATACATACATACATACATACATACATACATACATACATACATACATACATACATACATACATACATACATACATACATACATACATACCAGTTTCTCTTATGGTGCAAGCGGGACTCCGGGTAGCCGAGTGATCTAAGGCACTGAGTAATTCTTCTCAAGGTTTTCCTAGGGGTTTTTTTCCCTTCACAAAAAAAATACTGACCGCCATCTATAATGTTCTGAAAAATGGCGTTAAACCCACAAAACCAAACCAATCCCTTATAATGTAAATGATTTTTCATGTTTCTTGTGCGACCATTATCCGGGATGTAAAACTGGAAACGAATAAATGGAGCCATATAAAACAGTATATCCTCGAAATGATTTGGTAAACTAGGTTACCCCTAACAGCATACCGTTATAGAGCTTGGATCAATTCTCGTTCTCATTCTCTTTTTTTTTTTTTCTTTCTTTCTTCTTCTTCTTTTCAAAAAATAAATTTCTTTCTTTGAAAATAGAATATAGATTCCTTTCGTTACATGTAATTATCTTATATTATTTTCTTCTTTTCCTATTGGTTTAGACCTATTCATATTTCAAGACAGACTTTGTATTAAATTTTCCGTTTGCCAAAATGTTTTTGTGTTTGTTGACATGTATTTCATTATTCCCTGAAGGAAGGAAGACTTTAGTTCATGATAGTAGATTCTAATTACATGATATATCATCTACATATTTATATACAGGGTAAGTGCCAGTAATGATACAAACCTGCATTAAAATAATAATAATAATAATAATAATAATAATAATAATAATAATAATAATAATAATAATAATAATAATAATAATAAGATTATTATTATTATTATGATTGATATTTTTTTATATTATCATTGATATTATTATTATTATTATTATTATTATTATTATTATTATTATTATTATTATTATTATTATTTCAGAATCAGGTCTGTAGGCAATTTTAAACAATATTTTTCACCCCAGCCCCCGAAAATATATTAATAAAGTAATTTTTTATCCAACGATCACATGTTGATGAATTACGGCAAATGAATATACCTCTCTTTCTAAGCAAAACGCACTGTCTGATAGCATTGTTATCGTCAAACATTCCCGACGCATTGTGGCGCCTATTACAAACCGTTAAAAATGTAAATCCATTATTGTAACTGACATTTAACCGCGTCATTGTAGAACGCGAAAAATTGTCTGGACATAAGTATTATACAAACCCATACTATATGATTTGGAAAGCAATAATGCATCTTTGTAGAACATATTTTAAAATACATTTAACGTCTATTTACTTGTATACAAAGTAGAAACTCAAGTACGAGCGCTTTTCCAAGAGAAAGTATGTCACGTGGCACTTAGAACAGCCTTAATTCGGTCCTAAAGATATGCTGGCAGCGTTGTTGGACGATGCTTTAGTCCGAGTTTCCTCTGACCCTTTCCACCCCATTTTTGATATTTGGACATTTATGTTTAGGTGTCCAAATATCAAAAATGGGGTGGCAAGGGTCAGAGGAAACTCGGACTAGACGAGGTTATGAACGTGGCCGTAACCATGCAATGTTAAACATAGGATTTCACGTGGCATTGATGCTCTGGCACCTTGTTGTACTTATTCTTTTTCGGAGACGCGCCAAAAAATATACGACAATGCATTCCACATTTTTTGTGTATTTTGGCTGAAAAGATACAGTCCTGTTTCTTTCTCCGGTAATAAAGAAGAATGTTCCGAGTAGAGACGTGTGTACTCTTGCCTTTATGCATTGTATTCACTTCTCAGGGCGATAAAAGTAACAATGCAAGCAGTCTGCTCCACATTAACCGGTATGTATTATACTTAGTGTATAAATCAAAATACGGTTCTGAGTCTGTGTAATTCGACCTAATTATCTGCCAAACATCTGGTAGTTGCTTTATTCCTTTAAATGGCAAATAGTGTCTGATAGATTCGCAAACAGTTATTTATCTAAATATCTTTAGTGCCGGCTCTCTTGCGAGATGCTCTCGTACATTGGAAAAAATGTAAACCGTTAAAAGGTGAATTTATCGTCAGTAAACCATATGCCGTACGACATGTATGGCTAGAGTAAACCTGTATATGGATTGGATTTTTAACGTCCTTTAACAATTTTTCAGCCAATGTTTCCTCCTTTCTTTTTTTTTTTTTTTTCTCCTTACATTTTGATGGATTGGTACTTAAGGGTCTCTGGTCTCAGGTTCTCCAATTTTGCTTTTACCCATTTCTAAAAAGAGTTGAGATACTGGAGGTCGTACTTCCTTCCATAGGTACATGCCATAGACCAGTTTACTTCCCGTTTCTCTTCGGTGATCCTTGCCAGAAGACCTTCATATTGTCCCATGTTTACTGTGTGTTCAAGGCTATATTTGTATTTATGCATTTCCCTGTGTATTTGTTAAGACTGACATTATAGTCAAAATCAGTTCCTTTTGTAAAAATAAAAGCATTATGAAAAGCCACAGCGATTGTTCTGGCTCAATGGTACCCTTTACCCTATTAAGTTTAATCCCTGCTAAGAAATCGGCTTGTGGACAACAAATAAAGAAATAATTTTGACAGTAAACATTTGTCCTACGAAGCCAGAAAAGTGATGTGAAGAGGGAGAGACTGCCTGTGGTGCTGATAATCTTTAGGTACATGGATTTTAAATTCATTTAAAAAATGGGTTGACACTAATGGATCGAGTACAAGAAACTGTATTAGGAAAAAAATTGGTCAACGCATGTTATGTGTAATATATTTTAATCATTGTGATATGGGAACTTGTTATAGCCAATTTGTACATTTGTGAAAGGGGTTAGGTGAGGGACATTGCAAGACATGGAACAGATATTGCATCCTCCTGCTCCAAACATTACAAATGTCTTCCTAAGAGAGAAAAAAAAAACCATAAACACGTACAGGCATCTGGACTGAATACCATTCTCTGTTTAAAAAAAAATGCTTTTTCTAGTTAGAAAATGACGTAACTCAAACCGTATGTCATAAGCCATTTAATGACACAGGGGGGGGCATATAGCCGAATGGTCTAAGGCTCCGCATGACTAATTGGTCTAAGGTGCTCACCTTCACAAATCACTAACAACTCACCTCTATCCGCAGGGGTTCGAGTCCTGAAATGGCCTAGTCTGGTATGTTCGAAAACTTATCAGTAGCTCCCAGTGATTCGATAGTTCTTCCCAATGTTTTCCCGGGTATGTTCGAAAGCATATCAGTAACTTCCAGTGTGTCGATGGTTCTTCCCACTGTTTATTTTCGGGTCCTTCCTCCACCAGATATACCGGCCACCAGATATACCTATCGCCAGATATATCCTATCTTGTGCTGTTAAACTCACAAAAGAAAGATTTATATGTTTATCGATGCTGAGATTCCCGAAGTCTCATTTTTCCATTAAATGTTGGAAAGCATATCTATTTAGAAATAAGATGCAAATGATGCCATAGCGCACGGTTATAATGACTTGTTTATTGATGTTGAGAAAATAAATGTACCTTACTGCCATGACAGGTTAGAATTATATCAAATACAAAATAAAGAGGCGACTTGATGCCATAGCGCACACACAGAATGGTCTGTTTTGGGGAGAGAAGTAATAAAAGCTGCCTAATTTTGTGTCCATCGCTTTGTTTATTGGATGCCTGTCATTCCTTGGACCTTTTGATGGCTATCAACGGGACAGAGGATGGAAGTTTAAAAGAGCGTCGATAAATGTTTGAATAGGAGCGAGATAGTTTTGTACAAAATGTCAAGTATCAAAAATCTCAGCGTGATGTGTCGAATTTTGAAAACTCTTAGAAGCTTTGTTTAAAGGAATTGTATCAAAGTCAACTTAATTAAAGTAGAAAGGGCTAGAGATAGATGATTATTTTCATTTTATCTCTGAACGTCAAAAGGGAATTCGTTCTAGCCGACGTAACATGACCGAGTCAGAGGCTATGGTACAAGAGAATGACATAAGACTTTTCCCCAAAATCGGCAGGGTAAAGGCGGCATCTGGCTATAGATGACAGCTCAAAGTAAATGATTAATTACGGCATGATTAGTTGTTTAGTTTTCTTGTCAATCCAAACATTCTACGAACAGGTTTAGGAAACTGTCTATTCCGATTGGTTAATATGGATTTATGGGCGAAACTCTGCAAGAAATTAAAGGTTTTTTCTTTAGGGAAATTCTTTAGTCGTCTTCGATCTTTCGCAAGGAAAGTTAGTATGACTCCGAAATTCGTAGAAAGTACGTCTTCATTATTGAAAAAAGGGGCCAAATAGTTCTCTCAGTTAGGAGACGGCCTATACGTGAGGTTCGTGGAAACGAAAAAAGAAACGGCAAAAGGTACGCAATCTTAGTTTCCCGATTTTAATATTTTATTTCATTTGTTGATCTATTTTGCAAATTTATTCTTGATATGATGTATGTATGTATTATTTCATTTTTCAGGATTTTAGTGAAATGCTAGTCATGACATTTTATTCTTTGATTTCCTAATTGTCAATTCATTTGGAGAATTGGCAAGATTGAATGTAATTAAATTTTCATTAGATTAGTTGAAAAGATTGCATGTAATTGAATCTTGAATACATAGGAGTGATTAGGAATTTAAATGAATAAAGTTTAAGGAATGATGGGTAATATTTCATAGTTCTATGGATTAACTCTGTCTAAAATGAGTATGACCTAACATTACATGTATATTCATATACTAGTTTGTAATATTTATTTGATCACTTAAGTGTATATCTATATGCTGGTTTGTAATATCTAATTGGTCGAGTAAACTATTTTAGAATAGTTAGATCTGAGGGTCTAAACATATGTAACTTAAGACTGCTAGATTGGTAGAGTCAGCAGTCGAGTGGGGGTTACATACGGGTTCATACGGCTGAGTTGAATTTAATTGACCATCCCTAGCGTGACCCGAATTAAGGTCAGGACAAGCATCGACCGTTTATGTAAACATAACACTTAGCTAACAGAAGTTACTGCGGCTGAATGTATGCCTTTTGTTTTCTGAGCCGAATTAATGTAAAATATAGATATACTTGGGAATGTGACCTATTCACAGGACGAGAACAAATTCTACGCAGAAATCTAAGTCCAGAGACGATTGTTAAGTCAGAGTTCGACGGACAAGAGTCCAAGACGAAAAAGCTAGACAAAGATCGACAGAGCAGGGACGAACGGAAGTCTTGATGTCTGCATAAATTAGGTGATGAAGTCTCTCATCGTTACACTCAAAGGTCACATCTCATTGGCAATGACGATAGCAATTTAACGTTGAAAGTAATTTTACATTTAAAGAAATTTGTATTGTCTTTTTTATTTGAGTACATGTTAGTACCATTTTTCCTTCTTTTGTAACTAAGTCATTGATTTCTTTTCATTTTAAATTCTGTTGATAAACTGATTAAATTTTATATTTGTTCATTGAAAGGGGGCTCGTCGTATTTATTTCTTCAATATACTTGTTCAGTGATCTGCATTCTTTTTTCTATCTATCCACACTGGGTAAACTACACCGCGGAGGTCATTCCCTAGCAACGAACCGTAGTGAAAGAGGTTGGTGTGTTTTGCACGCCGCCAATTTGCCACACTCAGTATCTTTTACATACTCTCTCATTATGGTATTCAAAGAGAATCCAAATTAAATTCATTATTTTCACCTTGGTGACTAAAATCGTCTCGGGACATCTGTTATAGTCCTTATCAACGATTAAGTCTCGTGCCTATAGAAAAATATAATATTGTTAATTTTATGACTACGATGAACAATGTCACAGTCTGTACACTTAAATGATATTAAGATCAAAATCGAGATAATCCAATAAAGAAAATATAAATATAGGCAGTTAATGTCGATATAAAAATGACAGTAATAAATTTTAGGAAACACATTTTCATATTTATCCTTCGATTTTTATGTATAAATAGACAAACAAAGCGATATTGCTATCAAAAGTGTTTTGATTTTTTTTGGCGGAGGAACGATTATGCTATGATCTTTTCACTCCCACCAAGTCTTTTAAATGCTTATTTTTTTATCTCCTATCTTTATTGCTTTTTGTATGATCTATTACAGGAATATACATAAAGGTAGCTGTGGTTCGGGGAACCGTTCCGACTTTTCTTTAAATAATTGTTCTACCACATACTCACTGGAAAAAGCTTAAGAGCGTTTTCTATAATAACATATAGTTTACCTATCTCTGTACGATTTCAAATTTGATTTACCTTTTGGTACAAATTTGGTCATGATTTACCTTTTTAGTACGAATTCGATTATGGTTTTCATTTTTGGTTCGAATTGATCGAATAAAGTGAATTTGTTTTTGACATTTCACTAGTTTCCAGTAAAGACCAATAAATTTTCATATTTAGGTGTTATTGTAGTAAAGAAACTTTGAATTAAATGCTCACTGTTAATTTAATTTTAATAGGTTAAGATGTAAAACTAAAGCGAGATTTGTTAAACACGTGTAACATAAAATTTGATGACGCAAAACAGTAATTGCGACAGCCATATAAAGCACCCATAGACTGCAAAATATGTAACTATCTCTCTTTATCAGTCTACGTAGTTGTTTTTGTTTGTCTGTCTGTTTCTTGAATAACGCATATAGAGAACATCAATTAGTTCGCGCAATACATTAGAAGAAAGTTACATTTTTCTTACAGCCTTACGATTTTGGTAACATTGTGCGCTCTTTCATGGTTTTCCATTTCCTCCATCTCCTCCATTGATGGAAACTTGTTAGTGGTGTTCCTTTTTTTTTTTTTATCTCTTTTGAGAGGGCTTAGAAGTCGATATAACTGGACGCTCTTCTTTCAACATGCGGATATAACGTGTTGTCAGATTTTTACGCGGTTATATAGCATATAATGTGTGAGATTTCTATGCAGTTATATAAAATATAACGTGCTGTCGAATTTCTACACGGCTTTGTAAAATATAAGGTGTTGTCAGATTTATAAGCGGTTAATTAATATATAACGTTTGAGATTTATATGCAGTTATATGAAATATAACGTGCTATCGGATTTCTACAAAGCTATGTAAAATATTATGTAAGATTTTTTTTCGACACTTTCGTTTCTGTAATTTAGCTTTACATGAAGAAGTAAATAATTTGGTTGTTGACTTTTGATATCCCTATCATTAATTTTTTTGCCTTGCCAGGAAATGGGAGCAAATCATCTTTCGTGGTGACACAAAGAAGCAGCCGACCACTAGTCGGGTCTCCTGCTTAGTATGCTTTCTGCGTTGCCCTCTGTAGTATAGCAGAAAGTAACGCAGGGATCATACTAAGCTGGAGACCAGACTAACCGACCACGCCTAGCCTGATCGGGTATAAAACTTGCCATTCTTGATTTACGGGTCTGACATTCTACAATACGAGCTTCCGCACTCCTGTTTAGCTATTGATAAGCATAATGTAGAATTAAAAAAGAAACTAAATATATTACCAGTTCTTGATAGATAAAAAAAATAATTAAATGATGCAGATTCGCTGTTAGTATTGCTTACTAGTGTCAATTAATTTCCTGGAAATTGCACAAACTAAATTAAAATTTTTAAAAAATGCATTGTCAAGGCCACCAATCAGAACATTGTTCGGCCATTTCCTTTGTGTCAAGAAATAACATCAAAAGCAGTCGTGGGAACATGTGTAAATTTGATGTGTTCGGCGATTCGGCTCTGACCGAGCGGGCCACATATGTTTCGGTTGTGACTTTGTAAAGCACTCTTCACATGTCCATCTTGCCGGGAGCGTTCACACTCACACTGGAAATAAAGCGTGAAGACAGGTCATGGCACTAACTATTAGCCAGGGGTGAAGGATAAAGCGCACGTGCATGACCATTATTGTTAACATACAGGTACAATTGATAATTATCAACCATGTAAAAGGCACATCTGGACATCGCTCTTTGAATGCGAATATTTATTTAATTCCATGAATGTTTGAATAAAATTATAGTTATTTTATGATAATTATTACAAGTAAATGAGACAAAAATTAATAGACTTGAACTATGCCTGCACTCGATCAAGAAAGTGTGTCATTTATGTTAATTTGTCAGCTGGGCAACTAATTTAATTCATATAAACCGTAACGTTTGACCAAAGTACGGTACTCACTCTTACATCTTATGAATGATGAATCCATAAGAAGCTTTACAAGAGGGTGAATCGAATGGCCTGCGCGTCTCGTTTTTAGACCCCAAAAAATATACTTGGAGGTGTATATTATAAAATCCACCCTCGTCGAGATTTCCCCGTTTACAATGTATATGGCAATATCTCAGCGGCGACTTTATGACTTGTCCACTTTATCTCTGGACACATGAAAAACATAAAGCCTATACAGTAAACCACACTTTATATCAATCGTTTCTTAGAGATGTACGCCACGTGAGCACTTGAGACAGTGTTTGTGTCTGCTATAGTTTCATAGAAGTCTAAAACTTGGAAACTCATAAAGTAAGATACACTTTCTTTCCTTTTACAAAATGCCACATTAAAATTATGTCCATAAAATTACACCAATATCCTCATACAAATTGTTGCTTTTCTGCAGCAAAGTGTAGTTCTTGAACATGTCAAAGCTTAGTTCCCTTGCACACGTCCTGTCAAAGCTTAGTGCCCCTCCACATGTTAAAGCTTAGTGCCCTTGAACATGTCAGAGTGTTGTACCCTTCCAGATGTCAAATTATGGTACCCTTCCACATGTCAAAGCTTAGTGCTCTTCCACGTGTCAAAGCTAAGCGCCCTTTAACATGTCAGAGCTAAGTGCCCTTCCGCATGTCAAAGTTTAGTGCCCTTAAAAATGTCAAAGCTAAGTGCCCTTTAACATGTCAGAGCTAAGTGCCCTTCCGCATGTCAAAGCTTAGTGCCCTTAAACGTATCATGTCAAAGCTTAGTGCCGTTCCACATGTTAAAGCATAGTGCCGTTCCACACGTCAAAGCATAGTACCATTCCACATGTCAAAGCAGCAGTATATAAGGCAGTCACTTCTCAGAAACATATTTTGAATATTACATTTTACCCTATTTAAACATAACCTTTGACCGTTTTGTTGACTTTAATCCATTGTGTTTTATAACAATCTGGTTTTATAAAATAATTGGTCCAATTAGTATTTAATGGATTTGTTATAAATGCCCTCTCTGTATTACGATTTGGCATCTTGGCGCCTTACTGTAACGAATTCCGTTCAAAGTGAGGAGTGCCAGTCTATGAACTGCCAATAGAGCAATAGTCATTTTTTTCCCCCGCATTATGGCATGTTTCAGAACAATGGTCAAACTTTCGGTAAGTGACGTCATTGAGCAATGTGTCCAGTAGTTTTTTGGAGGTTAACTGTGTCCAGGAAATATGGCTGAGCGGTAGTCAAACTGCTAAAACAAACAATTTCTATTGTTGGCAAAGCATCACCTTCCACCATCTCCAGAAGCTACACAAAAACATCATGACGTCACAGCGAAAAGCTTGCTGCATCGACACTCCACGTCAATTTGCGATTAACCATCATTTTTACTATCATTGGTTATAGTGGACGTCTTTCTTTTGATTCTTCAACATTTAATTTTCAATAACTAGGTGGAAAAGCTCGTTTAAACTTTTACTAAAATTCGATAAAAATTGATGATTTTGAAAAAAAAAACATTTAATTAATTGTAAAAGAAACCACGATTAAATGAAACTGTCATCATCATTTACAATCTTTTATGATCAAAAAGGTAAAACCATCATCAATTTTAAATGAAAATAGAAAATCATCCTGAAATAATGTTCCCTGTACAGAATTTTTATATAAAAAAAATTGTGTATGCAAAAATATTCACAAAATTTGGTAATATAATTTGCTTGTTCTTATTATCATTTAATACTGGGGAAACATCAATCAAATATCATGAGGCAATTCCTATTTTTCATGTTATTTGGTATTCCTCTTTACAGTATGATAGTTTGATACATACAGACAGACAGACATATATGTACGTAATGTAACAAATTGAAAAACACCGAATTTTTTATGTATTATATATGACCAATTTACATAAGAGACAAAAAGAAACAAATGCCCTTAGATAGTAAAGAGTGGACAGCAGAATTAATCATTTCAATTTTCAGTTGTTCCTCTATCCAGGTGTTTTCTTTTATTGGCACATACACAAAACCAAGACCATTAACAACAAAAACCCCTTTTGTTCAATTTAAAAACCTTTTACTAATCCGATTACAATTTGGATCTTTCATAAGTGACTAAAAATAAACTAATTCATGATTTGCAATTACACTTCTAAAGCATTTATTAAACGGAAGTAAACAATTTATAAATAAGGCCAGTCTGAAGAATATTAAGTGGGTACCAAAGCAGATGGCGTTAGAATTGAAAGCTGTATGCCTGACCCGTGACAAGCTGTGGTTTAGATGTTGATGAAGGGCATGAAAATAGAAAATCAACACTACAATCAAAGTCTGGTCACTTAACGTTTAACTCATGTAGGTTTGTTTCCAGGACACTCGCTCAAGCCAGTTTATTTGGACAACGTCAATTAAAGGTGTTGTATGTCACCATTTTCTTGTTTGAAGGTTAGCGGTCGCAAATTTCGTGGGAGAGAGCAAATTTAGGAATTACCTTTCTCACTTGTGTTTTATAAAGATTGACACGGAAAGGTTATTTCACTCCGAGCACACAATAACTATGTACTCACACTTCAAGGTAATTTCCAATGGAATTCTAAACGATGCCCTACCGACGATTAATCTTCTCTTTGTTATTTCTCACTACTAATTGATGCTTTTCCTTGTATTATGCATGCCATTTTCCATCTATTGTCTGCACACTTCTGTTTGCCAAAAACGAAAATTTGTAATTATATTTTTTTAACTCAAACAAAGCACGAAGCAAAAATAAAAAGCAAAGCTTTAAATTACGTAGACCAAAATATCATTTGTTTCAAATATAAACGGAAGTTCGTTTACATCATGTATATGTAACTGAATTTATTTACTTCTTGTGTATTGGCATAATATTTTCTTTTTATTGTGACCCAAATTTAATTTTCATTTTTGTTACTCGTCCACTCTTTCTATAGATAACCGATGTATATTAAAACCCTACGCAAATATCAACAGCATTTCAAAGAAACCATTCCGTCGATTCACAGGCTTTTAGCACAAAAGCTAGAAGATAACCAATATTTGTATTCAAATATGTCACGTCAAAAATCTGCTTGTATAATTACATTTTTATGTTGATACATTTAAATGTATACTACTACTACTACTACTACTACTACTACTACTACTACTACTACTACTACTACTACTACTACTACTAAGTCTGGGGTCCCGAGTGGCCGAGTGGTCTAAAGCGCTGTCCGTTACGGATCACTGCCATCTCACCTCTGTCTGTGTGGGTTCGAGTGTAGGATTCGGCGAATGTGGATATGTGAGAAAGCTTGCCAGTAGCTTCTCGTGGGTCGGTGGTTCTTTCCGGTGATTTCCCGGTTTCTTCCTCCACCATTAATACTGGCCCCCATGAATAGCCTATCGTGTGCTGAAAAATGGCGTTAAGCGTTAAGCTCAACAACAACAACAACAACTAAGTCTAATTATTATTATTATTATTATTATTATTATTATTATTATTATTATTATTATTATTATTATTATTATTATTATTATTATTATTATTATTTCTATCCTCTGTTCTGTAATTAACTTAAAACACATATCCAAATTTATAAATATCTGAAGTCGCCTAAAAAAATAACAGATATATCCAAAATGCGCACAGTCATTCACTGGCAGTCTTCATGAACCTTTGTTTCTCTCCTGATTTTGGCTTATTAACTTACTTACACCGTATTTCCATTAGATGGAGTTAACAAATATCCGTTTAATCTGAACATTTGCTTCTTTCATTTTTTTATATCTTAACAAAGTTTGCTGGATTTTTCCTTCGTATGAATTGAAGCTATAAGGGTGTGTATGCTGGAACAAGATTGGTTACTTTAAATATAATATTACAGATGTTTAAACCAGAAAAGAGGCTTGCGTACCAGACCATATAAGCAACAAAACTGGAGATGTTGGAATACAGGTGCTAATAAAAGAAGCTGATATTGATAAATTCTTTGTTGTTGTTACTTTATAGTAATGTATACACCAGTCACTTTAGACAATTACAGCCACATATACACCAGTCACTCCAAACATTGACAGCCAGGTATATAAACCAGTCACTCCAAACATTGACAGCCATGTATATACACCGGTCACTCCAGACATTGACAGTCATGTATATACACCAGTCTCTCCAAACATTGACAGCCATGTATATACACCAGTCACTCCAAACATTGACAGCCATGTATATACAACAGTCACTCCAGACAATTACAGCAATGTATAAAACAGTCACTTTAGACAATTAAAGCAAGGTATACACCGGTCGCTTAAGACAATTACATCAGTCACGTTAGAGACTTACAATATGAATATTACATTTAACAATCTCTATGTCAAAATTATAGACTAATGTCATGTGTTTCTTTAAAAGTGATGGCTGGAAGGTAATAGTTCTCTTCATTACAAGAGCATGTTTTTATGTTTATTATTAACATTGTTGTTCCAATATATACAAGACAACCGACCTAGATTATGAGGAAAAACTACAGTACAGTCAGTTACCCCAACTACATCGAATCTCTTGGTGTGACCAGAGTATAAACTGCTAACTATGCCAATATCTTGCACCCATATTTGCACTTATAGACAATTTTCAGTTGTGAAAATAGTGTAATGTTTCTTGGGTTATTTTGTACGTAGATAAGATTTTAAATTAAACTTGTAAAGGTATATATTTTAAAAGTTTCGATCGTCCATTCTGGATCGCTTTTATGATATATGTGTTACATGGACACATTAAATGTGTCCACAATGAATAAATTATTTTTCAAGAAAGAAAAAAATGTAGATGGAGAAATCATCTATGAAATCAATAAATCTTGAATAAAATCTGACTGTGGATACAGGGATACAGGAGACCATGTCCATTAGATCAATGTTATAAAAGTACATTTTATAAAATATAATACGAAAATAGTCTTATTTTTATTTACTAACTGTAAACCTTAGAATTGTATCCTGTTTGAACTATTGGAAGTATAAATAATATCATTAAATATTGTGAAGAAAACTGAAGGCAATGATAAAACGTCCAATGATTCATATTAGCATGTTCAATGTGGCAAAACTACTACTACTACTACTACTGCTGCTGCTGCTGCTGCTACCACTACTTTACAGGACAAGATAAACAATGATCTCAGTAAATCATTTATGTACATTAAAACCGTGTTTAGATTACCATTATGTACAAAATTCTTACTGATATCAGGAATGTCTGAATTACAAAGGTAAGCTAGGTGTGGCGTACATTTATCATTCTGTCGGCCAGTCCAACCCCCAGCTGGCAAGAGAACCTGACGATTTTCGTCGTTTGCGGTAGAATGTGTCAGGTGCTATAGTTATTGGATTAAGATGCTTGATTTGCCGTCATGAAAGACACTAATAGGTGCCTTCACTAGGAATTAGTTTTCGATTATGTTTTGCTTGTAAGCAGAGCCAATCTGAATGTGCGAATCCATTATGACATTAATTAGGATTCATTTAGCGACCGAAATGAAGAGAAGATCAAGGTGACCATTTGACAGACTAATTTGATGACAATTCAGACAGATTTCCTCTCATCGAAGCTCATTCCAACGAATGACAAATATTAGGCTTCGCCATATAAAAGGGCATTATTTAGGTATTTGGCTCGCTTTTCCAGAAGGAAATAATTGTTCTTTGTTTAACAGTGCAGCAACACATTTATTATCGGTTTAAACTGTCTTGTACATGAACACAACAAGGATGTTGGATAGGATTGATCAGGGAAGGAAGAGACACAGCACCCGTAAAGTGTTGCGCCAAAACAGCTTCAGGTCATAGAACACAATTAATTTTACTATATTGTGTCTACATTTGTTTCTCAGTACTGAACTTTCCACTGTGTGACAATCAATACAAATCATATGTTAATCTAAAATACCCTCAAAGATGACTTTACGGTGAAGTTCTTGTCAAGGGTTGACCTGCATTTTTATTTTTTGAGAGGCTGAATTGTAAACAAAACACCAGGCAACGGAACACAGATTTCACTTCCGAATCATCACCATTACCTTATTACTCAATGTGCACTGTCGCCGAAATACACACAGACAACCACGCCATAAGCTCACATTTTAAAGAATAAACAATTGCCTTTAAATCCTTACCAAGAATGCCAAAATCTAACTCTAGTATCACCATCAAAGTCAGACAGGAAAAAGTGATCTAAAAATAGACTGGGACTTCATTCATGGGTACTGAACCGGATTTTATTAATTGTGTACTGATGCCTTCAGGATGGAAACTGTAGATTTAAAGAAAGTGTCTCCGGCTTCCAAAATATTATTTCCCTGACTTGTGGACAAAATAAATGATTATATAAAACATTCAAGTTTTAAAAAAAGTATTCAGATAGAACGATAAAGAAATATGGTTCCAAAGTGTGATGTGTCGAATTTTGAAAACTCTTAGAAGCTTTGGTTAAAGGAATTGTATCAAAGTCAACTTAATTAAAGTGGAATGGGTTAGAGATAGATGATTATTTTCATTTCATCTCTGAACGTCAAAAGGGAATTCGTTCTAGCCGACGTAACATGACCGAGTCAGAGGCTATGGTACAAGAGAATGACATAAGACCTTTCCCCAAAATCGACCGGTTAACGGCAGCAGCTGGCTATAGATGATAATTCAAAGTAATGATTAGTTACGGCATGATTAGTTGTTTAGTTTTCTTGTCAATCCAAAAATTCTACGAACAGGTTTAGGAAACAGTCTATTCCGATTGGTTAATATGGATTTATAGGCGTAACTCTGTAAGAATTAAAGGTTTTACTTTAGGAAAATTCAGCAATCTTTAATCTTTCGCAAGGGAAGTTAAATGATTCCGGGATCGTGTGAGACGTTATCTCGTGATTTGGCAGTGAAGCGAGTTTTGTCTCAGCAAGTAGGCAAACTCTACATTTTGAATTCGTAAAAAGTACGTCTTCATTATTTAGTAAGGGGCCAGATAGTTGTCTCAGTTAGGGGACGGACTATACGTGGGATTCGTGGAAACGTATAAAGAAACGGCAAAAGGTACGCAATCTTAGTTTCCCGATTTTAATATTTTATTTCATTTGTTGATCTATTTTGCAGATGTATTCTTGATATGATATATGTATGTATTATTTCATTTTGCAGGATTTTAGTGAAATGCTAGTAATGGCATTTTATTCTTTGATTTCCTAATTATCAATTCATTTGGAGAATTGGCAAGAGTGAATGTAATTAAAATTTCATTAGATTTGTTGAAAAGATTGCATGTAATTGAATCTTTAATACATAGGAGTGATTGTGAATTTTCATGAATGATTTAAGGAATGATGGGTAATATTTCATAGTTTTATGGATTAACTCTGTCTAAAATGAGTATGACCTAACATTACATGTATATTCATATACTAGTTTGTAATATTTAATTGATCACTTAAGTGTATATCTATATGCTAGTTTGTAATATCTAATTGATCGAGTAAACTATTTTAGAATTGTTAGATCTGAGGGTCTAAGCATATGTAACTTAAGACTGCTAGATTGGTAGAGTCAGCAGTCGAGTGGGGGTTACATACGGGTTCATATGGCTGAGTTGAATTTAATTGACCATCCCTAGTGTGACCCAAATTAAAGTTAGGACAAGCATCGACCGTTTATGTAAACATAATAGCTAACAGAAGTTACTGCGGCAGAATTTATGCCTTTTGTTTTCTGAGCCGAATTAATGTAAAAATATGGATATACTTGGGAATGTGACCTATTGTCTATTGCGAGACATTTTTATTTATTGAAGGAAACAGCTTTCCTGGATTCACATGAGAAATCCCTGAACAATCACAGGACGAGAACAAATTCTACGCAGAAATCTAAGTCCAGAGACGATTGTTAAGTCAATGTTCGACGGACAAGAGTCCAAGACGAAAACGCTGGACAAAGATCGACAGAGCAGGGACGAACGGAAGTCTTGTTGTCTGAATAAATTAGGTGATGAAGTCTCTCATCGTTGCACTCCAAGGTCACATCTCATTGGCAATGAGGATAGCAATTTAACGTTGAAAGCAATTTTACATTTAAAAAAAAAATTATTGTCTTTTTTTTGGAGTACATGTTAGTACCATTTTTTCTTCTTTTGTAACTAAGTCATTGATTTCTTTTCATTTTAAATTCTGTTGATAAACTGATTAAATTTTATATTTGTTCATTGAAAGGGGGCTCGTCGTGTTTATTTCTTCAATATACTTGTTCAGTGATCTGCATTCTTCTTTCTATCTATCCACACTGGGTAAATCACACCGCGGAGGTCATTCCCTAGCAACGAACCGTAGTGAAAGAGGTTGGTGTGTTTTGCACGCCGCCAATCTGTCACACAAAGCAAATTCCGGTATTCACCCCACGCCATGAATATAATGGTCAGCCCATAAAATATGCACAGCAGAAAATCATTTCATTAGAGTCGTA
Source organism: Potamilus streckersoni (assembly GCA_016746295.1). Classification (NCBI taxonomy): domain Eukaryota; kingdom Metazoa; phylum Mollusca; class Bivalvia; order Unionida; family Unionidae; genus Potamilus; species Potamilus streckersoni. The sequence goes on along the minus strand of JAEAOA010000378.1, from coordinate 1,578,362 downwards.
CAAATCGAACTCTTCCTAACGTAACTTTCACACAGAAAGACTCTTAAACATTTCGTTGGTTAACACAACCTTTTTAATGACTGATAAACATTTCGTTGGTAATACAACTTTTCTAATGAGTGATAAACATTTCGTTGGTTAATACAACTTTTCTAATGACTGATAAACATTTCATTGGTTGATGCGACTTTTCTAATGACATAAACATTTCATTAGTTAATACAACTTTTCTAATGACTGATAAACATTTCGTTGGTTAATACAACTTTTCTAATGACTGATAAACATTTCGTTGGTTAATACAACTTTTCTAATGACTGATAAACATTTCGTTGGTTCATACAACTTTTCTAATGACTAAAACAATTAATGTATTTGGTTAATACAAATTTTCTAATGATTTATAAACATTTCATTGACTAAATAATTATTGGTTTCTATGCTATCAGACTATCTAGCATTTGAAAGATTTCGCTTTAGACTTTATTTTGGACTAATGAATTTTTTTTAAAAATTTAAAAAAAAAATCATGCCCTCCATGTGAAGTATGATTATGTAGTTTTGTGGATTTTACTAGCGGGATAAGTTTTTCGATTCCATTCATCACCGCAGTGAAATACTTGACGATTCACCACAGATCAAATTACAATGAAACAAAACGTCCCACGATTCAGCACTGATAAATAAAAAGCACAGGTAAACCGCGTGTACATTAAGACCTACTCTGACGAAGCAGGTCCTTTTTAAAAATTTAAAAAAAAAATCATGCCCTCCATGTGAAGTATGATTATGTAGTTTTGTGGATTTTACTAGCGGGATAAGTTTTTCGATTCCATTCATCACCGCAGTGAAATACTTGACGATTCACCACAGATCAAATTACAATGAAACAAAACGTCCCACGATTCAGCACTGATAAATAAAAAGCACAGGTAAACCGCGTGTACATTAAGACATACTCTGACGAAGCAGGTCCTGAGGAATTCTCTCTCTCTCTCTCTCTCTCTCTCTCTCTCTCTCTCTCTCTCTCTCTCTCTCTCTCTCTCTCTCTCTCTATATATATATATATATATATATATATATATATATATATATATATATATATATATGTATGTATGTATGTATGTATGTATGTATGTATGTATGTATGTATGTATGTATGTATGTATGTATGTATGTATGTATGTATGTATGTATGTATGTATGTATGTATGTATGTATGTATGTACATTTCCGACGAACTATTTCACGGTGAATTCAGTGTGTGTGTGTGTGTGTGTGTGTGTCCATTTCAGACGAACTAGTTCACGGTGACTAAAGTGTGTGAGTGTGTGTGATCCATTTCTGACCATGTAGGTCACGGGAGATGTATGAACTGTTACTGATATTATCATCTACAGTTACAAACAGAATCATGAAACATTGAGACAGGATTGATGGTCTTTGGGTTCCGAAACGCATCGAGCTGGAAGAGGGCAATAAGAAGTTCCGTTCAACTTCGGTCCATAGTTTTATTATTCTTGTGTGTAGACTTGATAAATATGCAAAACTGAAGTAATATCCAGGGCAGATAATTGTTATTTACATTGACGTTTACAGTCACCTCTGGTTGCTTTTCTGTCAACTGTACTGTCTTTCACGAAAATTTGCAACCTTCGTATGCACTCTTGAATAAAGTGTTACGAGAACAATTTCCGTATTTGTTATATATATATATATATATATATATATATATATATATATATATATATATATATATATATATATATATATATATATATGTGTGTGTGTGTGTGTGTGTGTGTGTGTGTGTGTGTGTGTGTGGTTTTCCAACCGAGTTAACAACAGTATTTATAGGTACATGTTAATTGAACTTTATGGGTTCATTACAGACTATATACCTACCTATGGCTCTACTTTCCTGTAATATGAAACACTAAATCTATTTTCTAAAGATGAGTAGAAAATATCTGCAAAAGAGGAATATTTGATTTTCGCGTTGAACTTAAGAACCATGTTGTCATTGATCATCAGCAATGCTAATGGATGTACATGACCTCTTACTGCATTATAAGCAAATATTACAATTGTAACGTGTCTAGTTTGTGCTTCAACAAATCTTGGAACGTTTGCTGACACTTTTCGCTTCAACTTTCTTTTATAATTTCCATGGAAAGAGACCGCTCCGGTAGCCTATTGGATAGAGCGTTTGCCTCAGATTCGGGAGGTCGTGGGTTAGATCCTCGACCGAGTCATACCAAAGACTCGTAAAGCTGGTAATAATAGCTGCCTCGCTTGGCGCTCAGCATTAAGAGATTAGTGTTAGGTCTGGTCGGACTAGTTTCAGGATAATGTGACTGGGTGTGAAATCATGCCACATGTCTGCGGCATGACGCCCTGGTGCTAGACATCACTATAAACTGCCACACTGCCGACATCGTAGCGATATGACTGAAACATCGTTAAAGCTACCATAAAGAATCCAAATCACTCACTCCATGGTAGGAAGCAAATGTGTCAGCTAGACACCTCTAACTTCAATTGCTCAGGATAAATAATGTCCCACAGTTGATCAGCATAATGGTCCTGGTCACAGGTATAATTCTTGGGGGTGGGAGTGAACTGGTACCGCTAATGTGACGCTTGGTCTCAAAAGGTACAATGAATTTTTATAGTATACATCACGTTAATCTTATAAAATCTATAACGACAGAATAAAACAAAAATGCAACTTTGGTTGGCATGAGCCTGTCTATAATTCTCTGTCCAATTCTGTATTTCTCATTCCAGCTTTGTTCTTATATAATATTGTGTGCCTTCTGTTACCGTGAGCTATGGAAAGGGTTACGATAATATGTAAATCAAACTATTTTCGGTTATTTCATTTATAATTTGTCTTATATATATATATATATATATATATATATATATATATATATATATATATATATATATATATATATATATATATATATATATATATATATATATAATGTACACAGGAAGCCTCTAATTAGCTTTACTAATGTGATCCTATTTAAAATTTAGCGGAAATAAATTACACACGAAAGGAAACAAAAAGGCATTAGTAAATATATTTTGGTTTGGAAACAGTACATTGCCAATCCTAAAATCCTTCTAAGAATTTGAAGGCTGTGCAATGTTAGGAAAAATAGATTATTAAGATCGAGTTTCCCATGTTCTATACACGGTCTGCCTAATTACAAATCAATTGCTCCATTAAAAGGTGGACATGGATTTAAATCCGAATTATCGATCAATTATGATCATTTCAAAGGTCACGAATAATGACGGAGAGAACTAAGATGTCTGGCTGTGGTGTACCACCATCCCCCCAAATCAATGATACATATCAAGTTAGCATGTTGAAAATGAAAAAAATGCGACCACACTAAGGTAAACTAAATCAGAAAAGTCACCGGACCAACCTATTAATTCAGTTTGTAAATAGGTTCAAATGAAGTTGATTGTATATATTTAGGTCAGTAAGTTAAATCCCAATAAAAATAAAAAGCTAAACGAACGCTAAGTTATGAAAAGCTATTGTATTTAATTTGACTGCCGACAACAAAGCGGTTGGACTTCATTTCAACAATCCCCTAGATTCAGGCAGTCTGCGGTTAACCGCATATAAGTACACTACTTAAGCAATTCTCTAAATGAGAAATGTCAGCAAACAAAGCTGTGCCCAAGGTCTGACTAATGGGTAATAACGTGCCATTCTTTATTTAGGATGGGGCGTATTCTTGCAATCGCATGCAAAATAGAGTGTAACGGCTACTACTGGTTTACTTGTAATGCAGCAATATTACCTTTTCATTCACTCGGTAGAAATGGCAATTCCAATGAACTAGAAGCTTACTTTAAGATTCTGAGAAGATATCTCGATATAGTCCAAAATGAATGGCAAGTTGGTTTTTATTGACACGTTAGAACATGAGCTTTCCCCTAGATACATATAATATGCGCTGGTCGCTGTAAGGTTCGAATCCGCAACCCACTGCTGGCGAGTCTGGTACGTTATCCTCTAAGTTGGATAATAAATGGAGCATTAATTTGGGGTTCATATTTACAATTATGCTTAAATTTTGCGTTCATGGATTAATCACAACTCACTACCACTGCCTCTCGTTTCATGGGTGCATATCAAGCCATTCTCACTGCGTCCAGTAATAAAAATGTAACAACTTTGACAATAACATAAATGACCACCAATACTATGTGGTCATTGTTCATGGAATGATTTCATGAGAAAGGCATCATTGTACTGCGAAACAGATTAAGGAAAATATTATGAATTTCTTTGCATATTCAAAATTCCACTATTTGTTTCTAAGCGCCGACATTCTAATTGCATATGAAATCTTCATTAGTCGCAACAACAACAAAAATGTAATCACTTTACACACTAAATATGGTAAATACAAGTTACCTAACTTTCAAATTTGAGCTGGATCAAATTTGTACTTTTTAAGTTCTCAAAGATCAAAATCACCATATATTTTTCTGATGTTAGCCTACTTTATGGAAACTTGCCAATTTTTATTCCAGTATGTCTACTCTGTGGGAACTTGCCAATTAGTATCGTATTCTGTCTACTCTGTGGGAACTTGCCAATTGTTATCCCAGTATGTCTTCTCTGTGGGAACCTGCCAATTTTTACCCCAGTATGTCTACTCTCTGGGAACTTGCCAATTTGTATCACAGTATGTCTACTTTGTGGAAACTTGCCAATTTTTATCTCAGTATGTATACTCTGTGGGAACCTGCCAATTTTTACCCCAGTTCCATTCTGTGGGAACCTGCCAATTTGTATCGCAGTATATCTACTCTGTGGGAACTTGCCAATTTGTATCGCAGTATGTCTACGTTGTAGGAACTTGCCAATTTATACCCCGTATGTCTGGGAACTTGCAAATTTTATTCTATCATGTCTACTTTGATGAGACATGCCAATTGGTATCAACCATGTCCTCTTTGAGGGAACTTGCTATTTTTTTCGAACATATCTACAGTCCAAAGAGGTAATATGCAAGGATGATATAAAACTATCGATGACAAACATTTAACGAATGGGAAAACTTTAGTGAGTTTACGTGTCTTGTCTGCCATAAAAATTACACTAAATGAGAAGGAAGAGGAAAAACACTGTTCATTTTTCTTTCGGAGAATAATCACAGAACTTTTCCACGGATAGTGAATATTGAAGTATAAGTTTTTACCCCATTTTTGTTGGACAGATTTACCACTTACTAAGAATTACTAAGACTTATAGATTTACCACCTATTAAGAAGAATCCACAGAAAGTTTCATAAACACGAGATTTAGTTTAAAGACGTAACTTTCAAAGAGTAAGGACAAAGGTGTTACGATACCTGTACGTTCATTGTAAAGCACAAAAAAGATATGGATCCCTTTAGAAAACAATGATGCACATTTATGAAAAAAAATGAAAAAAATAAAAAAACAGAGTATAGAATCTACGGCAAAAAGAAAAGAGTTTGCAGATTGGCTTAATATCGATTTATTTGTGAGAAATTTTCTTTCTCCTAGAGATAGATATCTACCCTAGTATGAGAAATTACTTTTGTTTGATTAAATGTTTCTTTTACGCATCAACCGCTGTAGACGATAGTCTCAAAATGTCATCAGTTATTATAGTCAGGACAAAGGCACTGGGTGGAGATAAAGTAACTTGATATCAGGGATAATGCACGTATTAGCTATTTATATGCGCAGCCACTTCAAAGTACTTCAAATGATTTATGGTATTAAATGCGAAAACAGTGAAAGGCACTTATAAAATTTCAAACAACCTTGTTTTCATGTAGCAGGTTCACTAGCAAGTGTTGCGTCTTGTGTCTGCGCCCAAATTTTCAGACGTAAACCATGGGAATACCTCTTGCTTGCTAATACGAAATAAATGCCAGCAGCGAAAAATGGATGACAAAATAATATTTAAATTTTAGAAAAGGAGAGCTCAACTTTTAATTATAACTTAATTTTATTTACAATTATAGAAAGCAAGAAGATACATTTTGCAAGGTAATTTATAGAAGTATATGCACAGATTGAGAAAAATAGCTCTGTTTAACCACTACCAATATTTGTTCAATTTTAAAATGACAAAAGAAGGTACCCAATATGAAAACATACCTTGCATACTATTGAACTGACTAGTAGGAAACATTTTTTCTCCTCAAATGTATTCTTTGTTTTTCGTAAATTGTATATTTGTAACGGGAAAGATTAGGAAAATTAACAGCGATGTCTGGCACTGGGGCAACGTGCCGCAGACATGTGGCATCGTGTCTCCACCCTTGATGTCTGGCACTGGGGCAACGTGCCGCGGACATGTGGCATCATGTCTCTACCCTTGATGTCTGGCACTGGGGCAACGTGCCGCAGACATGTGGCATCATGACTCCACCCTTGATGTCTGGCACTGGGGCAACGTGCCGCGAACACGTGGCATCATGTCTCCACCCTGTCTCATTATCCTGATACCTGGCCGACCAGTCCTAACACTAGCTCAATGCTGAGCGCCTAGCGAGGCAGTTGTTAGTAGCATTTTTATAAGTTTTTGGCATAACTCGGCCGGGGTTTTAACCCGCGACCTCCCGCATCTGAGGCGGACGCTCTAACCCGTAAATAAATTGCCGTTTCAATAATCATGCTTGTGTCCAGATTACAAATTATGTGTAATGTTATATGTTCTACAAAAACATTTGTAACAAAAGGTCTCTTTAAGCTATGCATTTCCTCTAGAGGTGATAAATCAGCACGTGTATATGATAAAAACCTGATGTTAATCCAAACACAAACATGAATAATTTGACAAGAAAAAAGTCACATCTGTTCTTCACTGGGACCCTACCAATTGTTAATATTCGACCAGATGAAGTGTCTTCTTATCTGTGTTTTGCACAATGACTCTTGTTCTTTTACTTCTGTATGAATTTAAATGATTTTAGTAATAAACGGTGTAATTAACTAAATCATTTTCGTTATCTGTATGTTGTACAATGACTATTGTTCTTCCAACGCTGAATTTAAATGATTCTTGTAATAAAAGAGATAATTTACCAAACTCATTCGTTTTGTGTACCTGCTATCAAACTTCCAGATAATTGCTGTAAATAACCAGTTGGTCCGAATTAAGTCATCATTTACTAAATTACGACTTCTTACCTTACAGACCTGCGGTCGCTCAGTAGTTAAGCGTTAAATTCGGGATTGGAAATATGCATGTTCGATTCCCAATCCGTATCATCGCTGCTAAATAAGCGCCTTTGCTATCTTTCCATTTGCTATCCATTTGCATATCACACCTATGCCAATCAGCTCGGTGGATACTGATGTTAAAAATCTAACACAATAGTTCCTAAAACGCGACACATTTACCTTGATGTATGTAAAATACTTCGTAAATATGTGTTAATGTGCTTTTGCAAGACGGGCAAATCTTCAGTTTTGGAGGTGCGTAGATATTGCACGTTATCAAGCTCTTCAATATCGGAGGTAAGTAAATCTTGCATGTAATCTGAAATCAATTGTGTGTTCTTAAGCAAGGCATCTGAATCTATTTGCCTGCGAACGAAATAACCATCTAAGTGTTGCTGTGTCGTAAAAGCCACACAAACCCCCATCTCCAATTACCTTTCCATTTCGGCTGCTTCATGATGTGGAACGGAACCATTTTATGTGATTACCATGATGGGGATTGATGGCATATCAACAAAGATAGGTCTGAAATTGGAGCCTACCTGTCTAACCTATGAATTTAGAGGTCAGCTGTTTGGGTATGAAAAACACGTTCCCAATAAAACCACAATACCTTCAGGGGTCATAAAACTTTGACACCTGCATTGGTCAGTTGATTTAAGCCATAGGACCTATTGTACAGTGTCAAAGAAACGTGTTGAATGTCGCTAATTTCTCCTTTTTGAGGTTAACGGGTTGAAATGCTATACACGTATTCATTGGAATGTTATGGAACTGTTAAGTGTAGGAAAATCTTCCGAACAAGTACATAACATTGCATGTAAAAGACCTTTAATTTCACAAATATAAAATATAAAATAAAAATAGAATTAAACTAAATAATTTTATCTTACGAGGAGTTTGACATTGGACATCATTATCACATAATTAAAACAGCCACTGCTATCTACAGGAGTGTAGGTGGCCCAGCAGTTATCATCCTGGACTCGCGACCGAAAAAGTTATTGATTACAAAACTACCATGGGACCAGTCTTTGTCAGTTACTGTGGTGTGTCCTTTAGCATGGCACTTCACTCCAAATGCCTGGTCATTAAATAACGTACTTGTGTTGATGTGTCAAAAAGCACAAAACCAAAACCTCTACCTACATCACAGATAACAATAGAAAAAAAAAGAGACGAATCATGCAGAAAAACAGAAATCGCCAATTTAGTGTTATTTCAAATGTAAGATTGTTAAAGACTTGGAGAAAGCTTCACATTATGTATTTACATAACATGTAACTCCATTTCTGAAAAAAAGCATACTAGATATTAATTCCCGAATCAAATTCGCCTTTGCTTAAGTTCGTTAATAGTTGAATAGACCTTATACTGTAATATGGACCAACGCTGTTTTTTCCTGGATATTTAATTTCAGACGTATAAACTTTGACTTTATCTGGCATGACATATTATTCTAATCTAATTATCGGAGAGAGAGAGAGAGAGAGAGAGAGAGAGAGAGAGAGAGAGAGAGAGAGAGAGAGAGAGAGAGAGAGAGAGAGAGAGAGAGAGAGAGAATCATTATTTTGGAATTCAAAGGACAAAATGAAATTAAAAACATGTTTTGTATCAGAAACATCTGAAAACAAAACATTTTTGGGTCCGTGGGAATACAAATATAATTTTATTGTGACACTATTAATGTCAACATGAGCCAAACAAAACACTTGTTTAAATGGACACTTTAAACTTCCAAACTGGCCCCGTTTTGTGAAGAAGAAACATGCGAACAAACCCCGTTTTCCTTTCGGAATGTCAAAGCTGAGTTATGATAAAATTAAAATTATATATGATATATCCGGGATATAAAATTTTCACATGACCGAACCTCAGGAAATTGGCCATCCTATCTTTTAATAGCTACGGACAAATGCCTTGATTAACTTCGCCAACGGAAAAAGGCAATCGTTTCAAAGACACTCTCAGGCACATCTGGAAGGTCGACTCGCTGACATGGTACAAAAATGCGTGGTATCTGCCAAAATGCTTCAGACGTTGATGACAAGGATTTATATTGTTGCTCATTTTACATTCATATATATATATATATATATATATATATATATATATATATATATATATATATATATATATATATATATATATATATATATATGAATGTAAAATGAGCAACAATATGGCAAATAACAACCCCTTTCAAGCGTACTGGATCCACCAAGGGATCACGTGTGTCAGGGATTAATTAAAATAGATGCAATAAACTGACCACGAACAGGCTAGTTAGTTACTAGTTTCGTACTGTTCGTCGTCAGTTTATTGCATCTCTCTCTCTCTCTCTCTCTCTCTCTCTCTCTCTCTCTCTCTCTCTCTCTCTCTATATATATATATATATATATATATATATATATATATATATATATATATATATATATATATAACAAGAAAACTACAATCTAGTATGCTTCTCTACTTTTGCCTCCTAGCTAGCTAAAAGTCGATACATCTCAAAATAGTTTACACAGCATAATAAATTTAGCACCGATGTCTCAGCTCGATATATTCGACTTTTCATGCCTACATACAAGTCAGTTTACTTCTCCAAATTAAAAACATGCCCACCTGCATTACCCTTCGACATATTATTTTTATATTGTTGCTTGTATAGGTAAATTAAATTAAGCATCAACACAAGCTCTATATGAACGCAGTAGTTTTACAAATAGTAAATGTAACCCATCGTCCTCCCAAGGGCCAAGTTCCTGCATCATTTAAAAGGAGTGAAATTTTTTTTTATCGCAAGACAATCTTTCTTGCAACAAGATTTTACCAAAGGCCTAAACATGGGCAATGGGATTATCATCAAGATTTGGATTATCAAGGATTAAATACGGTTTAACCGCACCATTTTGTGGGATTAAACTTCTGGGCTATGGCGGAATGTAGGGAAGTTGATTTATGTTGGAAACAATTATGTAACTTTCCGGTCTCCCCAATACGGACACATCAACAAATCAATAATTTTAATTAAAACAATTGGATTCATGGATATTTTTTTTAGGAGTAGTAAGTTAACTTTTAACGTCAGTTTAAACGAGTTATGAGGTCAGTAGACAGTTCCTTTCTCAGGAAAGCTGCGTTATTCAATCTAAGGGAAGTAATTATACGTATTTATGGATTAGCACTGTTAATTTACTTCCCTTGTCATTGTAACGCATAGTTGTGGGAGTGGTAGTACACAACTGTCTAGTCAGTATATACTTCTGAGAAATGTACCGATATAAGGTGAAATTGTTTGCATTGGCAATAAGCAAATCGGCAAACAATGTTGGCATACCTATATGCTATGGTACTGTGGATTAAATTTATTCACAGGTCATTACGAAAACCATGCATTATCTAAAGCAGACTAAAAAAATGGCAGCTCCCATGTGCTCAAAAAATGAGCATAAACTTGTCCAAGTACACCAACTTTGCATTTATTAAAACAGGAAAGATTACTTCTTCCTGATTAAGCAATACTAGCTTTTATAAGTGCAATGAATGAATCATAAAATGTAGAACGAGCAATATAAAATTATTGGCTCTTTTTTTCTTCCCAGATTTACTCTTTGAAGTCCAGTTAGTGAAAATGACCAAGCAGAGATAGCACTTTTTGAGATACGCATCCGAGATAAGACCAAGCCGTTCACTCTAGAGCCCTAACTACACATATCAATAATACACCAAAGCGCAGGGAAAAGTGTTTAGTTAACAATATCTATGGTATTTAAAATCTGACTTACAAAACCAGGACAACCAGTGTAAAAAAAAATCTTTAAAAAAAAAATCAAAACCGATGTAAAGTTCAAAACTATAGAGTGAAAATGTACTAGTAGGAATGTTTCAACATTTGTTGAAAACTATCTGTAAGAAAAAAAATTTGTAAAATTTATATTTTTAAAAGAAATAAATTTCATCAATCTGTACAAGTTGACCAAGCTTTGGAAGATGTGATTTTTTGTGTGGGAGTCATATCTACTTTGAGATCAAATTGAAATCACAAATATTTGATATATGAAATCCGTTTTGTGGTCTAATATTAGTAGACTTCTTTCTGTAAGCTACTAGCCTCTATTATATTAAAAAAAAAGAAAATTATATTGAGCAAGGTAGCAAAAGATCAGTTTCAATGTGTCGTATTTACCAAGCCATACTGAGACAAAATCAGTGTAAACAAGCAATTTCCAGGAAATGATGTCTCCTGCTTTTTTCTTTGCAAGTAGGAGATCGAAGTTTTGTATAGGAGGCAGCTAGGTAATAATGTTCACATGGTAAGTGTGTTAATGAACACTTTTCATGGCAGACACTATTGATGACAGAACACAAGTTAAGGTACACTTGTCAAGTAAGACAATATTGATGACACAGAACACAAGTTAAGGTACACTTGTCAAGGAAGAGACTACTGAGGACACAGAACACAAGTTAAGGTACACTTGTCAAGGAAGAGACTACTGAGGACACAGAACACAAGTTAAGGTACACTTGTCAAGGAAGACACTACTGAGGACACAGAACACAAGTTAAGGTACACTTGTCAAGGAAGACACTACTGAGGACACAGAACACAAGTTAAGGTACACTTGTCAAGGAAGACACTACTGAGGACACAACACAAATAAGGTATAGTTGTAAATGAAGACACTACTGAGGACAGAACACAAGACATAGTTGTAAAGAAAGTCACCACTGACGACATAGAACACTAGTTAAGGTACACTTATAAAAGAAGACTACTGATGACATACATTATGCATATTTAATTTGCATTCTTTGTTAATTAGTTAAGGTACACTTATAAAGGAAGATTTCTGATGACATAAGTTATGCATATTTAATTTGCATTCTTTGTTAATTAGTTAAGGTACACTTATAAAGGAAGATTACTGATGACATAAGTTATGCATATTTAAGTTGCATTCTTTATTATCTTTTTTTTATATGCTTTGAGTAATAAAACAATGTGTTTAGTAGCTGACCTTATCGAAAATCAGTGAGTTTTGGTAAAAAAAATTCTGAGAGCAAGGATAATTATCTTGAGCTGAGTCAAGGACATTTTACTTTTTATAGCTAAACTACTACATGATGTCAAATGTTGTATTGTGATTTTGGTGATGAACTTTCTAAATATAACTATGATCTTTCTAGAAGAATGTACCTTTCTAATTAGAACTATGATCCTTCTAGAAGAATGTATCTTTCTAATTAGAACTATGTTCCTTCTATAGAAATGTATCTTTCTAATTAGAACTATGATCCTTCTAGAAGAATGTTCCTTCGAATATTATCTGAAGTATCTTTTTTTTTATTTGAAAATTAGTCATTCGTCTTTTAAGATCTTAGCAGAAGCAATTGTTTTGTTGTTGTGTTGAAAAATTCATTTGTGCTGGAATTGATTTGCTTCATATTTATTCCAAGTTATTTTTCTCTGGAAATACAAAGTGCTCAAACAATTAACATTCTTGGATGTTGGGACATGAATTTAAAGTGAAATTTCAAATAATGATTTATTGTGATCAAACAAAAGACTGTTGGTAAATCAGTAGTCCATGGGCACATCAACACCTTCAGTATTGGATTTAAACTGAATTCCACAAACGTTTAATCTGGACTTTAATTATTAGGAATAGTGTTTGTGATTCCAGAATTATTCACTCTCTAATTCACAATACTGTACTGTAAGCTCCTGTTCTTACTTTTCCATTTTATTCAAGGGAAATAAATTACCTGTTGAATTTTACAGAGCTTATTAATTCTCACTTTTTTCTATAACTTATTTTACGACCTTTGACTCATAATATATAGAACACAAGTTAAATGTACATTTGGAAAGAAAGACTACTGACGACATAAAATATGAGTTAAGGAACTTTTGAAACATAACTGGAGTTAATGTACTTTTGTATAGGCCATATATTACCACACACCAAATCTTGTGAGCTCATACCAGTCTGGTTCTAGGAACATCAATACTTTTCTAAGTAGAATAAGACTTCCAGTAGAAAACCACATGTACCAAGAATCATCAGCCAAAAAGGTGAAAGATGATGAAAACATACAAGTACTGTGGTGTGTAGTTTCAAAGATAAATGGAAGAAAGAATTCCTCTGGATGGAATCTCATCTGAATGACAATGCTCAGCTCAATTTGTGTTCGGGTGAGTGCAAAGATTTCCGAGTCCTTGGGGGAGTCTCATTCAAAAATTTTGAACAGATAAAAATCCTTTGATTGACCCTGAGGAAAACAAGGCATCTTTCCTATGCTTCAAACATTACATTTCAAGACATAAAAAAAGGGTTTGGCTGAAATCAGTGAACTACTTTAAGAAGGAGGGGATATTTTCCCCAACTTTGTTCAGGTTATTGCTATAAGTCTGGCCATTCTACTTACCTCTGTGCCTTGTGAGAGAGGATTCTCTGTCCAAAATAGTCACTCAAAAGAATGCTGGTTAGATATAACTTTGACAGGCAAGAGTTTCCAGAAAACTCATGCATCAAATGTCAAGAAATATGTTCTAGAAAGAAAAAAAATTAAACAATGGTGTGTGTGTGAGTAAATTTCCTTTCCATCTTTCAAGGACAATGATTCTAAATTCTGATGAATGTTAAATACCATAATGACAGAAAGTCTTGGAATGCTACAAGTCTATGGACACCCATAATTATTTTCAAAAACAATGTTTTTTATGACCTACCATATACACTGTTTTAGGTATTTTCATTGGGGGTGAGTTGACTCTCTCTACCCCACCACCAAGGTCAATGATTCTAAATTCTGATGAATGTTTAATACCATAATGATGGAAAGTCTTGGAACACTACAAGTCTCCAGAAACCCATAATTATTTTCAAAAACATTTTTTTATGTCATATAAAAGTTGGGACATGAAATTATAACAATTTTCTGATGTACTTTAAGTCTTCACTCATTAGACATTTTTCTTTTACTGATCACTCTGCATATTTTATTGACAGCAACATAATTTTAAAAAATACTGCAATTTTGCACTGTCATTATGAATTATCAGATGGAAATGTTATAAATTAATATCTTTCAAAAATCAATAAATAGATTTAATATTGTTGTATTATTTTCACCTATTTCAAATCTGTATAATTTCTGTAAATAACCATTTGGTCTGAATTAAGTCATCATTTACTGAATTATGACTTCTCACCTTACAGACCTGTGGTCGCTCAGTAGTTAAGCGTCAAACTCAGGATTGGAAATGTGCAGGTTCGATTCCCAATCCGTATCATCGCTGCTAAATAAGCTCCTCTGCTATCTTTCCATTTACTATCCAATTTACACCTATGCCAATCAGCTCGGTGGATACCGATGATAAAAATCTTTTTCAAATCTGTATAATTTCAATCAACATGAAGCATTAGTACTAATGTTGTGACCATATAAACAGTTGACTCTCTTTGATTTTGCTCTAGTTTACAATTGTCCATATATTCGTTAATGCATCGCTGCATTAAAATTGTCAAAATTACATTTTCAGTCCTAAAAATTTAAATACTGAACTATGAAAATAATGTTTGGTGTGTTGCTTTCATTGTTAGTGACCTTGTTTACAGCATGGTCAGCGCATAATAAACTAAATTGATCTCTAAGATTCAAATATTTGGTAGAAAAAAGAGGTGCTAGCATCGCCTTGGCAAAATATTAATTCTTTACCACAGTTTCAGGGTTTAAACAATTAACTGGCCTGGATACCTTTGATAAAGCAAAAGATAAATTTGCCAATTACAATGTCTGCAATGTGGCAGTTTACAGTGATGTCTAGCACTCGGGCATCATGCCACAGATGTGTAGAATGATGTCCCACCCAATAACATTATCTTGACACCAGGCCGACCAGTCCTAACACTAACCTCTTAATGCTGAGCGCCTAGTGAGGCAGCTGTTAGAACTATTTTTATAAGAATTTGGTACAACTTGGCCAGGGTTTCCAACCCACAACCTCCCACATCTGAGGTAGATGGAGAGATCCAAAAAAAATATATATGCAAAATAATATAAATGCTGTCTTAGTAGTTTATAATTGAGCAAGATCTGTATGAAATGGTGATCTTGGTAATTTTGCTGACTTGGTATTTTTGTGTCTATAAGTGTTGGGACACAGCAAAGGTTTTATTTCTCACTTACATACAAGTCCTGGGACACAAAAATATATTTTCCTGTCCCAAGACTTACCTTCATTACAATAGATTTAGAACATGACATTGGAGGGGGGACCTACAACTGTCCATTAAAGGTGATGGAACAAACATTTTCTCCCTTCATTATATTTTGTGCAGGTAATTCATACCTTATGGCTATGCTACATTACTTTATTGACATCACTGTACTGAATGTGAGAAGAAAACAAAAAAATGCATACAACATATACATATTGTTCAAATAAGCAAACTCTTGTTAGCATAACAACATTTAAAGTGTGTAATAAAACTAAGAGCACAATACAATTATGCCCATGAAAAATTTGAGTGTTATGGATCTATATCACATGGTCAATGATAAATGGGTTTTTAAGAAAACAAATACAAATTCACTGGGAAAAATACAGATGCTGTACATGCCAGATACATCAAACTTCAGACTTACGTTACTTATGAAACAAAATGTTGGTCAAAACTGATTATAATATGCAACAGATTCTTCTGATGTAATGTTCACAGTTACAAGCAAATGTTTAAACTAGTAAACATTCGACTATGGATGGACCAATTTTAATCTGTAAGAGTTATGCCCCTTTGTCTTTAGGTTATGTAGTAATATTTTTCATATTTTATAAAGAGCTGGATTTTATGCAATTTTTAATGTTAATTTTATTTGATGAATAAGTACAATAGACACAGAAAGTCTACAGTTGGAAATTATCATGAAAAATAAAACATTGACACTTGAGTTAGCCTATAATAACAAACTCATTAGTATATAAGAAAGTCAGTCACTCTGCAATTCTCTCTAGTGGCCCAGAATGTTTCAAGAAGAACTAATACATAAACATAGCGCCCTGCTATGAATGCTACTGATGGTAACCTTTGATGATATCGCTTGAAAAGGGTCTATTCAAGAAATCATTTTCTAAACAAATATTTGATAGAGTTATTTTTGTTATTGTTATGTTGGGGCTTAACATTAATACATGGCAGCCAGTATTAATGGTGGAGGAAAAAAAAACGGGAAATCCGCAGAAAGAACCACCCACCCACGAGAAGCTACTGGCAAGCTTTCTCACATATCCACATTCGCCGAATTTTAGACTCGAACCCACACAGACAGAGGCGAGATGGCAGTGATCCATAATGGAGGGCACTTTAGACCACTTGGGGCTCCTTTTTGAGAAAGAGACAGACAGACAGAGACAGACAATTGTTGAGGCAAGACAACATATACGAAATGATGTACAAATTATGACAGATTACTAAATAACACAATGAAATCCGATTTAAATTTTCTTTTAATATGTGTGGTACAAGATATTTGTTAAGGAATTAAAACAATTTAAGATAACACGATCTTGAATATTACATCGTTAAAACAACTACAATCCATCTTATCATCTTTACCCGTGTCCTTTAGTCAACAGATTTTTGGCAAACCACAGGGGCCTTGGTTTCTTCATCTCTACAATATACTTTCCCTTGTACTTTGCTCGGTCCTCTTGATCATCTTCATACAAGTAAACAACCTCTGACCTCGGATGGTTATACTGAAAATCTTCCCCCATTGCCGCTTTCATGGCCGCTGTTTCCTCCCTGACTTTCCCGTAGCATTTTGCTGATAAAATAAAGGCATATATGTCTATATGTGTTGAGAAACAAAAAAAGTAAATCGAGACAGCCTGATACTTTAGTAAAAAGAAGTAAATCAAGACAGACTGACACTTTTAATTGACACCTTTGTAGCCTTGCATATTCATAGGTACAATACTGGCTCAATGCAATAATGTAAAAATAAATACTGCAGTGGTGAACACAAAAAAAAGGGATTGAAGCAGAAACACATATAGTGGTGGGGAGATGATGTTGTTGTTGTTGTTGTTGTTGGGCTTAACTCCATTTTTCAGCACAAGATTGGCTATTCATGGCGGCCAGTATTAATGGTGGAGGAAGAAACCGAGAAATCACAGGAAAGAACCACCGACTCACGAGAAGCTACTGGCAAGCTTTCTCACATATCCACATTCGCCAAATCCTAGACTCGAATCCACGCAGACAGGTGAGATGGCAGTGATCCGTAACGGACGGCGCTTTAGACCACTCGGGGGCCGGGGGGGGGAGATGAACTGTGTATTTCATTTGTGTGTGTGTGTGTATGTGTCTATCTATCTATCTATCTATATATACATATATATATATATATATATATATGTTACTGCATTTGTATGGGAAAATATGAACAAGTTTTTCGGATGGATATCTTGCACAACCTTGTGAGTGTAGTATATCCATCCGACAAAACAAGTTCATATTTCCTATACAAATGCAGTAACTTTTTTATTATATGCTCATTTTCTTGTTCTTTCAAATCTCAAATATATAAACAAAAATAGACTACAAGAAACAAAGTAACTAAATGTATCCAAACTAAATACATAAGCATTGATGCATCATTACACATTATTAAGGAGCACGTAACTCCGCCCAGATAAATTTGAAGTTGGTCGTGTGCTGGATGTAAGTTTTGAAAGAAAATGGCATTTGGTCTACTTAAAATTGAAATTTGGAGTAATATTGTTAATGAATACACATTGCAACAACTTTTCCATTTGATCTGGAATGAATATGTTTTGGTATTTTTGTCGATTCAACTCAATCTTGTGATTATGGTCTGGATTTATCTACATGAAGTAACTTTCATCAGATTCCAGCAGTGTCTGCCAATTTAATCATATTGAAGTGTGTTGACATCAGCATGCATGTTTCTGTTCTGTCATTAAATGATTCAGATCATAATGTGGGAAAATTATGAAGCCAGTACAGAAGCAAAATTTGTGGGTAAAAACAAACGGGCATATACTGGCATAAAGGAACCTCTGACAATAATTTCACGCAAAATATTGGTTAGTTACATTTTGTTGCTAGTCACAAGTCAACTCTAACAAAAGAAAACACTTTATAAAAAAATATAAGTATATTCCTACATGTACATGTACTTAAATTGGTCTAGATTTTGGATAGTGTGAGAAAATCATTGTCTTGCAGAGGCTATCAAATGGATGAGGTTATTCACAGGAAAATGAAAACAACTTTAAACCACTGACATTATTGCAGTAACTTATTGTTGTAAAAGTGTGTGACTTTTTACATAATTTTTTTAAAAGACCTCCATTCTTTTTTTCTACAACCAGGCATGACTGAATTATTATTTTTATTGTGCATTTGAAATGCCATTTCTTTATAGAAATAAAACTCCTCAGTTTTGCATTGTTCTTCAGACCCAGTTATGTCAACGATTTCTTGACACCCTCGAGATAACCAAGTTGACTGTAATTAAAAATACACAGGCTGGAATTTCCATGCGTAAGACATGGGTAAAATTAAAATCCCATGCATCAAAACCTGAGGGTATGTGTCTAATGAGAACACAGTAACATAATGTGTTTATCTTAAATACCTGCAACATTCTCTGTGCATATCATTTGAATCTTTATGGCATCATGGTTCTCAATAGATTTCCAAACTGAGGAGTCAGTTGACCTTTAACCCCAAAATCTCAGGATTCAAAACTGAAATCTCTTGAGTCAAATCTTTTTGACAGTCATGAGCCCATACATGATTTCTCATTATTGGTGGAAACAAAAAAAGTTTAAGATTTCTTGTCTCATGCTAAATAATGAGAAAAACTTGTACAGTATTCTGTTGTTGTTGTTGTTGTTGGGCTTAACGCCATTTTTCAGCACATGATAGGCTATTCATGGCGGCCAGTATTAATGGTGGAGGTAGAAAATGGGAAATCACCGGAAAGAACCACCGACCCACGAGAAGCTACTGGCAAGCTTTCTCACATATCCACATTCGCCGAATCCTAGACTCGAACCCATGCAGACAGAGGTGAGATGGCAGTGATCCGTATTTTTACAGTATTCTGTAAAAAACACATAATCTGATTTTTGTAAGAGCATTTCTCTTTCTATGTTTTAATGTGTCATATTCTACTTTATTACATTTGCAACTTTTTAACATATTCTATTATTGACTGCCCAAATCATTTTATTTGCAAAATTATACCCATATGACTATGAAGGATTATTCAAATATCAACATCACAGAATTGTCAGCTTACTTTTCCATTTCTCCTTAAATTTTCTAAAATAATTTGGAGGTTGAGTCTTCTCCTCTGAGCTGACACTTTCTGTTTTTTAGGTGTCAGAGGGTCAGAAAATTCATCATTGGTAGGTCGTTTCTGAGACTGAGAAAAAAGAAAATATACTTTTTGCCCAATTGTGATTTTGAAGTTGAGATGTATGTCTGTTGTTTGTTTTCTTCTGAATACCATCAATTAAAACGGAGGTTTTAAACATTTTGCCAATGGAAGAAAATTAATCTGCAATTATACAGAATCCCATGCTGAAAACTGGCTTTACGAGAATTCATGTATTGGAATCTGAATGATTCCAAATTTTAAACATCCAACCAAATGAAACATACTGCCAATAAAACAATTCAACTTGTCAAGTTATTTTACTTACTTAATGTTAAAATCTGATCAAAAGGCAGACCATTCATGACATAATCATTTTCTCTTCCTCTATCATAAACTTCAAACGTAATCTCAAAACAATCCAACCTAATTCAGTTGCACTTAAGCCTGACCTGACATCAGTGAACAGTTAGCTCTGCCTAGCTCACATAGAAAATTATGGTCTCTGGAGACAGGAGGTCTCTCATAACAGGTCACAGTCCTATATACAGTGTTCCCTTACTTATCGAGGGTGTTCCATTCCAGGGCAACCTTCGATAAGTGAATTTCCCCGAATGTAGGGACACTATACTTATTTTAGTAGTTATACGCTATTTTAAGTCTTTATAAACCCTCCCAACACTCTTATACATAACCCTGTGTACAATCTCACATCAGCAAGTAGCATCTCAAGTATGCACAAGAACCACATATCGTTTTTGGTGTTTATTCATCGGCATAATAAATACGCTTTTTACTGTAATTGGTAATTTTTTTATGATATATAATATACTTTTAAAATTAGAATTAATATTTTTAATATATTTTATACATTTTAAAACCAGTGAAACAGTGAGTCCGCAATAAACAAACCGCGAAGTAGCAAGGGAACACTGTAATCATTAAGTTTGTGCACTGAGAATATGGTCTCTCAAGACAGGTGGTCTCACAAAGCAGTGGTCTTTCAAGACAGGTTTCACTGATACTATGTTATTGACTGTCAAGATGTAGACTGTTTCTGAGCAGATATCAATCAGTGCCTCCTATAGTACATTGTTATCGATAGTTTACTCTTAGTAAGAAACTAAACTGGAGAAGAATCAAGGGTAATTAAGACTGATGCTCCAGCCCAAATCTATGTTCTCAAAAAGATGCACAAGTCTAAATTTCTGCGCATCAAAAATGGATCATATTTAAATTCCACACTTCAAAGCTGGAGGGTATGCATCTATTGAAAACCCTGACCACATTGTGTGAAACTCACTTTAATACTTTTGACATATTCTTTAAACCTCACTTGAACACTTACGGCATATTGTGTGCATCTCATGATATGTTCCACATTCTAAACAGGCCACTATGTTTTTCTTAATGGCTGTCACTTCCTTGAATTCCTTTCCTTGAAACTTCCGGGTCAGTCTTTTTTCCAAAGTTCTACGGCTTTTTGGAACTCCCCACAAGATGCTGCCAAATATTGAGTCAATGACGGATCTGGATGAACCTGATTCTGAATTCTTTTGCTGCTTTAATCTGGATTCTAGATCACTGTTTACTCCATCTAGACCCAAGTCGAAGTTAGGCACACCAAGGGTGGGAAGCCCTGTCATTACAAAAATATTATATAATCATTTGAAGATGGTGTTGCAGCATTGTAATGAGATGCAACCTATCACAGCAATTGGGATGTGGACTGTTTTAACAAAATATGCAACCAATTTTGGATAGAAAAAAATGAAATGCATGGAATCAGTATCTATAAAGGTGAATTTCATGACTGGAATAAACATTCACAACTTGCATCTTGGCATCTTGAAATCTTAGCTGTCATCTTAAACATGTATAATCAAGATACAATCAATTTATCTTTGTCCAATCTGTCCATATTTCTCCTTGTCCAATCTGTGCATAATTATCCTTGTCCAATCTGTCCATAAATATCCTCGTCCAATCTGTCCATAAATATTCATGTCCAATCTGTTAATATTGTCCAATATGTCTGTAAATATCATTGTCCAATATGTCCATAGATATTCATGTCCAATAAGCCCATAAATATCCTTATCCAATGTCTAAATATCCTCATCCAATATGTCCACAAATATCCTTGCCCAATATGTCCATAAATATCATTGTCCAATCTTTCTATAAATATCCTTGTCCAATATGTCTATAAATATCCTCATCCAATCTGTCCATAAATATCCTTGTCCAATATGTCTATAAATATCCTCATCCAATCTGTCCATAAATATCCTTGTCCAATGTCTATAAATATCCTCACCCAATCTGTCCATAAATATCCTTGTCAAATCTGTTCATAAATGTCCTTGTCCAATCTACCCATAAATATTCGTGTCCAATATGTTCACAAACATCATTGTCCAATCTGTTCACACACATCATTGTCCAATCTGTTCACAAATATAATTGTCCAATATGTATATACAGATTCTTGTCTAATCTGTCCATATATATATATATATATATATATATATATATATATATATATATATATATATATATATATATATATATATATATATGTCCAATATGCCCATAAATATCCATGTCCAATATGTCTATAAATATCCTCAACAAATGTGTCCAAAAATATCCTTGTCCAATCTGTCCATAAATATTCTTGTCCAATCTTTCTATAAATATCTTTGCCCAATCTGTCCATAAATATTCATGTCCATAAATAGCAGTGTCCAATCTGTCTATAAATATCCTCATCAAATCTGTCCATAAATATCCTTGTCCAATCTGTCTATAAATGCCATTAGGCAATCTGCCCACAAATATTCATGACCAATCTGTCCATAAATATCCATATCCAATATGTCCATAAATATCCATGTCCAATCTGTCCACAAATATTCATGTCCAATATATTCATAAATATTCATGCCCAATCTGTCCATAAATATTCATGTCCAATCTGACCACAAAATTCATGCCCAATCTGCCCATAAATATCCATGTCCAATCTGTCCATTAATATTCATGTCCAATCTGTTCATAAATATTCATGTCCAATCTGCCTATAAATATCATTCTCCAATCTGGCCATAAATATTGATGTCCAGTCTGTTCATAAATATTCATGTCCAATCTGTCCATAAATATTCATGTCCAATCTGTCCATAAATATCCATGTCCAATCTGTCCATAATAATTTCCGTTACTTTAGTGAGGATTAATATGATACCCTCCATCTCTGGGCATCTCCTCGCATGTCACTGTGAAATTCATTAAACTTGTATATACTCTGCCCATGTGACATTCAAGCTGCTGGGTGGAAGTTCATCATACTTGGTACATATTTTGCCTATGTAATAACTATCTGCAAAAAAGGTATTATTTCTTACCTCTTAAGTGTTCGAGTTAAGAGGTCAAAGCCAACTATATAACAATTAAATTACAGGAACATTTTGTAGTTGTTTATCAAATATTAGACATGCATTCCTAGCAGATGAACACATCATAAATGTAACAAATTAGGGTTACAACCTGCAGTCATGATTTTGGAATAGGGTTACAACCATCAGTCATGATTTGGAATAGGGTTACAACCTGCAGTCACGATTTGGAATAGGGCAACAACCTGCAGTCAAGAATTGGAATAGTTTCTGTATTGTTCAAGATGTTTTAAGATAAATATTTAACGACAACTCTTACAATTCGTACAAAAGGCTGAAACATGTTTTCTGCCAATGCTCAGAAACCACTGGCTAAAAACATTACATGTTTAGCAATGGTTCCATACCAAAGTTTAAATGAGTTTTAGCAGGTAACAGGGGTCCTGAGTTTACATTGTGTGCTACATCTTTTGTATTTCATAAACTATTTAATATTTTCATGCACATAAATTCAGTATATAACAATATATTACAAGATAATTTGTTTTAAAAAAAGGATAAATTACACATAAAAGCAAATTACTTCATGCATTTTGTCACTATTTCTCATCTAAATCAATCTTAATTTTTTTATTATTTACAGTGGTCAAACCAGCCAACAGATTTTTTTAAAATCTAAACCATGTAGAGAAAGTAACTCTGAGGATGAGACAGATATACATCTTAAGCTGAAGTCAGAAATTTCCTGTGTTGGGTGACAATAATTTGGTGCTGTACTGGAGATCAAACAGTAGCCCTACAAACTCATCAACAGGAAACAGTAAGTTAAATCTGTTTCAGCTAGCTGAAATATGATGTTAATTAAGAAATACCAAAGCTGGTTAAATGAGTTTTGAGTCTTTTTAATGAAACAAAGCTACTTATCATGTTTGTCAACATTAGTATGCTTTTATTCCTTTTGATAAAGCATACCCTAACTTCAACATTCCTCAGCTACCATTGCATTTCAACCAACTTTCATTGTTTGTCAACTTAAAAACATGTCAACTTGCTTGCATCCGAAGTGTATTCCATTAGAAAAAAGAGGTTAGAGCAAGCATAATCCCAGTCTGACATATCTGCATTAATGATCGACAATATGTCTTGTGTCACATTAAAATGTGCATTCTGCTGCATGGAAATCTTTATGGAATAAACAAGCATACACTTTAGACATATCCTGATAATTGGTAACAGCTACATCCAGCACAATATTGAAAATGGCTACAGGACAGAGGGTTGTGTTATTCCATCTGGATATTCAAGTCACCAAATTGGAATTGCTCTGGAAATAGACTGTACATCACCAAATAAACCCTTTTAGAAGATGGTAGCTCCACAGCTGCAAAATTTATCGGCAATTGCATAAAATATACACTGATGTGAAGCCAGAAATAGGCTGCAGACTTTTACAGGTTTATAAATAGGTGATATCAGCCCCTACTAAACCAATATCATCACAGGCATGGGCCTGATTTATAAGCCAAGTATAATCCAACTAGGCTATAATTTGTACAAAATTGCCATGCTATTTATGAAACATTGACTTCTGGCTCCCCTGTCAGTTGGCAAGAGAACATGTTCCACAGTTCCATTTATTCTGTTAGTAAGTCTTAGGCCAATGCCACGTCAATATCAGGATAGATGTATTAGTTGGATCCTTCTTAACAGTAATCATAGGGTTAGTACCGGTCTCTCACCAAATATTTTTAAAACCATTAAGACAAAAATGCCAGATTAAAGCCAAATCTATTCACAATTTTAAAACTATAAACATCATGGGTCAAACCATCTATTTTGCAGTATACATGTTTGCATTTAACATTGAATTTAAGCAACACTTTAACATTAATTTAACTTTTATTTAACTTTATTTTCAAGTCATCTTAATCTGAGTATTAAAAAAATTTTAACTAATTGAATAACCAGATTACATTATTGTAATTTAAAAGTTTGTTAAAATGCTTAATCAACTACAATTAATTTTTTTTTGTTTTATTATTTTTATAAAAATGTTTTCTCAATAATGGCACTTTAAAAGATTTCTAAACTCCTTTGAAAGTCCCTGTACCATGTACACGAGGGCATGTGTGTCTTCAGATAATATTGTTCCTCATTTCTTTATTGCGAATAAAACACTACCATAACTATTCATATATAGCACACTAAAATGCATCCAGTTACAGACATGCCTCCATTATGGTCGGTATGTGAACTAAACTCTTCTTTCCAACCGAATCAACACAGTTGTGAATGCATATATTTTAAGAGGAGTTTTTGTAATGTGCAATCACTCATTTTGCTTCATTACAACAGTCCATTGATAGGATTGCAAATTTATGATTTATTTTTTTGTCCATTTACTTGTAGTAATTTTAGGCATTAGTTAAATATTTTCTCTTTCACTGATTTTTCCGCATTTTCACAAATGCGAATGAAGTCAGAAAACAACTTTAACATTACAACACTTTTCCATTCTCATAAATTCCACATCACACCATTGTCCCATATGTTTCTGACCTACATAATTGCATTTTAAAGTTCAGCCTTAAAAAAATAATACCTAGACTTTGCTTTTTATGAATTGTATATTTTTCTGAATATATTTGGCCACGAAAACAATCTAATATACTGGTACTTCCCAAACATAGTGATGTCCGCCATTATTTTCTGTTACTGGTTCACTTATAGTCTCATACAAATTTTATGACAAAGTGGTGTACAAGAGGTGGTTAAAATATCCAGATAACCAATCCTGATCTTATTTCATTAACCTAAATAGCTAAGCAGACCCCAACAGCATACTTGCAGAGATCACCTAGACCAGTGTTAGTCTTACCAGTGCCAGTTTCCCCTAGACTTGCTTACAGCACATGGCTTGCATATTTTTCCAGAGGGTTTACTTGCATTATATTTGCTATTTTATTTTATTTATTTTCGTTTAATTTGGCTGAAATGTGGCACATCATTTCTCAATAAAATTATGCCACATGCAGAAATAAAACTCGTTCTTAACGGTGAAAATAAATGATGTGCTTATCAATTTCCTTCTCTTGCCATGAATAATCCATAAAATCCATTAGGAATTGACACACAATAATTAACACATAAAAAAAGTAAATTTTATGTACAGAGAAATTCCACTTTTCATCTCTCTTGTAAACTTAACCTCCTGTGAATACTGTTCAAAGATACATATATTCCTTGCTCTTGAATTACCTTTCTTCCTTAAAATTCTTACTGAAAATTTAAAAGTTAATAAAACACTTAGACTTTAAACTCATTCTCATCACTCCTGCTATTATCATCATTGTCTATTTCAATGTCACTATCAATCTGATCCGATGAAAATCCTGAAAATTCTCAATCAGTCTGTCAAGTAAAAGTCTGCTCCATGTGGTTGATTCTTGTCAATTTGTGTCATTTTCAGATCTAAATATCTGCACCATTTCTGCCGCTATTGACATCAAATTTTTGTCCCTTTGTTCAGCAGTGTTTGCTCTATGTAAGCTAAAATTTTATTGTAACAAAGAATAGTAAATGTTATGCAGTTGAGCAATGTAGAACAGAACAATTTAGAAATTCTTTCGTCGTAAAAACAGTTGTGTGCTGGAATCATGTTAGTGAAAATGTTGAGTGTGTGCAATAGTGACAGAGAAGACAGCTCTTAATCAATACTACTAACTTATGAGTGGCTCTCTCTTCCAGAGAAATTTGAAGCCATAACGTGCCTTGCATTGTGTAGGAACTCAACCCTGCTATTTATCTTTTGGACGTCAAGGTCTTACTGCATGAATAACAGCACTATGTAGTTATGTTTTGATGTTGACTAATATCTAAACAGAAGTCAAATTTTCAGGAACATCTCACACATTTGGCAGTCCATAATGATGCTCTGCTACAAATTAAGGTAGTATTGTTTTAGTCAGACTTCACTTACTCTGATTTCTTATTTGTAACAAATTCAAATTCTCATATTGGTAAGAGCATTAAAATCTATAAAAACGACTTTGTGTTTACATACCCAACCCACCCACAAACATTATTCATACTGCAATATGACAACTGTATCGACAACAATAATGCATTTAATAAAAACAATAATTAACCTCTGTTAAGTGAATCTTGCACTCGAATACGATGGACTAAAGTCTCCAATTTGTGTAATAAATTCCCAAGTCGACCAATAAGTGTCACTGCCATGCTGCACAGCTAGCCGACCTTTTCCAAGAACGAACGATCTGATTGGACCCATTGAAATTAATTTTGTTTGGCACATGTTTGGAATAAGACTCTTCTTGAAAATTATAATTAAATAAATACAAATTCCAAATTGCTTTGATCTTTCTCGAGATATAGCATGGTTTGATTTGTTGTTTGTTTGTTGGGTGGGTGGGGGAGGGCTTTGGAGGTGAATAAAAACAGAAATGCACTGAAATACTAGAACACAGCGAATACACCAAAACGCAATTTAGTTATTTTGTATAGACGATAGTACATTATTGGTTGCCTACCTATATTCATAAATTTGATATTTAATAATTATTATGTGAAGGAGAGTATGGATTGAGAATCGCATTAAAAAATTTTAAAAATGAATTTTAGGAAATTAATATTATTTTTTTGTAAGAAATAGCTATTAAATGAATCAACTAACGACTTAGAAGTTAAGGAACTTGAGAAATTACGTAAAGATCAGACATAAATCAAGCACGCTTTGTGCACTCCAATCTAAAACAGTACAAAGTAGGAGATCTTAAGAACAGTATGTCATGCACACACTTGGTTGTAGGGAACAGCCCGAAATTAGATAATTTGGCAGAATTTGATCGTTATTACATTCATGGCGTTTCAGAAAGAATCCGCTGTCACTTGTGGATCCAGCCCTCCTCCTCCGCTCCCTCGTCAGGACATGTAAATGAAGTAGCATGCTTTGCATGCAGTAACGCATCGACCGTGAATTGGGTAGCGTAGACTTTTACCGACACCGGAGAAGCACGACAACACCTTGAAGACCACCGGCATGTGATAGTGGTCACCAAAGGGCACACTAAATTATCCCAAGCCCATAAAGAATGGCTGTAAATAATATATGCCATATAGGGGAATATTACTGTAAATGCCCAGTATCACTGGCAATGCTGAACAGCATCAAATCTTACAGGTGCAAACCAACCCCTTAATTCAGCAACCAAAAGCCTGCTACATAGTTGTTGTCCTCATCAACATCTTAAGGGTGATGTCCTGGTGACCTTTGAATTAGCCAATAGTAATAGCTTTCAAAACGTAAAAGCGAATCAATTCGTTTGGTACACATTGATGTTCGGTCTCTCAAACGAGATCTTGCACCAATTCATCTGATTTACTGACAAAATTAGCTATTATGTTAATAACATAGGTCACCAGAACATGACCCCTAATGTGTCGCTCACTAGTTTCGTATTTTGCATAGAATTAAAAAAAAAAATAATAATAAAAAAAAAGAATTTCAACGTGTGTCTTCACTGATATACTGGCTATTTAAGGACCTTGTATATCTTAGGTATTATTCAAAGAACATTTAATTCAATTTATTTTTGGTATATGATGGGTGTAATATGGGTTATTGAGTATACAGCTTGGCCTTACTTCAAATGTACATCTAAAAAAAAAATTTTGTTCCGCTTGGTCATTTTCACTTTCTGTACATCTAATGACATTTGGCATGCGTTCCCTGTCGACCGACACTTCTTTTTCACAGTCTGAAAAAAAAATGTTGATTTTGTTATATATATTAACCAAACTTTATACAAACTGGCACATTCAAATAAAACCTTTTTTATTTTGCATCAAGTCAAATAAATAAAATATTAACATAATATTCCATGTAATAGATTTAATACTAGTTTTATCACACACACACACACACACACACACACACACACACACACACACACACACACACACACACACACACACACACACACACACACACACTACTTTTTATTGTGCTGTACTATTCCTTGCAATTTTTCGAGAAAGAGTGAAACAGGTATTGAATCTTAATTGTAGCGTTATTCTAAGTTGTCGTACATTGTAAGTTAGCAGCCGGTACATTGCATCAAAATGTCGGAAAGATACAGTTTTTCATTAACAACTTTTAGGTACCGATGAAAAGAGATGCTATTACCAGTATTAAGTTTATTGCGCGGTCATAAATATTTGTCTCACATTATCTTAGATACTGTTATATTTGCAGTGCGGATAATTCAATGAAATTCACGTTGTTTCATGTGTAGAAAATATGCTTTGTCACACTTATACGGGTGGGGGTGGGTGGATGGTTTGCATACACACGAAACCCAAGATATATATGTGTGTGTGTGTGTGTGTGTGAGAGAGAGAGAGAGAGAAGCAGTATTGGGATTTCAGATATTAAGGAAGGAGTTTTAGAGTTTTGGTCACTTGACTGCGGTTCACTCTTTCCTGTTTTTCAAAAAGAGATCTTTCCAGCAACTTTATTTTGAAGATGTTGTTACTTAGTTACTTTGCTACATAGTTGGTTGCTAACTATATAGTTCAAGAACATTGCCAACCACCAATGATAAAGCATTTTTATTCTCAGTCATAATGTTATCCAATATATTCACAAGGATTTATCACACTGTTTTTGTGTTTAATCTTGATATGCACTCATGATTATAGCCAGTCAAGCGACCTCCAAATTATACCAAACAGGCAACCACAGTATCAGGTTTGGTGAATTTTCACCCAGCCATTTAGGATAAGATCAAGTTCCATTCAGAGAGATGGAGAGATGAATAGAATTTAACCTTTCTAAAGCGAGGTTTAAAAAAAAAATATACACTGTTTCCTCAGTTAATAGCATATTCATACTTTGCTTTCAGCCCTTCAGGAAAGTTAGTACAGATAGAGTATGCATTGGCTGCAGTGGCAGCAGGATCTCCCTCAGTGGGAATAAAAGGTACATGTATAGCATGTCATGGTCCTTTTTTAAATTTAAGAGTATTTAACTTTCTTAAATCTGATATACTGACATAGCTTAAAATTTTATATGTTGGTTTGCATTTTTTTCTTGCACTACACTTAAAGAATATCGGTCATCATGAAAGTATTATCGTTGAAAAAGTTGGTCGCCAACTGTCCATCAGTAATAGCAGAGTGGTCACTAACCATCTGTAATTAATAGCTGAATCGTCACCTGTAGTCCAAAAGTAATAGCTGATTGGTCACCAGCACTCCATAACTAATAGTTGATTATAGCAGAATGGTCACCAGATCATAGCAGATGTCCATTAATTATATCTCAGTCACCAACAGTCCATAAATAGCTGAATAAGTATTAACCATCAATTTTGCAGCAGTTGAAGATCATAATTACTCTTGTGAAATTTACAAAGAATGTTTGTGTGATTTGGATTTATAATGTAGCTATAACACTTTGTCATATCGTTATGATGTCAGCAATTTAGCAGTTTATAGTGATGTAGTGTCGTGTCCCAACTAGTCACATTAGCCTGACACCAGGACGACCAGTTCTAACACTAATTTCTAAATGTTCAGTGTGAAGTCAAGTGACGCAGATTCTATTACCATTTTCATAAGTCTTTGGTATGACTGCTGGTGTTTAAACCCATGACCTCCAGCATCTGCCTAAGATGCTGCCACCACTTAAACCCAGGAGTGGTCAGATACACAAAGAATAATTAAGTTCTAAAGTCAGTGGCTTTCAACTAATGTACAATTAAAAACAGTAGTTAGTTTAACTGTAATAGTAAACCAGTAGACCTATACAACTGAAATAATTCATTTGCAATGCCTGTGTTAGACTACACTACATGCAGCTTATTTTATTATTACAATGTAAACCCACAGACAGTTGAGTGGTGTGAAGCTGATAACTGCATTTCTGATTGTATATGAAGAAAATTCTGTATTATGTCTGATTTTAAGTAAATTTGTAATTCAATAGATATATAATAACATGAAAACTGGAATTAAAGACAAAATATGGATGTACATTATGTTAACTTTTAAAAAAAATATGTAGGATTGGCATCAAATGCTTTTGATGGATCAAATGATCAGTTGATGCTACTATGAGCTCTGATTTACTTTCATGTGTATGTATGTGTGTATGTATATATATATATATATATATATATATATATATATATATATATAAACAGAGAGAACATTACAGCAAGTGTGAAGTTGGCAATTTAAACAAAAAGATCGTTCTTATCAAAATTAAAATATCTGATTTTCCATAATTGCAGAATATTCAGGATAAGCAGTTTTTAACTCTATTAGGAATATATT
This sequence comes from Potamilus streckersoni, assembly GCA_016746295.1. NCBI lineage: Eukaryota > Metazoa > Mollusca > Bivalvia > Unionida > Unionidae > Potamilus > Potamilus streckersoni. Next base: position 1,546,931 of record JAEAOA010000378.1, on the reverse strand, counting down.
CTTTTATGTTTGGATTCAGTAATACAGTACTATGTATACAAATATTTTTGTGTTTTTTGTTGTTTGTGTTGCCTCCCGTGAAAAAGGATTCATAGATTTTGAAAGCACTTGGCCATTTCTCTCACTTGCTGAACCATTTTTTTTTCATTTTTGCTTCTGCATTTTAATGTGATTGACATGTTTTTTGAGAAATCTGGCACTCATATTATGCATATATACATTTTGTACTTAACTTTTATTCATGATTAAAGGTTGTACTTTTCAGCTAATGGTCATTTGCAAAAACATCATGTTTTAAATTGCTAACCTTAGTGCATTTTTAGATGCAAATATCACATCTATAGAAATATCAGTTTGAAGAAACTTTGAAAGAAAAATTTTCGTAAATTATTATTTGAAGTTATTTTTAATATATATTATGGTAATATGATATTAGTCTTGTTTTCTCAGCCACAAATGGAGTGGTGTTGGCCACGGAGAAGAAACAGAAATCCATCTTGTACGATGAGAATAGCATTCACAAGATTGAGATGATCACAAAGAATGTTGGTATGGTGTACAGTGGTATGGGTCCTGATTACAGGTAATGATCATACAGAATATTGGTATGGTGTACAGGTATGGACTCTGATTACATATAATGATCACAAAGGATTTTGGTATGGTGTACAGTGGTATGGGTCCTGATTACAGGTAATGATCATACAGAATATTGGTATGGTGTACAGGTATGGACTCTGATTACATATAATGATCACAAAGGATTTTGGTATGGTGTACAGTGGTATGGGTCCTGATTACAGGTAATGATCATACAGAATATTGGTATGGTGTACAGGTATGGACTCTGATTACATATAATGATCACAAAGGATTTTGGTATGGTGTACAGTGGTATGGGTCCTGATTACAGGTAATGATCATAAAGAATGTTGATATGATGTACAAGTATGGACACTGATTACATATAATGATCACAATTGATGTTGGTATGGTGTTCAGTGGTATGGGCCCTGATTACAGGTAATGATCATAAAGAATGTTGTTATGGTGTACAAGTATGGACTCTGATTACATGTAATCAGGGTTCCTGCAGGTCATGGAATCCTGGAAAAGGTTTGGAATTTAAAAAATAAATTTCAAGGGCCTTGAAAAGTTATGGAATTTGTCAAAACCTTGCAAAGTTTTGGAAAAGTCATGGAATTTGTGACAATGGAGTTAAAAAAATTGATCACATCAAATTTCACAGAGCACCGAGAGCCGATGAAATAAAATGATAAAATTACAATCAATAAATGGTTTCAATTCATATAACAAGAGTAAGTTCCCCTAATGGAAGTATCACGTGATTTCCTGTGTAGTTCACTAAATAAAAGAAAGCAACTGGAAAGTAATGTGTTTTGTTAATATTGTAAATAGGAACACATACAAAGACTACATAGAATTGTTTCCTTTTTTTCTTTTGAATACAAATTACATTGATCATTGGATTATGACATGAATTACTACATAAAGTGGGGCCCCGAGTGGCCGAGTGATCTAAAGCGCTGTCCGTTACGTATCACTGCCATCTCACCTCTGTCTGCGTGTGTTCGAGTCTAGGATTCGGCACAATTGATGTTGGTATGGTGTTCAGTGGTATGGGCCCTTATTACAGGTAATGATTATAAAGAATGTTGATATGGTGTACAGGAATGGACTCTGATTACATATAATGATCACAAAGAATGTTGGTATGGTGTACAGTGGTATGGGTCCTGATTACAGTTAATGATCACAAAGAATGTTGATATGGTGTACAGTGGTATGGGCCCAGAGTACAGGTAATGATCATAAAGAATGTTGGTATGGTGTACAGTTGTATGGGCCCTGATTACAGGTAATGATCATGAAGAAAGTTCTTTTTGTGTACATTGCTAATATTTCACTGCAGAGTAACTTTAACCAGGACTTTTACAAATTCACGTGCCCAACACATGGGACAAACTCAGATTTGATTCAGGCAAGCTCAAGTTTGCATTAGCACTTGCTCCATTGGCAAGTTCAGAAACTTGAGAGAGGGAGTATGGGGGAGGAGAATGTCATTATTATAATACTTTATGTCCTGCAGATTTTATAGTCTGCAATCTTTATATGGTACATATATCAGCATGTTTGTTTAGCATTGATATGTACCTCATTCTTCAGTAACATAATGGCCGGCAGTTTGTAATCATTGTCAAGGTCAAAGAGTTTCTCACACCGTCATGATAATGTCTTTACTATTTAATTTTTTTTTACAAATATGAAATAAATATTGATATCTTAATTCATCAGTTCTATTTAAATATTTGTATTTGTATGTTATTTGCTGCCTTTTGAGTTATAACCTAACCACTAGCAGTTTGTGTGCTCTGAATGTGCCAAGAAAAAGCAAGATTGTTGATGCTAAACAGTTGATTTTTAGAAGATTGTTTTGAAGCTTGTTGCCACTTTGAAGGTGACTGGGTGTTAAGTGTTAATAATATAACTCATGAGATTTCTTTGACACGTAGGTTGGAAATTATTAGCCACCTACAAATCGGGTGTAGGTACCCGTATGCTGTGTTTATCATCTATTGTTTATGCAAATATAACATGAGACCAATAAATATTTACTGTTTGGCAAATATTAAAGGTATAATAATAAATCTTCTTAGAAAATTCTTAAAAGGATCTTTATAATTTTTAATATGAAAGCAATGATTATTCATTCTTTTAGAAACTTGTTGAAGTGTTTGTCCAACATATTGCATATTACATTTTTTACAGGTTATCAAATAAACCACGTTAGTTGATACGCAGTTAGTGTTATAATGTAGGGAAAATGTCTCTTTTGTATTAGCGATACTAAAAGAACTACTTTCTTTTATGTTTCCTCAGTTTTTATCTAATATTTCTACACATTTTAACACCAATAATCACTGTCTACTCGATTTTTCTTTCATGCCAATAGATATTGTGCATGGAGACATGAATAGACTTTTAAGTGAGACTTATTGGATTCATAAATTAGATACTTTGTATCCTAATGGCCTTACTACCAATGTATTATATAAAATTGTATAATTTTCTTTTCAATTGTTAAATTGTATATCTTTTATAACACTATAATTGTATGTATGACTGTTTGTCTCTATTTTATTTTATTTTACTGATTCTGGTTTCATTAGAGACTTGTGTATCTTTTAGATCCTGTCATATATATAATTGTTGTGATATGCATTCTTTATTATGACGTTATGTAATGACATAATTGTTATTTTAGCCTATAAAGACTTCATCGATTTATTTGAAAACATTTTGTGCCTGAAGAAGCATGTATTATACGCAAAACTAGTTGCACGGAATTATCGGCGTTTGTGTTGTTTTTTATCCCAATTCAGCATTTTTCAAGCAATACATGACTTTTCTTTTCTGATTCCACAGGCTTTTGGTGAAAAATGCAAGGAAGCTGTCCCAGCAGTATTATCTGTCATATCAAGAACAGATACCCACAGCACAAATTGTTCAGAGAATAGCCAATGTCATGCAGGAATTCACACAGTCTGGGTAATGAGTCTTACATCCTTTTTGCGTTTATTTCTGGACTTTACAGATTGAGTTAACACAACAGTATTCATGCAGTTCGACCTTTCTAAAGAAACTTTCTGTCAGAAGAGACCATAAAATTGAATTCCATGTTTGATATTTTAGATACAACAACCCATATGAATGGTCCACATGTTTTGAGAGATTACTTAAGTGTTCCCATTAGGTGGATTCTTAAAACAAGATAATCTATATTCTACGATGTTTAATTATCTGAGTGTTTATATGAAATGGGTCAGCAACATTTAGTTGGAATCTCTGACAAGTATTTATGGACATGTCTTACGCATAGGTATTTGTCAATGATGTAGGATCTGTGGTGGAGTCAAATATTTTGGTAAAATGACTTGGTTTTCCAGTGTGAAGTCCATGTTAGTGAAAATAGAAGTGAGCATAGGAAGTTAGAATTTATGATTGTGCGAGCAGTAATTTAAACTTTTGGTTATGCATATGCTCATGTCAGATAATCACAATACCAATAAAATAGTATATATATATATATATATATATATATATATATATATATATATATATATATATATATATATATAGTTAAGTATCAAAAAGCAATTTCAAAAATAGGTTACAATATAAAAATTGGGAACTGTTTCCTTCATAAAAGGCATATATTCCTAAAAATAATTCATGACTTTTTGGATGCAATTATTGTATTATTGATGGAGCTGGATGTGTTGACAGTGTCATACTTGACAGCTAGGGCTTTAAAAATTCAATTTTTCATTCAATGTTTAAGCTTTAAAAAATTTTCAGTCATATCACTATGATGTCTAGAGTGGCACTATATAGTGATGTCTAGTACTGGGGCATCATACTGCAGTCATGTAGCATTATGTCCCACCTAGTTACATTATCCTGACACCAGGCCAGACAGTCCTAACACTAACTTCTTCATGCAGAATTTTAAGTGAGGCAGCTGTTGTACAATTTTTGGAAGTTTTTCGTATGACTGCCTGTGACCTCCTTCAGCCAAGGTGGACATTGTAACCATTTAGACCACCAGAGCGGTCAGCAGCAAGGCAGCACATAGCTGATATCATCCCTACCCAGACATAAGACAGGCAACAAAGCAGCACATTCCTCCATTTATTTTATTGGTTATTATATCTCCTCCTCCATATGAGACAGAAAGATAAAACATATTTTCTTAGTTGCTAATATTCCCATCCACATGATTTGATAGACAGCTCATTCTTACACTTTCTCAGTTGCAAATATCACTCCACATGACATGGTATAGGCAGCTGGGTAACACATTCTTAGATATTAGATATTCCTAATGCCTCTTCCCACCCCTACCCCCAATTCATAACACTGGCAGCAAAGCATAACATTTTTACATTTTCTCAGTCGTTTATGTCCCTGCTAGGGCTGTCAAAAATCATGAAAAAACCAACCCGGGTACCAGTTGCAAATTTTAACGGGTACCCGTTAGCACATGAATGACATGTACAACCGTAGACCAACTAAATTTATTTCCATTTCATTAATATTTCTTTTATGGCGATAGAGGCTAACTGTGTACTACTCGGTCTGATTCGTCCACACCGACATAGCTGCAAATTGTCTGACCGCATGCTGTTAATTAATAAATTTATTTAGAATGACCTTTGTACACAGATGGTAGGTATAATCCAACTTTTAATGATCACTGTGATCAGCTGCGTTAAAAGCTTTAGGACACTTGCTTTTTTTAAAGTATACGTCCTTGTTAGAACATACCACATTTATTCATCTGCTTTTGAACGAAGATTTAAATTACCCACGCATGCCTGCCCCAGTTATACAAAGTGACCATGCAGTCGCATAAGTGTTATTTTGGAATTATAATTCTTAAGATAGTTATGGTAAAAACGTAGTATCGAAAATAGAAATATTGGTATATGTATGATGGCTAACTTTCAAAATTAGCAGAGCTAGTCAACTAGAAAAACGAGATGCTCAGAGATTACTTTGAGGCATTATGAAGATTTCAAGGTGTCTAGGTGATAATTGTTCATAATATAAATTGTTGAATTTCTTTGACATGTGTGTTCGGAAATCAAAGGTATCCACCTGGATTTCATTAAAAGAGCACGCAATGTATCATAAATTGTGGAATTTCTTTGACATGTGTGTTCGGAAATCAAAGGTATCCACCTGGATTTCATTAAAAGAGCACGCAATGTATCGTCATTTAGCACCCACATTCAATATTAATCGTCTACAAAGAGGCTTATTACCTGTAGAACAATGTTATGTTTTAACCTTGGTATATAATGCCTCGGGATAACGGTTGGTTGGTCCGGTTGCACAATGCCAATGAATTTTATTAATCCGAACAGACTGTCTGACATATAGTTTATTTATATTAAGCAGAGATCTGGTTTCTAATTATAGCCATAGCTGTCATACCTGTTTGAAGTGGTTGGCGAGTGTGGCGATTTTTTTATTTTTTTTTTATACGGGTACGCATCTTTACGTTTCGATACTCAGGTTTTTCTATACAGTCGGGTAACCGGGTACCGATGACAGCCCTAGTCCCTACCCTGGCATGACAGGCAGGAAAGGATTTGATATATCTCATCCTTGCATGCCAATGGCAACAAAGCAGAATATTCCTACATTTTTTTCAGGGGCTAAAATCATTTGTCGGACATGTCACAAACAGCAAGGCAGAACCTTTCCATCTTTTCTCCGTTTTTGATATCCCTCGGACATGATGCAAACAGCAAGGCAGCACATTCCTACTTTGTCTCAGTTGTTAATAACCCATCCTATGATGTGACACATGAACACATTTACTGTCACCAAATTCTGAGATGTTTAAAATTAGGAAGCTACTGATATACTATCCTTTTTACATGTATTTTGAAAAATTAAATTAATACACAATACATTTAAGACTGCAGTGAGTGAAATCAAAGTATCTTTCATCTTCTAACTCGGCTTTTAATTTTAAGACTTGCTCAGAAAATTTCTTATCAGTTAGGAAGATGGATTTTTTTTTTAGATCTGAAGTAAGACTTCCAGATCTTGTAACATTTGTTATTTGAACTGTTGAGTAAAACTTGGCAGAATGGCCAGTCACCTCGATCATAAAAAATTTATTCAAATTTTCATGTAACAAGTCTACAGCAGACTTGGATATAGTACTCAAAATTGACAACTGTAGCCTTGTTACTTCCAGATATGGAGCAGAGTAAGACTTTTGTGCTTTGGGCATCATCAATTCCAATTTTCATTTACAATCCCCAACAGGATCATCCTGGGAAAATTATCATAAAATTTGAATTGGCATTCTCATTTCTAGGAAAAAATTAAGTTACTTATCGAAACAGTTTATTTGCCCGACAGTGATTTTTACTTGTCTTGGTTTGTTGGACAAGAGAATTGTATTTTTGTTAATTACAGATTTTATTATTCACAGATAAAAATTGTGACCTGGGGTAAGTCAAGGACCATTTAATACTCTTCCATTCTATGAATATTCAGTTTATATAAAGACTTACTTTCTTTTTTTGTTGATTGTAGAGGTGTGAGACCCTTTGGAGTGTCCTTGCTAATTGCTGGTTGGGATGATGATGAAGAGAGACCCTATCTTTATCAATGTGACCCATCGGTAAGACATGACTGCATCATCATTTTCTCCCATTGAATTGACTTTTTATGGTCTCTCTTTCATTTAGCATTACTTGTGTCCATCACATTTACCTTCATTATAGATACATTAATTATCCTGCATTTGATTAAAAGAAAAGCTAGCTGTTCTTTGTTGTTGCATGTCTGTGTGTGAATGTGTGCATTCATTTGTAATTTTGTGCAAGTCCTTCTACATTATTCAAGGTGCAGCTTCTACATTTTTGCCATCCTGTTCACCAGAATAATACAGTAGGGGAACTTATAGAATTTTTAATGTAACTAGGCCATCAGAACCAAATGAACACAAGACAGAAATAAGATACCAGATTTGGTCTGTCCAGTCATGGCCAAAAAACTGTAAGAAGAACTTATATTGTAGCTAAATTCTGATTCACATCACAGGATATTACCAGCTGTGTTCCTGGTAATCAGGACATTTGACTTTTGTGTAAAAAAAACATGTTTAAGAGTCTAAATGACCTGGACCAGAACGCATGCCATCTAATAAGCTATCAAGTATTGCTAACAGTTGCCCTCACAAGATGCCTCATTTTACTTGTGACTTTAATGACAAGAATCTGATGTTTTGTCTCTGTTTTGGACCTGGAATTAAAAATTACCGCTTTAAATGTCAAGACTTGTTGGTAATGTATCAAGCAATTTCTTATTCTAGGCCCATTTTAAGGACGGAACATCTAATTCCTGTGCTGCATTGGGGTAGTATCTAAATGCAGTCATAAAATTATAGATGATTCAAGATCTTTTCTGGTTATAAATGAGAGTAAAATATCCATGATATATGTTAGTGCAGGACAAAAGAATCAAAACTTGACTAAAAGCTTGTTCCTGCCCACAAATTTTAATTTTAGGATGAGATTTGCCTATCTCACACCACTATAACAATCAGCAAAACCTTATTACATTCCACAAATTATCACCCATGAATAGGATTTGCCTATCTCATGCCACTATAGTACTAAGCAAAACCTTGTTACTATCCAAAAATGTAACACTTGGGTGCCTCTCACACCAATACAGTACTCAACAAAGCTTTGTTTGTGCCCACAAATTCTAACGCTTGGATGGGATTTCCCTCCTTCACACCAATACATTACTTGGCAAGGACTTGTTACTACCCGAAAATACAGACCCACACAATTACATATGATGGAGTTTGTTATTGCTATCTAAATCATCCATGCCTACTACCATGAGATGAAATTTTGATAATTTTTGGGGAAATTCTTGAGAAATGAGTCACTAATAATTTGACAGTTTGTTCATAGTTGGGAAAACGAGTATCATAATATCACAATTTGTTCAGAGTTGGGAAAATAATTTATTGATTTAAATGCATGCATTTGACTTTATTCAGTTTTGCACTATCCCCTATCAGAATTATGAACCTTTTCAACCTTATGTTTCTTCTGAAACAAAATAATTTAAATAATGAAAGCCTAATCAAAATAATTGTATTAATTTAGGGCTGTTTCAGTAAAATATACATGGGACTCACCCATAGATGCAGTGTAGTCTTATCTAGAAATTTTATTGATCAAATCTCTTCAAGAAAAGTGAAATTGTAAGTGCCAGAAAATTTAAAGACTTGGACCATGTTTTGACATAAGTAGACTAAACAGATATTTTGACCTTAGAAGTAATTAAAGTTGATGTTAAACTGAACTTAAGTTGGACAAGTAAATCATCAGTGAATTTAGCCTGATGTAAAAGTTGAGTTGGACAAGTAAATCATCAGTGTAATGAAAGAAAGGACAACACTAAGTTCATTTAAGTATTGTAATTGTAAATTCATAGGATGAGTGTCCAATAAAGCAATTATATATGTAAAGTAGAAGGATGGGTGTCCAATAAAAACAATTGTGTATGTAAAGTAGAAGGATGGGTGTCCAAAAAGCAATAGTATATATAAAATAGAAGGACGAGTGTCCAATAAAAGCAATAGTATATGTAAAGTAAAAGGATGTGTGTCTAATAAAAGCAATTGTGTATGTAACGTAGAAGGATGGGTGTTCAATAAAGCAATTGTATATGTAAAGTAGAAGGATGAGTGTCCAATAAAAGAAATTGTATATGTAAAGTAGAAGGATGAGTGTCCAATAAAAGCAATTGTTTATGTAAAGTAGGAGTGTCCAATAAAAGCAACAGTATATGTAAAGTAGAAGGATGAGTGTCCAATAAAAGCAATAGTGGATGTAAAGTAGAAGGATTCAGTGTAATGAAAGAAAGAACAACACTAAGTTCATTTAAGTATTGTAATTGTATATGTAAATTCATAGGATGAGTGTCCAATAAAGCAATTATGTATGTAAAGTAGAAGGATGCGTGTCCAATAAAAGCAATTAAATATGTAAAGTAGAAGGATCAATGGCGACTAAAAGCAAACATTTTTGTCAGAAGTAAGGTTTGGCAATAAAAGCAATCATGTCATTGAGAAAGATGAATTGCCAAAATAGCAGTCATATATGTCGTTTAGAAGAATGAATTTCCAATAAAAGCAAACATATTAGTAAATTTAAAGGACGAATAGTCCAGTTAAGCAATTTTCTCACCATTTCTTGAGATAGAAAAAATATATACTTTATTTTAGGTGATGGATATACACTTTTTATATGGAATTACTTATGATTAATTCAGAAGTTAATAATTTACTGTTTCTTGTTTAGGGTGCCTACTTTGCCTGGAAGGCAACAGCTATGGGAAAAAATTATGTCAATGGGAAAACATTCCTTGAAAAAAGGTATTTATTCTAATTATGGTAATCTGGTGGGAAAAAAATGTTCTATGCTTAAGATTTGAGATTTATTTTAGAGTTCACATCTTGGCCTAATGTATAAATGTATGGTCAGAATGCAAATGTTGCATACTTTTTTTAAGTCTGTTCTGTCAATTATTGGCATTAATCTCAGTTGACATGATAGATGTGGATTCATTTTTGGTGATGTCTTGTCAAAGTTTTGCAAGCTTCTATCTTACACATGAAACCTGCCTTCTAGGAGAACCATCACTTCATCCAAATGAAAAGTGTCTCTCATTAGATGTCATTACATTATATAACACCTTTGATTCATGCATAAAGATGTGATATTTTTCATCATCACTGTTGATTCATAAGAGACCTTTCATTTATTAACAACTCCGGTGACCTAGTGGTTAGAGCGTCCACCTCAGATGCATGGGGCAAAAAACTGTAGTGGGTTTTTTCAATTTCCAGGATTTTAAAGAAGAAAAATTTTGATATAAATTTTGCTAATTATGTATGCTATCCCACAATCATTAAATCATGTCTTTAAAGAATATGGAAAACCTACATTACTTGAAATTAAGGAATTTATACTAAAGTGTGAAATATAGAACTTTATTTGGTGAAATAATTTTCATATTTTTTCTTTCCTTAATTTTCATGTTAAAAATAAATCCGTATATATTCCTATGTGGAAAACATTAGATTTCCCATCATCTTATGCTATTCTTGATTGTGTTCTAACAGAGGTTATACCTGCAACAAAAAAATGAGTACATTATGAGCTGAAATAAATAGAAACTGCATTACATTTATGACAAGGAAATTAATATTTGCTGAAGAAATATGTGCCATTCACATCTCAAACAAGTTATTTTCTCTTCCTTCCTTGACAACAGTGAAAAAAACAACTGAGACAAACTTGCTTTGTAATTATTTTATTTTTCTTCATCAAAATGCAAATAATAGTTATTTATGGATTTAGAGCTATTTTTTTTATGCCAGATGTTATCACATAAATTTTCTCTCATTCAGGTATAGTGACAACCTAGAATTAGAAGATGCTGTACATACGGCCATCTTAACTCTTAAGGAAAGTTTCGAGGGACAGATGACTGAAGACAATATTGAAATTGGAATCTGTAATAAGGATGGTTTTCGCCGATTGACACCGGCTGAAGTGAAGGATTATCTAGCATCCGTTCAGTAGTGTTACTGTGGTCTATCGTTTAAGCTAATCCCCGTTTAAGTTGCAAATCTTGCATCATCAGTGCATTTCAGCATCTTGAACTTGATGAAAATAATTTCATGAATCAATGTGATGACAGAGTTATTGATGGATAGGTATTGAAGTTAATATTGTCTTATTTTGGAAAAAAAATAATTTTACATGCATGACCAAAATATCAAATGGAGTTACCACTTGGAAAAGTTGAACATTTTACCTGGCCTGTATACTCCATGTTGTAATATTTGTGCAAGAAAATATTTTTAATAGGTGTAACATCCCACATTAATAGTGACACTCTTCAGACACTTGGATGATTTGTAATGGGTGTTAACATCCCACATACACTACTAGTAGGACCTGAGACTCTTGGATGATTTATGATGTCTTGGGTTTTATAAACAATAAAAAAGAACTTCATTAAATAGAAATTAACTTCTGTTACAGCTGGGTACAACATGTGTTTTCTTTCCATATATGATAAAAGTATAAGTAATGGATACATGCTTTGTTTTTTATGCCATGACTATAGAGTAGAATGGGGCTATGCATCATGTTATGTATGTGTCTGTGTCAAGCCTATTAAATGAATAGTACTACCTTAATCCATCTGTGTTCCCATTTTTATATGCTCACCTTTTGGTGATAGATAATATGCTGTGACACAGTTTATTAGTCCACATATCTGTCCATTATCATTTCCATTTCAGTTATATAGTACCTACTTTGCCAAATTTTACAGAAAAGTTCTTGGTGCAAAAGCAAAAAAGCTGTTGATTTTGTTGTGAAAAGGTTTTTACCCGGTTACTCTGGCTGAAAGGATCAAAATGGTTTCTGCATAGTTCTGTATAACGTCTTACCAGGACCATACTTGTGGATGGCTTGAACCGTGTATAAGGAATAAACTTATCAAATTTGAGATCAAGGTCCCAGAAGAAGTGAAATGGTTTCTGCACAAGTATAACTCTTGATTACTTACCATCGCCAAAGTCTGTGCTTGACTTAAATGTGGATAAGAAGGAAGCATATTTTATTTTTGGTGCATAAGGTCAAAGGTGAAGCTAACTCAGATTGAAAGAAGAAAATAGCTTTTGTATAGTAACTTTAGGTTTAAACCATTTACCTTCGTCAAAGTTTGTGGAGAGTTTGAACTCAGTGTATGAAAGAAACCTATTGATTTTGGGGTCAAAAGATCAGGGTCATTGTGGAGCAGACAAATGGATTTTGCAGAATATCTTTTTGAGTGACTTCACCAAATTTTGGGGGTAGCTTGCACTTAGATAATAAAGAAACAGATTTTATAGTTTATAGGTCAGTCTTCATGGTGTAATTTAGTTAAGAAAATAATGTTTTAGCACATTAAGGTTAGTTTAAGCCCTTATACCTTGACAAAAGTAAATGAGACTTGTTCATCAGTAATCAACAGTCAACCATGCACTATAGTCTCTACACAGAAGTCAAATGAACATGTGTCAAGTCAGTGCTAAAAGTGCTAAAAGAATTTTTCTTTAGATATAGGCCCTGGGCTGGTACTTTAACTCACAAGCCCTGATTGAAATTCCACAAGCCCAGACAACAATTTTCATGTGCCCAAAATGTCCACTTTTTTTAATATTGTCACACCGCATTGCAATAGCTACAGTTCAAATATAAATTCAATAAGATTCAAAGGGGTTTGAAAGTTTTATTAGTTTTCATCACAGCACTCACTAAGGACTGGATGGTCCTGGTGTTCAAACATGTCTGCTGGATTCTCTGAGTGAATCCTGGTCAGAACTGGGTTGATGTCTATGTGTTGTTTGCAGTATTTGCAAAGAATTTATAGCCCCCCACCTTTTTCTTTTTTTTTCACTGGTGTGCTTCACAATGTAAAACTCCATCAATCAAGAGTTCTGAAATTTATTTTTGTTGAGCCTGACAGACAGCTAATTTCTTTCTGAATTGGCTTAAAAAAATGAATTACACTTGAAAACTTTTGACAACTGAAATGATAATGCTTTACATTCTATATATGCAATTCACGGAAATTTTTTATAATACATAGCATGGGAGTTCTATGCATTTGTATGATACATAGCAAGGCAGTTCTATGCATTTATATAATACATAGCAAGGCAGTTCTATGCATTTGTATAATACATAGCAAGGCAGTTCTATGCATTTGTATAATACATAGCAAGGCAGTTCTATGCATTTGTATAATGCATAGCAGGACAGTTCTATGCATTTGTATAATACATAGCAAGGCAGTTCTATGCATTTGTATAATACATAGCAAGGCAGTTCTATGCATTTGTATAATACATAGCAAGGCAGTTCTATGCATTTGTATAATACATAGCAAGGCAGTTCTATGCATTTGTATAATACATAGCAAGGCAGTTCTATGCATTTGTATAAGACATAGCAAGGCAGTTCTATGCATTTGTATAATACATAGCAAGGCAGTTCTATTCATTTGTATAATACATAGCAAGGCAGTTCTATGCATTTGTATAATACATAGCAAGGCAGTTCTATTCATTTGTATAATAACTGCTCCTGTGGCATAGTTGTTAGAGCGATCCCTGGTCGAGTCATTCCAAAGACTTACAATAATGGTACTAACAGCTGCCTCACTTGATGCTCAGCATTAAGAGGTTAGTGTTAGGACTGGTCAGCCTGGTGTCAGGATAATGTGACTGGGTGGGACATCATGCCACATGTCTGCAGCATGATGCCCCAGTGCTAGACATCACTATAAACTGCCACACTGCAGACATCATAGCGATATGACTGAAAAATTGTTAAAGCTATGCTTAAATATAATAATCACTTTACATATCATCATTTGTATAATGTATAGCAAGGAAATTCTATGCATTTGAATAATACATAGCATTTGTATAATACATAGCAAGGGATTTCTATGCATTTGAATAATGCATAACATCACAGTTTTATGCATTTGTATAGTGCTCTTGAAATAAGTAACAGAAAAGAGTGAAAGACATTAAGCTTCATAAATTTTAATAAATACTTTACTTCCTTAGAATACAAAGTAAAAATGAGAAAAAAGAACTTATGGTATTGTGAATTAAATACCAAAATATTCCAAAAATTACAGACAAAATTAACTCCTGAATAAAATTCAATAAAAGAACAGATGAAATATAAAAACTGAAGGCATTGACTTGTCTGTTATAGCTCCTAATGTGTTGATGTGCCAAGAGTTTTTTGTGAATCACAGTAATATAATTCCAAGTTTGAATACACTAAATTCCAGTGAATGTCTCTAAGAATTTTGTCAGAGCACTTTATTTCCAGAGAAAATAATCACTTGAGTTAAATAATTTGAAAAAATAAAATTCATTCAAACTGGACACAACATAATACAACTTGAAAGTGCTAAATGCTAAAGCACGAATGATAAAATCCTCTCAGATACAATATATATAAATTTCTATACTTGACCTACCATCATAATTAAAATTTTCTTTAAAAAACAAGTTCTAACGAAAAATAATTTTCTACAATGATAATGGTATTTACAAAACAATAACCTGGACTATGTATAATTCACTTAGGAATTTCCAAAACCTAGACCCCAATAAACATATTTACTTCTATTAATAATAATACTGATCTTAAACCCATACATATAGAGAATAATTTAATTCTTAGTTATTCACAATAAATAAAATAAGCCAATATGGGTCTAACAGAAATTAACTCAATTTTGCACAATGTCAAAGTCAACATACAGTGTTAAATAACAATAGCATGTAATAAAATAAAATAAACAAACAAAGCAGATTAAATATGCATAACACTTTCCCTCATAAAGAAAAATAAAGATTTATGCAATAAAACTTTCCTTTTACTATAAGTCAAATATACTTGTAAAAAAAATACACAAGATGAAATCTTATGAATGATACAAAGTATACATGAAACACTATATTTCTATACATGTGTCTGCTATTAAAGAATCTTTTCCCTTAACATGCCTGATGTCAATTTTATATTCCTGCAACATCGAACAACTCTGATTTTTGTTATTCATCTTGCCAATGAAAGTAAAAGGTTGTGATCATTAAACACAATAATTGGAGGAGCTGAATTAATGTAGACTTCATAGTGTTGTAATGCCATTATAAAAGCCAAACATTTCTTCTTTGCAGAATAATTTCTCTGGTGCTTATTTAATTTCTTAGAAAAATAGCACACTGAATGATCTACACCCTTTTTATCATCTTGAATCAATACTGCTCTATCTCAACATCACTTGCATTGACAGTTCAAATGATTGAAATTTGGAGCTGTAAGAATTAGTGCATTCAAGTATGGCTTTCAACTTATCAAAAGCCTCCTGACATTTTTCAGACTGATGAAACTTGGGTGTTCTTGCTCAATAAATTTGTCAGATTCAGCAATTATAGAAAAATTTGAACAAAATTTTTGATAGTATCCAGCCATACCCAAATATCGCATCAGTTGGCTTTTACTGGTGGGCACAGGAAATTCAGATATAGCATTGACCTTAGCATCTATAGGTTTTACTTGTCCATATCCCATGATAAACCCTTGAAATGCTACACAAGTTTGGAAAAACTCACTTTTAGATAAATTGTCAAATTTGCATAAGTGAGTCTGTCAATGAATTTCCAAAATTGTCACTAAATGATCTACTAGGTGAACATTTCATCCCAAATGGTATCACTTTATATTGATAAAATCCATCTGTTGTCAATAAATGCCAAAATTTACCTTGCCCTTTCTGTCAGTGGAATTTGCCAAAATCCTTTCAGAAGGTCAGATTTTTTGACATACTTTGCATTTCCAATTTTCTCAATGCAGTTATTGATATTTGGTATTAATGGAAATGAATCTGTTTTAGTCACACTTTTCATCCTTCTAAAATCAGTGCAAATGCGGAAAGTATTGTCTGGTTTCAGAACAAGAATTCATGTTGAACACTTTGCTCATTGAAATAATTCTCTAGCAAATACTGAATTTCTTTTTCAAACATCCCTGTTTGAGAGGGTTCATCATGTAGAAGTGCTGTTTCACAGGTATGGAATGTACAATTTCTGTGTCATGGTAGATTTTATTTGTTCTTGTAGGAACATCTGGAAATAAGTGCTCATTTTTAAGTAATAACTTTTAGTTCATTCTTTTCTTCTTGCTGTAGATGCGAAAGTTTCTGGTCCATTTATTCATAATATCAGAATTTCAAAGATCACATTCCATCACTTGGATCCTCATTGTGAGGGACCTGGCTGTTTCTATCTACTTCTTATTTATTTATGTGGCAAACTTGTTTTTTTGTTTTCACTGTATAGGAGTATTGATTATATAATTTAAATGATTTACTTTCTTTTCAACCATGTAAGGACCATAATACTTGGCCTGAAGAGGATTTTGTAGTATGGGCAATGGAGCGAGAACTCTATTACCTGGCTGAAAACTCCTTTACTTTGTATTTTTGTCATAGCTTAATTGCATTTTTGACTGAGTAGAGTGCTGATTAGTTCTTGCAAAGTAGAGTGCTGATTAGTTCTTGCAACCTCACAAGCATTTGACTACTTCTACTTAAAATTGGAAACATAATCAGTAAGATTAATTTTCAAAACCTAGACCCCAATAAAACTAACAATCAAACAAAGCAAATTAAATATACATAAAACAAGGCAGTTTTTTATACTTCTGTTATATGTACTAAACAGAAGCAAATGAACAGGAAATCTGCAGAGGGCATTTTACAGAGTTTGTATATCTTCATAAAAAGTTGTTAAAATCAAATTGTTGCTAGGTTTAAGAGTTATCACTTAACTGAGTGTCATTTTTAGCAGAATAGTAATTGTACTACCCCTAGTGTCAGCATTTGCATCTGTACCATAATAGCATATTCATGAGGACACCTTCGTTAAACAACAGTCATTTCTTCCTTGGTTCTAGGCAACAGTTTTGGGTGGCTTCATAACATACCACCAGGAAAGAGGGCTAAAAAAGTAAAAACATAAATTCTTGATTAAGTTTTTGTGTTTAGCTCAGATATTTTGCACAGTGTGTAAATACTGGTATATCTGGAATCATCAAACTTGGTAAGGGATATTGTGACTTATGTTTCATGCTTAACTAACTTTATGCATCCATTAAAAGATATGTGTTGTCTTTATTCAACATCTTTGTACAAAAGGAAAGTCACATACATACACTTCACATTTTACGGCTTAGGTGTTTGCATTAGGTATTTTGCACCAGTACATAGACTGTTATACATAGTTTCATAAAACAGGAAATGCAAGTATTTGAGTATTACAGTCCTTTAGCAAAAGTAGGACACTGTGATATATATTTCATACTTTACTCAACTTTGGTTAAATGTTGATTTTGATGTTTTTTTCTGTTCGTGCTAGAACTCAGATTAGATTATGGTATGCATCTATTATTTCACAATTTTACTTTCATAGGTTCCTTTTGTCTATTTAGTTTAGTACCCATACTTTATGCGTCATTGTCATGGTGTCAGTCTAGCAGATGATTAACTGTTAGTACCACACGCTTACAACAAAAGAACTTCATTTTGTCCAACATTTAATATGTTACTGGCTTATGTTTTGGTGTTTAGTTCATGACTGACGAGTAATGAAACATGAGGATATGGTCATCTTATTAAGTACTGCTTTGCCATAGTGACACCTATTATCCCATTGGAACCTTGGCTAGCGAAGATGGGTTAACTGTGTTGTACGTCAATGAAGAAGAAGAAGCAGACAAAGAACAATGATTGGTTTGACGCCAATTCCGCCACACTCATGCCAGCAATAGAAGAGCGTCGCAGTGCCCACCTGGAATTCAAGCGTTCTCCCTGCATGAGGACACTACATGCATATAGGTCTACCAGAAGCAAAGTGCAGAGGTTAGCATGGCAATGCGCTAATGAATACTGGCTTCTACTCTGTCAGAGCATCCAGTCAGCAGTAGACAACGGAAACATCAGAGGCATGTATAATGGCATAAAGAAAGCAATGGGTCCAATGAAGAAAGTGATAGCTCCACTGAAGTCTTCTGCAGGAGATATCATTCATGACAAGGGCAAACAGATGGAGCGCTGGATGGAGTACTACTCCGAACTGTATTCCAGAGAGATAAACGTGACCAACAATGCCCTCAACTCCATTGAAAACCTCCCTTGTTTGACCAAACTGGATGAGAAACCTACAGAGACAGAACTAAAGCTGGCATTAGAGAAACTGACCACAGGTAAAGCCCCAGGAAAGGATGGCATCCCAGCAGAAGTCATCAAGTTATGATCTTCCCTGCCAGTGCTGGGATGAAGGTGCAGTGCCTCAGGACATGAGAGACGCCAACATCATAACCCTGTATAAGAACAAGGGCGACAGAAGTGACTGCAACAACTACAGGGGCATATCACTTCTCAGCATCGTGGGTAAAGTCTTCGCTAGAGTCATCCTGAACAAACTGCAGACGCTTGCCGACAGAGTGTATCCAGAGTCTCAGTGTGGGTTCCGCGCAGAGAGGTCCACAATCGATATG
Source organism: Potamilus streckersoni (assembly GCA_016746295.1). Lineage (NCBI taxonomy): Eukaryota > Metazoa > Mollusca > Bivalvia > Unionida > Unionidae > Potamilus > Potamilus streckersoni. Next base: position 1,528,152 of record JAEAOA010000378.1, on the reverse strand, counting down.
ATCTTCTCCATCAGGCAACTGCAGGAGAAATGCAGGGAACAACACAGACCCCTCTTCCTGGCTTTTATAGACCTCACCAAAGCATTCGATCTGGTCAGCAGAGACGGACTCTTCAAAATCCTGACGAAGATTGGATGCCCTCCAAAGCTGTTAAGCATGGTCCAGTCCTTCCATGAAGACATGAAAGGCACAATGCAGTATGATGGCTCATCGTCCGAACCATTCAATACCCACAGCGGAGTGAAACAAGGCTGTGTCCTTGCCTGCCCCCACGCTCTTTGGCATCTTCTTCGCTGACCTGCTTAAGTACGCCTTTGGGACGTCCACAGAAGGGATCTACCTGCACACGCGTTCAGACGGCAAACTGTTCAACCTGTCACGACTGAAGGCAATGAGCAAAGTAAGGAAAGCAACCATTAGGGACATGCTCTTTGCAGATGATGATGCTATAGTCACTCATACAGAAGCTGAACTAGAACGCCTGATGGACCGCTTTGCTAAAGCATGTGATGAATTCGGGCTGACCATCAGCCTAAAGAAAACCAACGTGATGACTCAGGACGCAGACCCTCCCAGCATAACCAATAACAACTACAAACTAGAAGTAGTCAGTGAGTTCACTTACATTGGCTCTACCATCACCAACAACCTCTCACTCGATGCCGAGCTCAACAAGCGGATTGGAAAGGCGTCAACAACTCTCTCTAGATTGTCGAAGAGAGTGTGGATTAACAACAAGCTGACATTAAACACTAAGATCACCGTGTACCGTGCCTGCGTGCTTAGCACTCTTCTGTATGTCAGCGAAACTTGGACCCTGTACGCCTCTCAGGAGAAACGACTAAGCGCCTTTCACATGCGTTGTCTTCGTCGCATACTTAGGATCACCTGGAGCGATCGTGTGACAAACAACGAGGTGCTTCAACAGGCCAAAATTCCCAGCATGGTCACACTCCTCCGCCAACGTCGCATCAGATGGCTGGGCCACGTGCATCGAATGGATGATGGACGGATCCCCAAAGACCTTCTCTACTCTAAGCTTTCCTCAGGCAGAAGATCAATAGGACGGCCACATCTTCGCTGCAAGGATGTCTGCAAGCAGGATATGAAAGCTCTTGGAATAGAGGTCAACACCTGGGAAGAGCTTGCCCTCGACAAGTCCAGCTGGCGACATGCTCTGTACACAGGTCTGAAAGCCAGCGAGGAAAAGTTACGACAGCTTACTGATGAGAAAAGATCTCAGAGAAAGAGGATGCAGTTCCAACCAAGACCTGATTCATACTTCAAGTGTAGCAACTGCAGCAAGGATTGCCACTCTCGTGTGGGACTTTATAGTCACAGAAGACGCTGCACAGCTACAAACTAGGACACCTTTCATGGGCGCATTTCCATCGTCTCTCGAGACTAACGAAAGCCAACTACGTCAATGAGAACCGGAATTGATAGAGTTGACAGCATGCTTGCAGTATGCATTTCTTGTGTGATCTGGACTTGGGATGAAAAATAACCTTTTTGAGTTGGGGTGGTGGTGTCAAAAGCTTGAAGGTCAAGGTCACTGTTACTAAATTAAGAAAAAATGCTGTCCACACAATAACTACAGGATATTGATTTAAAAAAAAAATTAATAAATGTATTTGGATAACTGTCATGTTATAGAGTGTATCATAACCCTTTTAACTCGTACAATTATACTGTTATATTTACTGAATTAACTTTTCAGTTAAGAACTTAAAGAACAATAGCAAACAATAGGAAAATAAGATCATTGCAGTAAAATCCAGATATTGGCTTGTCTGGCTTTGCTCTGAATCAAGATACTGGGTCATTTTTTTTTTATTTGAATCCAGGTATGAATTGCTTGCGTTTGGTCAGAATCCAGGATTTCATATTGACTTGTCTGGATTGGGTCTGAATCCATATATTGAATTGTCCATATATTGAATTGCAAGGAGTAGTGAAGAACAGGCTAAAATGGAGAGAGATTATCACAGGGTCATCAGGGGTGCACCAATGACCAACTAGGTTACAGTAGAAATGAAAACAATGAAGGCAATTAAAATAAAAGCCTTGCCCAGAGACGAATCTGAGCAGTTGACCCAGACTGATCTGGATGGGATTTGTACCCATACTTTCTCATTGCAAATCCATTATGATACCCACAGAACCCACTGTGACTTCAGCATCATGGGTGACCTTTTTTGTTGTTGAACAAAATCTCCCATAGTATTGCTGAGATGATAATTTTATGAAACTAGTCATTGGCAATCAATGTCATCCTCAGGGATGGCATCTAGTTGACTTGTTCATAGTCAAGATCACGGGATGATTTTTTAAATTTCAGTTCGGTGGTCGATGAAAAAAGTTTGAATCTCATTTGAATATCATGGATTAACTAACATTAAATCTTTAAAAGTAGTTTACTCTGGGTTGTATAGTATCTACCGGAATTTCAAGTTTACTCTGGGATGTATAGTATCGACCGGAATTTTAAGTTTACTCTGGGGTGTATAGTATCTACCGGAATTTCAAGTTTACTCAGGGATGTATAGTATCGACCGGAATTTTAAGTTTACTCTGGGTTGTATAGTATCTACCGGAATTTCAAGTTTACTCTGGGATGTATAGTATTGACCGGAATTTCAAGTTTACTCTGGGATGTATAGTATTTTATTTTTAAAATTTGTTAGAATTTTTTAAAAGTGTTACTAAGTTTACTTTTGATACAATAAGACAGAAGTATATTATTGACAAAATCATTGGGTAATAAGCTTTATTTATTTATTTATTTTCATGAGATAAAGAAATGACTCAGTTAAATGCATCATTTGATCAATTATAAGTGCAAACATTTTTATACTTTATTGCACTCCAAAGGTTTCTTTTCTTTTTTACCATTGAGAAGTTTCTCATTTACTCTATTCCAAATGCCAAGACACAAAAACAAACATGCACCTTGTCTTCCAAATTCAAAAGGAAATATATTTCAGAATCTTTACACTAATGATACTTTAATATCACCATTATATTGTAGACCCATGGTCTGAGTATTTTAAGACCAGAACATTAAAACTTTTTATTAACTTCTTTATTACAACATTTTCCCTTTCTTTACAGAAACACGTTTCCTTAAAAATAATTTTATATTCATTATAAATATTGAGAAAGATATTTTAAGCTGACCCAGAAATTAATAATTTGAATGTTGAGAAAGAGATTTTTAGCTGACCCAGAAATTAAGATCAGATCTAAAAATTTTCCTTTTAGAATTAAGCATACAACTTTGGATGAAAATGTTGCTTAAATTTGATAAGTTGTTGTGTTTTAAATTTTGCATAATAACTTCTGTTGTTGTTGTGCTTAACGCCATTTTTCAGCACACGATAGGCTATTCATGGCGGCCAGTATTAATGGTGGAGGAAGAAATCGGGAAATCACCGGAAAGAACCACCGACCCACGAGAAGCTACTGGCAAGCTTTCTCACATATCCACATTCGCCGAATCCTAGACTCGAACCCACGCGGACAGAGGTGAGATGGCAGTGATCTGTAACGGACAGCGCTTTAGCCCACTGGGCCACTCGGGGGCCCCAATATCTTCAGTCAGCATGTCTATTTGTCTTTGAATAGTCATGTACATATCAGTGTTCCCCTCAGATTTATCTGCTGTTTGTACAATAGGATGTATTGTGTCATTATAAAAAAAGTATTGTGATGGACAAAATGTTAGAAGAAATGTTACACCTTCAAAAGGGCAACTTTTCCCTTTCTAATATTATGTTCTGTTGGAAATAAATGTAAATAAAAGACAAAGACTTGAACTAATCTTCTAATAATATAAAAATTTGGAGGACTATATAAGTATTTACTTTTATTTCAGTTTGTATCACAGCCGATTCTCCTTTCTGCTTTCCGGATCTGAGGACTGCAGCATTCGTCTCCACAAATATTAAACAACATCAGTATTTCTTTTTTAGGTCAAACTATAAAAACGGTCCAGAAACTTTTCATTCCATACTACATTAGAAAAGACAATTCAGGCATAGCATATTTTAATAAGTTTATTAAATGGATGAGATAACTGTTGTTTGAATAGCCATTCTATGTTATAAAAAGGAATTAAATATTTGTTGCCATAAGTAGCAATATACTAGTGAATTTGCAAGATAAAAAAAATGGCTTATGGCAAAACTTATCTGAACAAATCTGTTTTTGCTTCAAAAATTATTCAATTTTTCAGAATAATTAATTGAGTAATCATACTATTGATCTATTGTTAAAGAAAAAGTAAACGCATTATTGACTATTGCTAAATAGTAGAGTTAAACATACTATTGATCTGCTGTTAAATAGTTTAGTTAAATATACTATGTTAAATAGTAATGCTTTTCATGTCTATACAGTATCTGTTTTAACACCAAAGAAATGAGCATGTATTTAGCAGTAACTTATTTGACTGTGTTACTTATTTGATTGTGTTATTGACTTATTTTAAAATTCATTCAGCAACCATTCTGTACAGCTCTAGTGATGAAACCACTGTGGATGGGGTTGGTGAATTTCATTCTCTTATTTTTAAGACTAACTTATCATCAAATATCGTTATCATCAAGAATTACAGATATTTTTTATGAATGTTCCAAATTTTGTTTAGTTTATACGTTTCCTGAGATTTTCCATCCGTTTTTCATCAGTATGAAAATGTCCATTGTCCATTGCAAGCTCGTTATATGCTTTTTTAGCTAATGTTATTTTTTGAAAAACAAACTAATTTTCTGTTTTAAAGGTCACTAATTACATAACTTTAAATCTTAATAATGAATGGCGCTAATTTTTTTATCTTCAAAGTAGAGGATAGTTTATTGTTTGTGGCTAGGCTGTGTTCCTTCGTTGAATTGTTGTTTTAATAAATTTAGGCAGGGATTAATATCAATTTTTCTGGAGCTATTTGATAATCCTTAATATAGTAACATAGCTGTTTAGAAATCTCCAGGTCTTCTTCAAGTTTCAGCCAAAATCAGAAATGTTTATCATATTTTTTATCAACGTATTTAATTTTATTGTCATTCGATCATCAGAGGCTTTTCATAAGCATATACAGGCATTGAAACGTGGCCCATATATGATTGACACGTGGCCCATATATGTATTGACAGGTGGCTAATATATGCATTGACACGTGGCCCATATATACATTGACACGTGGCCCATATATGCATTGACACGTGGCCCAATCATATAATTATTTTACTATCTATACATGATGAATGATAAGGAATTGGCTTTTCATGCTCTAGATCATGGTATTTTTTTTTTCATCTTAAGCCAAGAACTATTTATTATTCAATTTTGTGTATCTCAGAGGTGTGATACTAATGCTCTAATATTGCTTTCAATGCTTAAAACGTCAAAATCCGTTAAACCCTTAAAACGTCATAATCTGTTAAATCCTTAAAACGTCATAATCCGTTAAATGCTTAAAACATAATCTGTTAAATCCTTAAAACGTCATAATCCGTTAAATCCTTAAAACGTCACAATCCGTTAAATCCTTAAAAGGTCATAATCCCTTAAATCCTTAAAACGTCATAATCCGTTAAAAACTTAAAACATCATAATCAGTTAAAAGTTTATAACCTGATAAATATAAACTTGCAACATGCGCTAAACAAAGTACACTATAATAACCAGAATGAAACTCTTAGGTTTAGACACAAACATTCCTTATTTCTTCAAATATAACATGCAGCATTAGTGTGTCTTCTTGACGTAATAGTCGCGGAGATCATATAGTATATGCAAGTTAAAATCGTCCATACCCTTCTAAACAGTCATTAGATTTACTCGAGTTGAAAAGTGTAGAGTAAAACTCTTCAGTAGTTGGATTAGTTGTCTCGTTGAAACTGTCGAAGTATTTACAGGGACAGATGTACTTCTTTAAAAGGATGGAACTATTGCCTCTTTGAACTTATCGAAACTATCGAAGTATGCATAGGAGAGAAACCGTTGTTTCAGAAGGTGGAATAGTTTTAAGTACATGTATTTACAGGGACAGATATACTTCTTTCAAAAGGTGGAACTGTTGCCTCTTTGAACTTATCGAAATTAAAGAAGTATGCCACACGGATAGATACCGTTGTTTCAGAAGGTGGAAAAGTTGGAAGTGTATATATATATATATATATATATATATATATATATATATATATATATATATATATATATATATATATATATATATATATATATATATATATATATATATATATATATATATATATATATATATAAGTGGAATAATTGTCTCGTTGAACCTGTCGAAGTGTTGACGGGAATAAATATCGTTCATTCCAGATTTAGGTTGCATTTGCTTAAAATTTTACCTTGTTTCAACAAACGTGTCATTTAAATTTTAGCTGGTTATTCAAAATTATTTATCCACGAACCGATAGCTGTTTTCAATCCTTGCTAACTCAATATATTTCTCGTTGATATTTTGGCATGATTATTACATCATAAGCGGGTTATCGTCTTACTATCTCCTTGATTAATCTGTGTCTATTTCGAATGAATAAGTTATGAATGAAAATTAAGATGGGTTTTGATTAAATGAAATTTAAATTTCATGTGAGAATAATTTGTATACTTTCTTTTCAGTAGTCATGGTCCATGACTTTGATTTTTATGTGGTCTTGGTTTATTTTGTTTTGATTTTGGTTTTGATAAATGTTTGTGAAGCTAATATCTTTTAAATATTCTCGGTAAAATGATAAGATTTGCATTTTGAATATTGTAATTCTTGATACACAAGTTTTGCAGTTGACCCAGTTCATCGTACAATACAAATATCACAGTAAACAATTGGTCTGTATGGATTCTTAATTAATGTGAGGTACATACAAATTCCTGAGGGAACGTTTTTAGATATTTTTACTGTCCAGCTTTGTGTTGCAGATGCTTTTACGTCATTTATTTTTGGTAGGACGTGGGGAGGTCATCATTTTTGCCATTTCAATTTGTGTTCAGTCTGTTTCTAAATTTACTTAATTCAATTATTGCAAAATGCGCAAAGCGTATATACCTTGTACAGTTAAAAGTGTTTCTACGCATGTGTAACGTAACATATTTCCTTTAAATTCTTATCTAACTTGTACAATTGAAAGTGTTTATCAGCATATGTAAATTACATCGTTCATTTAAATACCAATGCTTTGTAATATCTAAATATACGCAGAAGATCGTTCAAGATCATAAGTAATAGCTGAAGTGATATTTTGCCGTGAGCAACTTAACGGTTAGACTAGAAAAAGAACATTTCCTTTTACTGTTCATTCCAGTACATAAGATGCGCTGTTATTTTAGATTGATACCTACACTAACGTAGGGACATTGACAAGTCTTTCTTTAACAATAATTTAGTGCTTCCTTGCATCTTTAGAAATTGCCTCATAATTTTACAAAAGTTTCACATTTCAGTATCATATATAAATTCTCCGAACGAAACTGAAATATACTGAATATGAATAAAGTTTAAACAACGACTCGGACTCGATGTTTAAAATGATTATCATAATACACGAGTATCACCCAAACTTATTTTTCATCATTAATTCTGAATGATTCTGAAGTACTTCCCGCTTTTTTAGTTGTGTATACGTGTAATTGTACTCTTAAAAATAGTTCCTATCCGTACAGTGTTGTGTTGTTGACAGACGTACAGCTAAATAATATCCGTACAGTGTTGTGTTGTTGACAGACGTATAGCTGAAAATTATCCGCACAGTGCTGTGTTGTTGATAGACGTATAGCTGAATAATATCCGTACAGTGCTGTGTTGTTGACAGACGTACAGCTGAATAATATCCGTAGTGTTGTGTTGTTGACCGACGTATAGCTGAATAATATCCGCACAGTGTTGTGTTGTTGACAGACGTACAGCTGAATAATATCCGTACAGTGTTGTGTTGCTGACAGACGTATAGCTGAATAATATCCGTACAGTGCCGTGTTGTTGATAGACGTATAGCTGAATAATATCCGTACAGTGCTGTGTTGTTGACAGACGTACAGCTGAATAATATCCGTACAGTGCTGTGTTGTTGACAGATGTACAGCTGAAAAATAACCCTACTGTGCTATGTTGTTGACATACGTATAGCTGAATAATATCCGTACTGTGCTATGTTGTTGACATGCGTAAAGCTGAATAATATTTCCGTAGTCTATATATGAAGGTAATATTTTCTACTTTAACAGCTTTCGTTTGTTTCGTATTCCCACTATTTCACAACGTTTTCTTTCATTTGATTTCTGTGAAATCATCGATCTGAAATGAAAAAGAAATTTATCATAAAATTTTGATCTATTCCGGTTGCATGGAGAAAACGACATTGAACACAAACCCCTGGTGGTTTGGTGGATTTTTGTGCTGCAAATCCTTCGTAAAACCTGCAAGAATGTTGATATAACGTCCTTCGCAAGACCTACATGTTCATATAACTTCTTTCGTAAATCCTACAGAAATGTTCACTTAATGTCCTTCGTAGGATCTTCAGAAATGTTCATATAACGTTCTTTGTAAAACCTTCAGAAATGTTCATATAACGTACTTTTTAAAAACTACATAAATGTTCATATAATGTCCTTATTAATACTTGCAGGAATGTTTATATAACGTCCTTCGTAACACATACATAAATGTTCATATAACGTCCTTCGTAACACCTACATAAATGTTAATATAACGTCCTTCGTAACACCTACATAAATGTTCATATAACGTCCTTAGTAACACCTATAGGAATGTTCATATAACGTCTTTCGTAAAACCTACATAAATGTTTATATAACGTGCTTCGTAAAATATACAGAAATGTTTATATAACTCCCTTAGTAACAACTACATCAATTGTCCATATAACGCCCTTAGTATACATACAAGAATGTTCATATAACATCTTTCGTAAAACCTACATATATGTTTATATGACATGCTTCGTAAAACCTACATAATTGTTTATATAACGTCCTATGTAAAACATACAAAGTGTACATATAACGTCCTTAGTAACACCTACAGAAATGGTTCATATAACGCCCTTAGTAACACCTACAGAAATGTTCATATAACGCTCACAAAAATATGCAATATCTATATCAATACATCTTTTATACTCAGCTACCGCGTCAAAACGCCGGTGCATTGTTTCCTCAGTTTTGGATGGACGATAATTAATTATTTTTTGAGTAAAGATTATTTGGAAAGATAAATAATAGTAGATACTTCAGATACACAGATTAACAATTCCAGCCATTTTTTTTTTTGGTCTATAAGTCTTCTTGTACATTGTCTCTGTAGTCACTTTTTATTTTCTTGTCTTCTAGTCACTTTTTAGTCTACATGTCTAGTTTATTGCCCAAGCAGTCATGTTTGAATATATTTGTCCTCGTATCATTGAACCCCGTATATCTTACTGCTGTGAAACGTCTTTGTCATTTTAAAGAAACAGTTATTTAAATAACGAACTAGTACCGATTATTACTCTATGTAATATTTTTTATAAAAAAAAATATTTGCGTGTATTGCTTTACTTATTTATATATTTTACTTACGTAAACTGTCCTCCCGGACACGACTTTTACTTCCACTACTTAGCGAGCATCATATTCACAAAATCTGAAAAAGAAGGTTTGTTGATTCATCACTAATTGTTACTAAAAATAACTGCACTATTGTTGACTAATAGAATCTACACTGGGGTTTCCACTGAGAACAGTCAAGTTTTTGCCTTGTCTCCAGACTAGGCTCTGCATAATATACTATGTGGAAATTTACTGGAGGAATAGCGTGTAGACTAAGAAGTGAACCAGTCTGATTGGTAAGTTGCAGGAGTTTTCAACATTATTGTTTGATTCAACTGGAAGCGGATTGGGGGTGTTTGACAAAGTTTGAAGAAGCCAGTTTGAAATAACATATTTCTGGTTGTTGTCGTCTTTGCAGTTGTTGTAGTCAGTAACGTTTATAGTCTGTGTGTCTGGAACCGAGTTTTCTGTTATAGTTTATTCCACACGGCATCGAGGGTTTTATCCTATCTGTAGTTCGGAAAATTTTCACGTCGGCTTCATTAAATGTAGCTAAAAGTACCTAATTCGTTTCATACTAAGTATTTCAAATGAATTATGTACATTTAGCAACATTTAATGACACTGACCTGATCAGTTACTGACCTACATATAGAATAAAATTCACCATGTTGTGAGGAATTAATATAGTTAACAGCATAATACCAGATGGCTCGACTTCGATGCGTGTATGTCTGTATCGCACAAAATGTTTTGTTTGTTGTATTATGAAAGTTGGAGAGACTTTAAGTTGCTTTATGAGTGCATTTATTTTTATTATATATTTGTTGTTATTGTTTGATTTTATAATAACTTCACCAGGCACAGCAGAAGACTTCAAGGGTTTCATCTTTTTAAAAACAGTTCCTAGCAAGTGAACATCATCACTGAGACTGCCAGACCTAGATAAGAAAAGTAAGGTTAGCGGAACAGCTAGATTTCTCTGTCGCATGGGTGAGGAAATAAATCTTTTTTCAGTCTTTATTTTTGTTTATTTCTACACTGAAGGTTAGGATAAGATAACATTGAGAATTGTTACGTGAGTCGGATAGATTATCTTTCATGTTTGTTTCATGAGTAAAATAATGTGGTTTCTAGTACAAAGGAATGTCATTAAAGTTATTACCTTCAAAAGTTATGTTTCCTTCACCAGTTACGTCTGCCTCTGCCATCATTACACTGACGTCTTCATGGGACAACTGGAAGTCAAGGTTCCTTAGGGTCTGCCTAAGGTCGTAAGCGCAGATATAGCCATCTCCATTTTTGTCTATCACGGAAAAAATGTCTTTCAGATCTTCATGTGAGAATTCGTCCCTCATGTGATGCACCATCAATGTTAGAAACTCAGAAAAATCGACCGTACCACTCTCTAAAGTTAATGAAAATAAAACTTATGATTAATATTGGACAGACTTTAGAAATATGTATTATAAAAGTTTTGATGTGATGAATTCAAACATAAAAAAGATCTACTAGTACTCACGTAATTTAGAAAATGTAAATTGACATATTACAATTAGTGCGGATGGCATCAAAGAAAGAATCATCAATTGTGATAGCAAGATAGTTCAAACCGTACAGCTTGAAGAAGAAATAAATTTCTTATCTGATAAATAATTAATTGGTAAATACGGAAATTCGAATTCGGAAATGAACATCCCAAAACATTACAGGTACAAATCATGAGAAACGCGACGAGGCACTCCAGTGTCGACAAAACAACAGGGTAACACGTGATAATACGAAAAAAAAAATTAACATTAATAACTTTGAAGTCCATAACAAATATGTCTAACAAAAAGTTGTGGAAAAACCCTCATAAAGATCCAACCTATGTAATTATCTCGTATATTATTTAAAAAACAATAATTGACCAACGTTAGTGTTTATTTCAGGTCCGCGCGTTCCATATTATGGGTAGTAGAGTGGCTATCGTACATAAAAGATAAAAGAGATTGCTGGCGGGTTGTTGAACAGAGCGGATGTGTTTTTCTGAGCTCCCGAACTTTAAGGATAATATTGGATGATTCGCTACACATTAAGGATATTACACTAGGAAAAGCTACGGTAAAGTAAAATCTACTCAAATCTACTTAAATCCACTAAATTTATAAAAGTCTATTTAAAAATCTACTTTACCTCATAACTATAAATTAATTGCCGTTATATAATCATTAAAGCGAACTAGTACTGAATTTTACCACCCCAAACAACTCTTACTACAACCTACGATGTAAATATACCCTCCTATAAAAAATTTTACAAACTATTTAACATATTGAATAAAAACCAAAACTATTAACTAAAAATTCCTTTGTTTCTTTGTTCTTACGGAAAAATTCCTTTGTTCCTTTCTTACGGAAACAAACACGTGGGCAGCCAAAAATATTTACTGTACAGTGGTACTACTCCACAATAATAACCTCAAACAATATACTATAAATACTTAATCATACAACCCCCACATGAATTTACATTAAAATATTTATGGAAAAATAAAAATTTAAATTAAAACTCTAAACAACAGTTAAATTCCTCTTCCAACATACCGGGTTAATATTATACCAGCTTACAAATCAGATAACACGAAATACATAAGCCCTAATCTAAGGCTGCATCTGATTGGCCGATAATAACCGCGCTTAAAAAAAAAGAAAACATACAATCTTGAGCTAAAAGAAGGTTTGAAAACTAAAATCTATACCAACCAATCAAAATTTAGCACTTGAATGATGTACACAAGAAACGCAACTTTAGCCCAAAAACGTTCTACATAACTACTAATAAATGTACACTATTTTCCAAATTAACGAGGAATAATGATTAACTCTGAATCATCCAATATTACACAGTAAATAATACGATATAAAGAAGAACTTCGATATTGGGGACTTTAGTAGGCGGGAGTTGAGGCGGAAGGCCGTTACGCTCTGTTACAATAGGCAGCCAACCAAAGGGTCTTAAGATCAGCAAATAAAGGTCAGCACCACGACCAAAAGCCCAGCCCTAGGGATAAGCGCCTCCCTGGATAGCAATGTTACCGAAAGATAACATCCGGCCAAGGCGGTGAGCCACCAGGGGGGTTATTAGGCCCACGCGCCGGGGCAAAAGTGTCAGCACTGGACACTGGTGAGCCCGGCCCCGGAGGGGGGAGAGGCCACTAGCCCTTTTCAGGGCTTAAAGTCATAAAACACTAGAATGTATACATGACTGTAAACACATATGAAACGAAAAAAATCGTACATAAAAGAGGAGTTTCTATGGCACCATCCCTGAACCACCGGCAAAAATAAAAAAGCTCAACAATTGATCATTAACGAATCGTGAAAGCTCCTAGATAGCATAAGCAACTTAAATCCTTGTCAGTCAGTCAGTGGCTACCCAGCGTTGACTAATCAACACCTTTGAAAGTGGATTTATTCAATGACTTGAAAGACAGTTGTTAATGGATGATGGACGCAGTCTATGTGGTGGTAAGGCTTGAACAAGAATGGAGGTATCCAATTACCAAAGACTTTGTGACAATTCAAGTGACCAGCCTGGAAGTAGCCAGGGACCTAGTGAAAGGCATGATAGAGGAGGAAGTGAAAAAGCTACGAGACTTCATTCATCCTAAGTGTGTTAGAGTGGGAACATTGAAGCAGGCTCTTGATGATGTGATTAAAGTGAGGTACCTTTTAAAACTAATAGCAAATTTCACAGAGTAGTCTTTTGTGAAATGAGGATTAGACCAATTAAATAAAACTGAAGAAATGATGAGAAAAGTGTTGGAAGAAGAGGAGAAGAAGATAAAGATTCATGAGCTAAGAAAATAAAGGCACCCCCACCCCCGAAAAACAATAGAAGATTTTAGGAGACTGAACGAAAACTGGATGAATGTACAGGAAAAATTTAGAACCATGGATCATCCTGACTGGATACTACACAATGAAAAGAAGGAGAAGAAAGAAATCATAGAGAAAGTGAGGAGATGGTGGAAAAACGAGAAATTATAAGAAGAACCCCACGGCCCTTTTCAGGGCCACTCATATGCCTCGAAAAAAATTTAATTACTTTGCCATATGTGTACCAACCTATAAATAATGTCCCTATAGCGTCCCACGACCTTTTTGACTGAATTTCCCATTGTCCCTATATCGTTCCGATTCACTACACACTCACGTGTTATTTTTCAAACTACAGTACTGCTCATTTATACGAATATGTTAATAGAGGCAATGGGGTGACCTGTCGACCCTAAGTAAACAAGTCCTACGCATGAGAAAATAGAAACATAAAACCATTTGAGATTATTACTGTATTATCACATTTAATCCGTGGATGTCATATGAAAATAACTTGTAATTATCATCAGTTCTAATTTGTAAAAAGTTCCAGGTAGGCAGCTCTACGATACGTTTCTGGTTATCCACTAGTTTGTCCTAAATGTGAAGTGACGGAGTAATTTCTAATTCATTATATTCCTAGTAATTTATATTTCGTGGAAATATGGCAAGTGTTGCTGTTACTAGTTCAATGATACACTACGTGGAAATTTTCTTGTGGAATAGCATGTGGATCGATGGATGAACTACTCTCGTAAGTGCAGGAATTTTCATTTGTTTACAATGTTTGATTCGGCTGGGCTATTTGTGGGTGTTTGACAATGTTTGAAAGATGCAGGTCTGACAAAACACATTTCAAGTTTCTGAGGGCTATACGGTAGCTTTTGATAGAGTTCAGACTTTTCATTTTTGTTTTTAGAGAAGCGTATAGTCTATGTGCATGAATTAGTATTTTCTGTCATAGCTCGTTCCTTTGCATCGAGAATTTTATCCAGTCTGTACCTCAGTAATTTTTTTTTAGGTCAGTGTCATTAAATGAAACTAAGAATATGTAATTTGTTTCACACGAAGTATTTAAAACTAGTTAGTTACATTTAGCTACATTAAAATGACGCTGACCAGAAAGGATACAATTGACCATGCTGTGTGGAACGAACTAATATCTAGCATTATACCAAATAGTTCGACATCGTGTGTGTTTGTTTTTCTATCTCAAAATGATTTGTTTTGTGTGTTCGCAAAGAATGGGAGACCTTAAGTTGTTATATGTTTTTAGTGTTATATATTTGTTGTTGTTTATTTTAGTAAAACTACGTTAGGCACTGCAGAAGACAACATGAATATTTTTAAAAAGTAGTTCCAAGCGGGTACCGTGAATGAGACGACCTGTCTGAGACAACAGACTGAGATTAAAAGAAAGTAAGAATAGCAAAACAGATATCTCTGTCGCATGGATAAGAATTTGCAAATATCAGAATGGTGTTAATTTGTTTTTACAATATCCCCAACCCCTTTGCAGTCTTGTTTCTATCAAACGGTCATGAGGGTTTTTTCGGGTGGGTGGGTGGGTGCCTTGAAAATGCGTTGTCATTATTGATATTTGGCTCAAAAAAGTCTCCAAGCATGTATACAGCTAAACTGTTATTATAACCTTCGTCTTTACTGATATAAATTTTGCTTGTGTTGGTTGTACATACGTGGCTTCGGCATGCTTTATTTATATTATTAATTTTATTTAATCTTTGTCGACTATTGAGGTGTCGCCTTGCGCCACAATAATGTTAGTTCACTTGCTTTTTCATCGATGGCCAAAGTTTAATTTTCTACTGCATGGCGAGCAAAGGCAAAACAGACCAGATGATCCAGACACCAGCACACTGTATTGGATCCTGTTTAATAGCAACAAAAAATTTCTGAAAACATACATTATATGGACATTTTACAGAATCATAAGCAATGAACTGATACATGATGTTGCTTGGGTTTGAAGTCTGTTTCCTAAGGACACGAGTGTTCGACCAGGGATAGCTTGAGCCGTTATCAAACCTTCGATGCTTCACATACTGAGCAACCTAGGCTCAAGTCATGCGTTGTATATATATATATATATATATATATATATATATATATATATATATATATATATATATATATATATATATATATATATATATATATATATATATATATATATATATATATATATATATATAAAATGTAAAATGTAAAAACAATATACTCTCAAACACGCACACGTACTAACACAATATTTTACTTACCATCGATGTCCACTTCTTTGATGATCCTTTCAAGAGTTTTCCTGGAGGGATTGTAACCCAGGGATTTCATTACTGTCATGAGCTCGCTCATCGAGATGTACCCATTCCTGTCCTTATCAAACAGGTCAAAGGCCTCTCGATACGCTGAAACATATAGCTGTATCATGACTTTGTCAATACAATATTACCATTTGTCAATACAGTATTACCATTTGTCAATACAATATTACCATTTGTCAATACAGTATTACCATTTGTCAATACAGTATTACCATTTGTCAATACAATAGTACAGCTTTTAATCGGATGACAATAAAAGTGTCCAGATAAATAGAACTTTGAAAATTTTTCGGGATAAGACTCATCTCATGGGACAAATGGAGGAGAGTGAAGCCTCCCCTAAAGAGATAACTGTAGGAGCATGAAACATCCCCTCAGGAGATGACAGTAGAGCGTACATTAAAGTATTAAGGAACATCATAACTTTGTGCTTTTGAAAAACGATGTTTCTTGAGCATGTTTGATGCTGATGAAAAACAGTACATTAGAAAAAGAAGATATCAAATCATGCACTGCGTGCGGATTCATGTTGATCTCGAGACCTAAAAGGAAATTACATCCCCAAAACATCACCAGTAAATAGCGAGACTGTAAAATTAAAAACGTGATAAGGTAGCTACAATGCAAACAATGTCCTGAGAGAGTAATGAATGAAATTACACAAGTAACTAAAATGAAAATCATTTAAAATAAAATATGGCAGTTCAAACCAGACCTCACAATGCTGAAAAACAGATTCAGTGTTAAAGATTACAACCTAACCAATGAGGTTTTTAGCATAGTAAATTTCAATGATTATAACATTAATGTTGATACAAACAAGATGGCATTAAAACTTCTATCAAATTTTATTTTTAAAAATATTATACATCTATGATGGCAATAATATCATCAACTGCGTAATTTTTTTAAATAATATTTCAATGGACAATTTCAACACATCTATAAATTCTACTATTGTAAACAATTATCTAAAAATTACTTTAAATCACTTGATATGTGAAACGTTTGTACAAATACAATCTGTTCAAACCAAAGATTTTCAAGCTTAAGTTTTACAGAACCTTCATTGGATATCTTGTAGTCATTTAAATTAATCTATAGAAGTAATGTATACATCAATTTCTGAGACGAAATTTGGTTGATGAAATGATACAAATGCAAGACAAAAAAAAACAACAGAGGAAATGGTAAAACGAAATATTACGAATCATAGATGTGCATACTGAGTAAATTCAACAAGACTATAACATTATTACTGTGGAAGAAATGGGCAGCTTCAACAGCAAAAGGTTACACGTGAATGTAGGAAAACAGTAAACAGAGGCTCATAGCATGTCTACACGAAGAGCGATTGCACATATTTAAAAACTTGATGAATTTAACTCGGTCAGATTGTAGTCAGATTCAGACTTAACAAGGTTTCTTCTAAGAAGAATCTGACACTAAAGCCTGAAGAAACAAAGAATCCTGGTCTGCAGATCACGGCGAAAACATAGGACGACTTCAGTCCAAAAGTGAAAGACTCTAGTCCTGTACTAACAGAATCTACGTTGAACGTGACCGTGCATCCGACAGTGTCCTTCTGATGTAATTAAGAAATTGTTACTGACTGACATTATTATGAAACATCAATTACAGAACTCCGGAGACTCCTTTTAACTTTCACTACTTTTGATGCCGAAAAGAACGATAATCTGAAGACATACCCGCAGTCAGTGATTGTCTGAAATTGTGGATGATAAAAAAATGCAAGCAAAGCTATACGAAAAAGAAGGACTACAATAATAACAGTCCAAATGTCATATCTGCTAGCAAAAGGTTTCAGATGACACGAGTCGATGACAACGAAATAAACACTGAGTCGTTTATTTTGATGCTAATGACTGAATTGGCTGTTAAAACCTAAAACTCATCTATTTTAACTGCAAGAACAGTCACAAGGACCTAATAATGTATCCTTATAACGTATCCTTACCTTAAAAATTTACAGCATGTTTTTCTGTTTCTAATTTTGTGGTGTTTGTTTTTACTTATGTAATCATGTCATTATGTTTTTTTTAAATGTTGTCAAATGTTGTAAAGCACTTAGAGCTTTTAAAGATTAGGCGCTATATAAATTCCTCGTTATTATTATTATTATTATTATTATTATTATTATTATTATTATTATTATTATTATTATTATTATTATTATTATTATCATCATCATCATCATCATCATCATCATCATCATTATTATTATTATTATTATTATTATTATTATTATTATTATTATTATTATTATTATTATTATTATTATTATTATTATTGAAATAGGTTATGAGCCTCTATTTCACCAACAATGTTCTACTTTCATAAAGCATGGCCTTTGGACAACGCTCCTTCAAAGAAAGATCTCAACTACAATGACTACCTTGCTTCCGAGAAACTTACATACTGTTTACTCCTTTCAGGAGACCTTGAATTCTGCAACATTATTTCGAAAGGAATCTCGTCAAATATTGACGAGATCTGCAAATTTTGCTCCATGCTTTGCTGAGAGTTCCAATCAAAATTGCAAATAATTGACTCACTGATGCCGAAAGATCAGGTGAAATAACGTGTACAGGTAAAAAGAAACAACCAGTCCAGATGTTTTAAATGTCAGCTTATCACGTTGCCATTAATATCAGGTAACACTAGTGTTGCATTGTCGAGTACTCAAATAATTATGAGTTTTTATTAGATCCTTATTAATTTAGTCAAAGAGCAAGTCATAATAACCTACTAATGGAGCACTACCAATTCCATATGAATTATTTTACAAAGAGATAAAGCACCATTATAGTCATACGTGCTATACTAACACTGTTACATCACTTGTTTCTCAAGCAATTGTTAAAATCGTTTATTTAACTTTAATTTGTATTTAACTGTCTACTTCTTTTTAAAATGTTTTCTTTTCAATACTTCTCCAACTGTTTTAGATTCTTCACTAATTACGCATTTTCAACTTTTTCCAGCTGTTTTCACTATATCTTTCTCTTTATGGTTCTTGCCTTTTTGTTATAATAAATCGTCTGTTTTTAATAAATTTGAATATATGATCCAAAATATAAGATCCAAAGAATTGTTATGTCTCTAGTAAAATTTACAGTGCAATCGATTGCAGACCCAATATTTAGAATATAAACATAGTCAACATCTTCAGAAAAAGAAATTTTATTCGAATAAACAAAATCATCACAAGAACGATCAGTCATATTTCGTTTATTTAAATTATTTAAACTGAGATTGGTTAACATACATAAATGGACGTAACGTAACTGTAAAAATGTAAGATTTAATTAACACAGAACTAGATGCAAGTCCGATTTGACAGAAATAAAAGAGTATGAACAAGAACTGAACGTAGTTATTTTAACTACAGGACGCAAAGGACATGTGCTATTATTAATAATGAAGTTGGCCATCTTGACTGATTGAACCATTTCGAATTATTTTTTCATCTTCATTAGTTATTTTTATTAGTTTGAATTCGAATGATTTACTATTTCATCTTCAGAATTTATTTTTATTAGTTTGAAAGTAATTTTGAAATATGACGTGCAAGAAACCTTTTAATACTATACAGATTTAGTCTTAATTAACATTTAAATTATCACATGTAAACTAAATGTAAACCGAAAATAGAGGACAAAACCAGTGGTATGAAAGAACTTGCAAAGGCTACTTAGCAAACATCAACACATGCAATTAGAGTTGAGCTTGATAAACAATTTGGAACCGTCCATCTGAATTATGAAAAACCAAAATTGAAAGTTTACAGCAGGAACGAAATGCCTCTAAAACATCAAAATCTTTGTAAAAATGTGCAAGGCACATTTACAGTGCACAACACAGTATCGTAATATGCTTCGTGAATTATTTTTCACCCATTTTTCATGGGTGATGGTGTAACCCATTTTTCATGGGGTGGCGGTGTAGCCCATTTTTTATGGGGAAAGGGTGTAGCCCATTTTTTATGGGTGGTGGGGTGTAGCCTATTTTTCACGAGGTGGTGGTGTAGCCCATTTTTCATAGAGAGGGGGTGTAGTCCATTTTTCATGGGGAGGAGTTGTAGCCCATTTTTAATGGGTGATGGTGTAGCACATTTTTAATGGGGAAGTAGTGTAGCCCATTTTTCATGGGGATGGGGTGTAGCCCATTTTAATAAATTTGAATATAAAAGCAAATGATGTAATATCTAGCTGTAAAAGCTAAAAAGAAGTAACTGGCTTAACAAAATTGCATTTGAGTTGCAGATATTTTGAATAACTTCGGAGAAAATGCATGTTATTAATGTAATGGTTAACCATGATTGCAGGCAAAGAGAATACTTTTCTTTATTTTTGCTTGAGTTTTAAAAACAATTGTTTGTAAAGATTCAAGTTTATGTATTAATAACATTTTTCTCTTTGGTTTTTAACTTAGTTTCCTTTGAGTGGCATGTTAAATATTTAGTTCTGTCAAATAGCCATCTGATACTTTTACTTATTTTCTGTCCAAATATGTTTAGTAAAAATACGTTCAATGTCATTATCCATTTTACTTCTATTTAATATCATTAAAGGGTGGGGTGGGTGGGTCTGCGAAAGAAACTTATCGGGTTTTATTGAGACCTCAACTTATTTCCAAAAACACTTTTAGCAATCATATATGAATCACAACAAAGCTTCTGTTGAATGTTTCATCAAACTTTTCGATCATCAAGGGCATCTTCCACTTTTAAGAACGAGAATCAGCAAAAATACTTAAAGAAAATGGCCATAAAATTATTAATTTTAAATTGCATTTGGAAACTAAACAGTGTGTATTTTTATTAAGTTTACTTTCGGGCAAAATTTGAGTAACACAATTTTGCGATTTGTACAAATAAGAGACGAAGATAACGTATTTAATTATAATAGACACAGCGTGACCTTCTGAGATTTAATGTTAACATGTATAATTACTTGATTGAAGAAAAATGTATTCATTATGAATCATCTCATGTTTATTTTACATATGACTTTTCAGTGAGAGTATTACATACTCATAGTTGGTGCGTCACCCGCTCTTGTGTATAAGCCGTACACTGTAAATTTGTCAGGTATTTTTTTTGTATACCTTGTATTTCGTTCAAACCATTTCAAGCCTTTGCCAATTTCTTATTTTCAACAAATGAGATAAAGTTATATGTGTTATGTTAGTTTATTTTTACTTTTAAATTTTTTCGTTCGATGTTTCATTTTTGTGAAAAAGCTAAAAGAAGTATATAAAAGGAAAATAAAGACCTACAGTCGGGTTAGAGGGGACAATTAGTATACTACTACAAAGGAACGTAACTCTTAAAAGCATAAGAGCAAGTTTTAATATTTAGCTCCCTTGTCCATTTCGAATAATTTGAGATTTTGGTTCTCATTTTGATATAATTATGTATGGTGTTCTCATTAAAACGGTATGCATGAAAGTATGCCTTATAACAGTATAGTGTATTTGTGCAATGACCTTAGCAATGAAGAAATTGGAAGTCGTAAAACACAGGAGTTAAGTCAACTTAAATTTAAATAGCTGCATTAAGTGAAATAAATATAAAGTGAAAATGTTTTGTTGCATTCGTTTATAATTAAATTAAGAAATTAATGATAACAAGGTAAATTCGCTTTCTTCTATATTCTAGTATTAGAAGAATAAACAGACATTTATACCTTTGACATCTTAACTCCATGAACCTCATCTGTTCCAACCTTTTCAAACTGAAAAACTTATTAAGAGATATCTCACAAATAATTGTGGCAAGTTTCAAGTTCCTGTCTTTAATCATAATATTGTTTACTATGTTGACAAATAGTATCTGCATTTTTAAAATAGCTCACTTTTCTTTGTGTGTGTGTGTGTGTGTGTGTGTGTCTGACCTTGAATATTACTTCGCTATTAATTAATACTATTCTGCATAATAAAAAAGAATCAGAATTATTCAGAATGATTTTTTTAATGTTTCAACTTAATTTTTTTCAGCTGCACATTAAAAATCGAATCATACGGTAATATTACCGGTATGTTTTCTATGGGTGCGCTCTACATATATTATGAACTTCTGAGAATGACAGGTGTAGGGTGAAGATGAATGCAAAATGCACATTGGAGAGTATTGGCATGCCTTTGCCTTTGTGTTAGCTTTGATGTACTGTGGATGAAATTTTTTTGGATATTGTACTGGTCAAAACCATACATGACCTAAGCACACAGCTAACCAAAATGACTGCTCCCATATGCTCCAAAGATCAGACTGAATTAGTCTGAAATACACTATTTTTAGCAGTTATTAAAACGGGAGAAACGAATTATACTAGACTAGATAATACCAGCTTCTGAAAGGGCAATGAATAAATTACAAATATATAACATGTAAAATAAGTTATTGGCTCTTCTTTCACAATTTACCTTTGAAAATCCAGGAAGTGAAAATAATAATCAAACGGAGCTAGCAGGTTTTTTTATGGATTCACATCTAAGGAAAGACTAAGCAAATAATCTATAATCCATATTATACTCGTCAATCATACATCGAAATAAAGGGAATTAAAAGTTATTTTAACAATACCTAAGATATTCAATGTCTTTTAAATAGCCAGTATAACCAGTGAGGAAACCATAGGAAACTCTTTTTTTTAAATAAATATTTAACCCTAAGTAAAATACGAAACTATACGCGCCATCATTATTTATGTTGTAGTTAATATTTCATTTCAGTGTTAGATATTTTTCTTGATAATCAAACTATCCAATATTTTTGATGATATCTAATGTTCTTCTATCCACCTACACGATATAAAACATATACAAAAATATGAGTGGCCCTTCTCTCTCAATATAAAATATGACTGGTCCGGCTCTCTCAATATAAAATTTGATTGGTCAATCTCTCTCAATATAAAATTTGATTGGTCAATCTCTCTCAATATAAACTCTGAGTAGTCCATCTCTCTCAATATAAAATTTGATTGGTCAGTCTCTCTCAATATAACATTTGAGTAGTCCATCTCTCTCAATATAAAATTTGAGTGGTCAATCTCTCGTAATATAAAATATGACTGGTCCTTCTCTCTGAAATATAAAATGAGTGGTCCATCTCTCTTTTAATATAAAAAATGATTGGTCCATCGTTCTCAGTTACTTATTGTTGACAAGAATGTGTCGCTGAATTATTTACAGGGACATTATATTTAGTTCCGTGGATTTCATTTTAACATTTCTTTTAAATATATGAAGTACCGCTTTGAAATTCGGCGGGGTAATTTTGTATTAATTTTGTGACTCATACTTCATAGTAGATTAAGAGCTGCAATTTTTAATGGAGCTTAGTATCGATTATATCAATTTCAATAATGGACGGTTTGGTTCGGACTGACCTAACTGATCAAGTCACAGATTAAGACTGGTTAGGATTGACTTAACTGATCAAGTCACGGATTAAGACTGGCTAGGACTAACTTAACTAATTAAGTCACGGATTAAGACTGGTTAGGACTGATTTAACTGATTAAGTCACGGATTAAGACTTGTTAGGACTGACCTAACTGATTAAGCCACGGATTAAGACTGGTTAGGACTGACCTAACTGATCAAGTCACGGATTAAGACTGGCTAGGACTGACCTAACTGATTAAGTCACGGATTAAGACTGGTTAGGGATGACCTATTTGATCAAGTCACAGATTATGACTACACA
Organism: Potamilus streckersoni; assembly: GCA_016746295.1. Taxonomy (NCBI): domain Eukaryota; kingdom Metazoa; phylum Mollusca; class Bivalvia; order Unionida; family Unionidae; genus Potamilus; species Potamilus streckersoni. Next base: position 1,504,636 of record JAEAOA010000378.1, on the reverse strand, counting down.
ACATTTTTCATTGTTCATATTGAAAAAGTTGAAGATTGACTCAGCATTGTTAAGTCCATTATGGTGGAAAAAAATGTCACCGAACTAGTTCTATCCCTTTGTCACGGATGAACGCATGAGTAATGAATGTGTTGATATGACAAAGACGCAGGTCATAATGCTTTCAAAAAATTTCGTCATGTAAATATGTCTACATGAGTCATCTGATTTAAATTTAGCAAGTTTGGTAAATAACTACAAATTTCCTCAAACTGTTTGTAGCGCGACATATTTTGTATGCAGAGGACGTCGAAGTCTGAAAATTACGATAACATTATACCGTTTTACTGGTGATTATAAACGTATTTAAATAACTCAGGAAAACGACTCAGAAATAGCGGCAAGTATGCATTTGTTGTTGGTGGTGTTTCTGGGTATGGTAATTTTCGGTCTAGGTAACAACGTACTATAATTGTGTTGTATGGATGGATAAGTGGCTGGTGTTTAATGGCTGGTGCTGGCTATATGGCACCAATTAAAAAAGTTCTTTTTTTAAAAAAAATAATTTTATTTTTTAAAGCAATAGAGAAACAAGAAAACGTACACCTTGTGTAAACGTAGCAAGACGATTTGACTCTAGGATACGTTTTTTTTTTCACTCTTCAACACACAACAAATTGTTTTATATAGCTTTTGATCTAGTCCCAAGTTAACCAACATGCCTTAAACTTCAAGCCTAGACTCAAGACATTTGTTTGTTGAAACTGTTCAAATTTACATTTCATCCAACTAAATCGCTAAATTCTAAACTAAAGTTATGTTTCCTGCCCATCATTTTTATAACGTATTTGTCTATAAAACAGCAATCTCTCTCTCTCTCTCTCTCTCTCTCTCTCTCTCTCTCTCTCTCTCTCTCTCTCTCTCTCTCTCTCTCTCTCTCTCTCTCTCTCTCTCTCGACCAACAAACCCCTCATCAATTATTGTACCATGTTATGTCAGAAGCATGGGAGTTGTAATGTTATAATTTTGTATATCTAATGAAAAAATGCATGGGAGGTGAGGTTCTATAAATTTGCATACATAATTAAATATACACGGGAGCTGGGTGTTATAAATTTACAGCTCTTACCTTTTGTTTGTTCCTCAGTAAGTCCATAGGTCGTATCAACCAACTGCCAAATAAATGTTATGAAATTTTACTATATCACCACTTATTTATTAATGTGTGTAATTTGTTTAATGTTTTTTAAAGGTCATGATACAGTCATACATTCTCAACGTGTTTTTAAACAACCAGTGCGTCAGATTTCTTTCTTAATGTTGCGATTGTGTCGCGGTCATTAGCTGGTTACACAAGTCATAATGGTGTAGACTGATCCGTAAGTGTGTATATTAAATGTAGAAATTACCTAAATATTTATTCAAAGTGTATTGTGTTACATTATCATACTTTCAATATCCTCTTGATATTGTGCCTTAGGTAATACATATGAAAACATATAGGCTGTATAACAGTACAAAACGTCAATATTCTTTTCCTTTAATATACTACGCGTTTACCACTGTTTATTGTAACAAATTGCATGCATCTTAACAGATACGTTTGAACAAAATGGATGAGTTGACTGTGCCACAAACATATCCCATTGTCTCCAGTTAATTCAGACGTATGTATTAAAGGGTGGAATGTGTTCCCTGTTATCTGGGAAAACCAACCTAGTGCGACTCCTTAGCGAAGGAAAAAGATTGTAGAGAGAGAGAGAGAGAGAGAGAGAGAGAGAGAGAGAGAGAGAGAGAGAGAGAGAGAGAGAGAGAGAGAGAGAGAGAGAGAGAGAGAGAGAGAGAGAGAGAGAGAGAGAGAGAGAGATTACCTTTCCTTTCTTATCTTGTTCCGTTGTCATATCAGAGAGAGAGAGAGAGAGAGAGAGAGAGAGAGAGAGAGAGAGAGAGAGAGAGAGAGAGAGAGAGAGAGAGAGAGAGAGAGAGAGAGAGATTACCTTTCCTTTCTTATCTTGTTCCGTTGTCATATCAGAATCTCTTAGGCACAGGTATGCAAACCTACGCACGACATATACTAGTCCTATGCCGTTTTCAAACCATAATGGTTAAAAACCAACACAATTTATACTATGTTCAGTCACAGGTAAGCAAGCATACATTTCAAACAAACGATACTTAAACCATGTTCAATCCATCGCAGTTACATATTCCCAGTTCTTAAAGTTATTGTGGTCATAGTTATTGTGGAGCCTCCAAAATTAGTGAGAAACTGGCTCAACCAGAGACTTCCAAACTATCGGGTAGGGTAAGGTATAGTTATCGGTAAGCCTAAATTTCTCTTCTAACTTGGAAAATTAAATGAAATTATTGCCGAGATCTGAGTGATACAGTCGGTGATTTCTAATATCTCGGCAAGAAAAAGGTAAGACAGAATTTGGATTACAAAAGACGATTATACACAAACGACTTCAACGTGAATTACCTACAACGTCTTTATACTAAACTTAAATCGATTTTTTATTATTATATGCGAACACTATAATATCACTACACAAAAGAAAATTCACTGTTTATATACTTACACTATAAGTTCATTATACTTTACGAAAATTCGTTCTTTCTGTTTGAACATTACAATGACAATGTGACTACATTTAAGAAAATGCAATGTTTGTATACATACACTACACATTACGAAGAATGTTTCATAGCTATAAATGGTTAATCTCTCAGATTTTACATTCTGTGTTGCTTGTGGTTTGCTTTAGATCAAAACGTCGTATGTATGTATGTATGTATGTATGTATGTATGTATGTATGTATGTATGTATGTATGTACTGGCGTACGGTACGCGAGTACGTGTATGGATGGATGTAGGTAAGATGGTATGCATTTATCTGCACCTAACATGCAGGTACACATATACTGTACTATACATTCACACACACGCGCATGGATACATACATTTACAAAAAGTAAGGTAGACCTCTGGACAAGTATAAATAAATTGGGTTGCCAAGAGATATCCACTGATGGCTATTAAAAAATTTTGTGACATTACAGCTGAAAGTAACATAATTTTAATAAATTATTGAAACGCATGTATTGGTATTTCTTGCAAATTATGTGAAAATGAATGACATGTTATACATTTTCGATCTGTCACTTAAGACAGCCTTTTATGGCAAACACTCATTCTAAATTGTTTGCATTAATATGTACTTGTCTGACTGGTCTTGCACTTCGCTTCCCGGCTTTGATTTTAAGTTACACAATGCTAACAGAATAGTGGGGTTTTCTACCGCTTCATACACACTACGTTTATGGCATCATTATTATTTATAAATTCACTTACCATGGGCTGAACCTCGCGATAAATTTGACAGAATTATATACGAATTTGCCGTACATTTAAATGTCTCTTAAAATTGTATACAGACGTGAATAAGGCTTATACTTCTTTATCATTTCGACGACTCATGCAAGAAAAAAATATATACAGGTGAAAACAGGTAGAGAGTAGAACTGAATTCGCAATTTAAGAGCCATACAGGCACCTAGATAAACTCGCATCAGGATGATGCATCGAATAAATTTTCATTAAGCAGACACTACAGTTCTGTTTCGGAAACAAAACTGTAAAACAAGATTTAGTATATTGATTTAACAAAAATTAGAATTGTTTCTTAGTTCATATCAAACACTATAGCTCATCTCCATTAACTTTATTAAATTCAATTTTACCTCGCATGTGAACATTTTTAAGCCTATATGGTACATTGGCACATTGCCAAATTTGCTGTGTCGCTTGATAGGATGATAATGCATTCATGAATAATTCAAACATAAAGAGATCATTTTAAGCATGTAAGATAATATTACGTTTATTGAAATTTTCAAATAATTATCTGGACATTATCGTTAGTTCCAATTCTGTAGACACTAACATAAGAGTGATCGGTATTTAATAACCGTATAATGCTAAAGAGAACAAACTAGGAAGACGAACACAGTAATGATGCATCATTTTAACTAAATAAGTTTCTACAGGCATTGCAAGAACCCACGGCCACCTACCCCCAGATGCGAAGTTACGTCATGTATAGGACATAACGAAGTTTAAAAAAATGGACAATATCCTCGAATTTCTCATAATCCATCTCTTGGTAATTTATTATTTTATCGAAATCGTAAAAACCCTACCATGTCTGCAAGTCAATATCATTCAAATTCCGAAACATTTTATACTAACGTACTTCAAAACCGTAACACTTCACCTATTTAACAATTTTATTGAATGAATCATCGAATTATGTTTTCAGTCGTTCCAATAAATATATAAATTAACAAGTCATATGTATACATAAAGAATGTGTGCATGTTGCATTTATAACGTAGCTTTTTTTTTAAAAAAAATGTCAGTCATAGCTCTATGATGTCTGCAGTGAGAGTTTATAGTGATGTCTAGCACAGGGACATCATGCTGCAGTCTGAGGACATGTACCATCATGCCCCATCCAGTCACATTATCCTGACACCAGGCCGACCAGTCCTAACTCTAACCTATTAATGCTGAGCGCATATCGTGGCAGCTGTAAGTACAAATTTTAAGCCGCGACATCCCGCATCCGAGGCGGACGCTCTAACCACTAGTCCACCGGAATGGTCTCTACAGAAAGAAATCGTTGTCGTTGCATAAAAAAGGGACCATAGAAGTGTTAAGCAATTAAATCCATCATTTTAAAATTCTGGACACAGTTGCCGCGTCAGCCAACAATAAGGAGGTCTTTGACGTCGACGTAATAAAGAGGTTACATCAAAGACATTGCCTTATGTAATCTTTCAAGTAGCCACATCTTTCACGTCTGATATGGGTGATTCTGTGTTTGGTTTTTGTTTGTTTTCTTGCTGCCAGTTGACTTCTGATGAAAGCAAATTATTGCAGAAACATTGACGTTAACGCATCCCATAGCTTTATGTTAACTGAGAAATTGTTCCTATAAACTCAGCGACTCATGCAAAATATGAGTGTGGCGTATCGCTTGCACGAATACGTGAAGAAATTATATTATTGATTTCTATTCATAAAGCTCCTTAATATTAAAACAGCCAGTTTGTGATCAGGGGATAGTCGAGCATGTGACAGATATATCCAAGATCGGTCGTCATAGAAAAAGAATTAAATTACAAGTAGAATATACCATCAAAGGAAATATGGTCATAAATTTTTATTGAAATAGAGTCCATAAAGTGTTAAGTGGCTTATGACCTGAATGAACTCGTGCAGAAAATGTATTATTTATTGATGTGTGATATTAAAACCATGGCTAATAGAAAGGACTTGTTTTTGAAAGGAAACGCACACGTTTCTGTCCTCCCCACCATAACAATACATGCCATTCATTTTTGTGAAAATACGGAGGAGTGTAGTCCAGGTTTACAATGTTACCAACAGTCGCTTAAAATAGCCGTTTTACTAACAATTTAGTCTAATAATATAAAAGCAAAAGAAAATATTTATTATCATAAAAACGTTAAATTTTTGTCACTTTAAATCAGTAAATTTGTTGTACAGCCCTTTTCATTACACGAGAGGGTAACGTCGAATATATGTTGCTTTCGAAATCTGGTAAAAGATATCGAGGCACAATTTTTTATTCCATTTTTAAGTTAGAATTTAGAAGTAAACTTGTTATTTTTTTTTTTACTAGCAATCCACCTATAACAAGAATATTAGATTGATAGTTTCGCACTTGTCAATAAAATTGCCAGATGTAAGAGAATTAGCTGAAAATAGAATGGGTGGGCCCTAGCCCACTGTCAGTAGGAAGGTGGATAGCTGTAGTTTAGGCTACATGCTAAAAGGCGTTTCTAACAGTAAAGTTGAAAATAACAAAAAGTTTTTCGAGGAAGGGGGATAGGGGTTATGCACATGATTTTGCTGGAGAAGGAGTTTTACTAATACTCTACTCTTTATCACCTAAATATAAACAATCGTGAAACGACGGGACTCAAATCTCAACTCATTTTCCAGAATTAAATCGCAATTTTGCGAATATATAAGTTTCAAATACAAACCCGGACTGGTGCTTGAGAGAATAAAAGGACAAATCTATCGAGGTCAATGAATTCAATTTTGTTAGGAGTGTTATACAGAAAGACCATGACTTTGAGGACCGAATTTTAGTCTTCTACTTATTAGATTGAAATACTTGGGTTAATTTAAGTAGCACACATGATAAAAACTGGATTAATTTAAACAGCACAAAATTGAGCCAATTTAAGTAGCACATAGAATCCCTTGAGTTAATTTAAGAAAAAAGGTCGATTTAAACAGCACTAACATTGGACCAATTTAATTAGCACAGAGAAAAAAAAAGGTTAATATAAATAGCACAAAAATTGGGCCAATTTAAGTAGCACAAAAACTTTGGTTAATTTAATTAGCACACAGAAACGAGTGGATTAATTACAGGAGCACACAGAAATACTTGTGTTACTTTTAAAAAGCACACAAAAACATTTATATCAATTTAAGTAGCAAACAGAAACACTTGGTTAGTTTAAGTAGCACACAGAAAAGGCATGGGTTAATTACAGAAAGCTTTAGCTGTGAAAAAAGTATGATAAATAAGAAGTCCACATTTAATGCATTAGAAACTAAAGAAAAACAAATCCGATCCCAAAACAAGACTTGCGATTGTGATTATGCTGCAGACCAAATGAGAATAAGAAACAAATTAAATCCAATAAAATCATCTACATGTGCCTACAAACACGCATACCAAACTTTGTTTGCCTATAATGAATTTTACTAAAATGTGCTATTAGTGTTGTCGTCAGTTTCCAAAATGCTTAAAACCGGAATAATTGCTGTACTGACCCTGCGTAAAAAAAACCCCCAGAACAATTGTTGCAATTGCCCATAGTTCAAAACTGCATAAAAACGAAATTTATGGCTTGAAAATATTGTAGGGATATATATTTTACTCAGGGTCAGTACAGCAATTATTCCGGTTTTAAGCATTTTGGAAACTTTTGACAACACAACAACAACGTGGCCCTCTGGATATCAACATATAAACACAACGTTGTTTGCTTTATTTTGTTCATGCATGCATAAAATCATATTTAATACAATTTCCAATTATCTGAAAAAGGGAAGAAGACAAAAATTGAAGGTGCATCGCAAAGCAGGAACAGTGAGCATTATTCACTTTCAGCAACCAAGTTAATGTAATTTGGTTTCTCGCTCTTTTGTCATTTGGCAAATAGCTTGTTTACATTTCCATGACAACCAATAGTATGTCAGTGGCGTATTAAGAGTACATGGCGACCAGTGCGACGATGAAGGCTCCGCTCTTCTGGCGCCTCAAGACCCAGGCCAACCGTCACTTCTGCCTCCCTAACCCCATTAGGAGGCTACACGGTAGGCTGATGAAATGAAACCTATATGCTTCAGAATTATGTACTTTTTTGTAACAAAGTACCTATCTAAACATACTTTGGATTGAGTTTAACCCGTTCATTTTGTTTCGACTCTATGGTCTTAAAATAAGTAACCAGAAAGAACGAAAAGCAGCAAGTCTTAATAAAATTGAAAATATAACTAACTTCCTTAAAAGCGAATAATTTATTTCCCTGGAACTTGCTATTCTGAAATTAGTGCCATTTTGTACTGTGTAATGTCGAAATAAGTCATTAAAGTACATACAAGCCATACTATTTTGTGTCTGTTGCACTCAAACACAAGAATGTGCTTTTCATGTCCACACTTCATTGTTTAAAGCTCCTGATACAAGTAGCATTTTGTACAAATATACTTATGAATTTATTCCAAGTTGTTATAAAGACAACATATTTCCAGAAAAAATACAATGGAAATAAATTGAAAAACTTTCTATAGCAATACATACGCCTGTATATCAAACGTTTGTATGAAAACGAGCGCTTTACAAACTTGTGCCATACCCATATGAGCTACAAAAGAAAAAAAAAAGTTCGTACTTCTATACACAAAATTCACGCAAAATCCAAAAACAAGAGAATTATAGTTAACTACATCCCTTTCAAACTTTCTGATCACTATTCCCAATTCATACAAGTTTATATGCATTGCAGCTTTTCTTACACAGATGTAATAATCTATGCATTCATTTGCTGTCAAATCACTGTGACGATATTTTGAACAGGCATTACAATTTTGACATTCGTCTTAGTGTGTTCGTTCATACTGACAGATGAGGAATTTATTCAGCATCTCCTGTGTAGTGTACTTCATAACGGAATCGGCTTAGATGAACCCAAAATAGTAAGAAATACGTCTCCTTCAGTGTTCAATGCATCTGCAATGCATGGATTATTTTCTTAGTAAAAACGATTTTGAAATCATTAAGACTTGAAAGATGTGATCGTAGAAAGCATGATTTTCGTTATCTTCTTGTAAGCTAGTTATGACATTACATATATAATATTGCTTATTGCACAAAATTAAGTTATTTTTTTAATTACTCAATTATGATCAAAACAATGATAAAAAAAACTTGCCATTATCGATCGCGAGTCGGAGGTTGCTATACCAGTATAATATGGCTTGCATGACATTTTAATACACTCAGTATTGAAACAAGCTTGTATTGATATTATAGAGTGGAGAGATACATTTTTATCAATTAAATGCCACGTTGTCTTTCAAGCCAATAAAAATAATGTGCGTGTTTCTCGTTATATGAAATAAAAAATAAATTGGGCTGAATGACTTGTCCAATAACATTTGTTTCGACTCATTCCCTCCATTCCATTTACTTAAGGTGAATCCCGGTTGCGTGGCCTATCCTAATCCTTTATTGCTCATTAACACAATATGACAGTTTGATGTACATTATGTATAATTAGTGAAATAATTTGCGTGTTACTGAATAATGCTTTATAGTCCGTCTTAATGTCCAATTCTGTGACCAATAAAAGAATGAAAAAGGTTATATATGTACCCCTTTTATATGTACACAAAACTCAATTTGTTTTTTTATAAATTAAAGATGCCATGTCGATGTTGAGAAGTGTATTCAAGATGGCTATATTGAACTGCATATTGACACTATTTTAATTTAGGTATGTATGCAAGAACAAGGTTTATGGCATGTCAGCGCAAAAACTGGCCATATGGTACTGATTTTTGTTTCTTCATTTAGGACCATCTGTATCATATTTTTATTTTTGAGAGGGAGGAGGGAAGGGAAATAATTTTAATTCTGCAATGTTTACAAATCGATAATGTTTTGCTTTCAAGTTACTGGACGATGACGAGCTTTGCTTGATGGTCTTTTTGCCTTAATACAATCTTGGTTATGACAGTAAGACATTTCCTTCATCAGAAATCACTAGGTGCCACATATGCGGAATCTAAATACAGTAATACACTGACAGTTACTGCTCAATTTTTTTTATAAAGTCTAAAAAGTATCCTAACGATTATCTATAGATCTAATTAGCATATACAGAACAAATAAGCATATGCAGCACTATTCAGCATCTAAAGGATTAATGAGCACCTAATGAGGATAAAATTTACAAAAGTTCTTGCTGTTGACACGATCTTTACATAAATGCAGCTTGATCAGAAAAGAACCTGTTCTATATCGAAACAAAAATGACACTCTATATATATATATATATATATATATATATATATATATATATATATATATATATATATATATATATATATATATATATATATATACACACACATATATAATGTACACACATACATACATAGAGATGTACAATTTATGAAATTTACACAAAATTATATGTTTTGTTCTGAGGCAGTGGAGAGAATGAGCATGACTTAAGTATTTTAATACAATATCAAGAGATTTCTTTGCCTGGCTTTGGGTATCTAAAGAAAACAAAAACACAAATGATGTGATTTTGTGTTTATTACATACTCCCCCATCAAGCTTTATGGATATTTGAGCATTTGTGTCATAGACTTTTCCTTTGATGAAAACCCATGTGCCACATCATTAATGTATAGAAAAGAAGGTGAACATATCAAGACAAATGAACATTACAATTTCATATTTTGTGAGAGTTTTTAACGTAAATAATATAAAGTGAAAGAATTTTACTTGCTGCTAGATATTTTCTACATTAGCAGCTATCACATATGCTAAAGGTTTCTCCGATTTGACCCTCTTATATGACACCCATTCCAAAAAAACATCAAAATGACAAATGCCGCCAAAAAGTACAAATTTGAATACGATAAAATGCTACCATGAGACAACCGCTAAATCTCAAAACATTTTAACACACACACACTAGTCACAAGATTCTTCCCATGTTTTCCACAAGTTCACAGTGTAATTATCTTAAGATACAAGGTCTAACCAAGATGTCTATCAAATCGTCAAACATGTCCATCCCAGCACACTTGCCTGAGCCAGTCCAATTTAAATTCTTTGTGGTGACATCATGGCATCATACCAGTATCACTGTTTATCATGGAATTTATGGCCTCAAGGTCATAAAGTTATCCCAATGAAGTAGCACATATTTGCAGGCTGGTGGTAATTTTTAATGATGTGCTTATAAACTTCTGGTGGTAATTTTTAATGATGTGCTTATAAACTTCCTGCAATACAAAATAATTTTAATTCTATGTTTACAAACAAGAAAACTGTAGTCTTAAGCTAACCAGATATAGTTTCCTGACTTTACATTGATATAATTACCAGAAGGCAATAACAGTCCAACATGTGACAAAAATTTCTGGTATAAACATTTACGGCTCTCTACTCATTCTCAATAGAGGGCATCTCCTCCATGTCTTGTTCATAGTCCTCCATACTGGTATCCATGGCAACCATTTCTTCAGATGACCCTTCATTAGCACCCTGGTCGGTCAATTCTGTCTTGCTATCCCCCTGATCATCTAGTAGCCCCTTAAGGGACTCCTTGTTGCTCTGCCCTGATTCAGGATCCTCACCTGTCAAAATAGCAGTCAATGAATAAAGAAGTATTCCCCCCATTATCATGCATTTACAGCAGTACCTTTTCCTTTTACCACAAATTTCCTGAGGTTTTGGGAAAAAATTCTGGACCCTCCTACTCAAAAGTTTGATTATGTTTCTCAGGCTATGTGAAAGAGCATCAGACTCTAGAACCTAACCTTTACAAGAGATGTTCTTCAAGCTTTGATATAAGACTATGGAACATCCAAAATCTGCCTCAAGTTCCTTAAGCTATTAGAAAAGACACTGGACCCTGTGACTCAATCCTGTCTCAAGTTCCCTGAGCTATCAGAAAAGACAATGGACCCTGACTCAAACTGTTAACTCAAGTTCCTTGAACTGTCAGTAATGATATTATACCTAGGGACTTCAACCTCTGACTCAAGTTTCCTGAGCTATCAGACAAGATGTATGACCCTGTAACTCAAAACTTTATATCAATTTCTTTGAGCTTTCAGAAAAGAGATAAGACCTTGTGACTGAAACCATTATCTCAAGTTCCTAGAGAGCAATCCTGGGACTCAAGCCCCTGCCTTAAGTTTTCTAAGCTATCAGAAAGGACGCTGAAACCAGGGACTTAAACCTTTAACCCCAGTCCTTAAGCAATCATAAAAACAACTGGACCCTGGGATTCAAATCACTGCCTCAAATTCCTCAATTTATCAAAAAGACATTGGACACTGGGACTCAAACCATTTCCTCAATTTCCTAGCTCTTTCAGAAAAGACACTGAATTTTGGGACTAAAACCTTGTATCGTAAGTTCTGGCACATTTTAGAATTTACCAAACCATACCTGATTCCTAGAACTTAAACTAAACTCATCTAGGACTTGAAAAGAGACTTGACTTTTAAGAGTCATTAAATTAAATTACAGGCTTAAATTTCAGCCAATCAAAATAATGGCTTTTTAGTTTCAATCATTTGTTGTAGAAATCCAGACATATTGATTATGAGTTCAACAATTTTTAAACAGTTTTGCATTTTTACAGTATGATGGCAGACATTTGCTTTCTTTGTTTAGATCAACGTACAGTCTGCATATCAGGGGATTTGATAATCAAGGTTGAAAGGATGGCTAGAATTCAACTGAGTAAATGACACAGTATATAAAACAAAAATCCAAGATAAAGATGATTGAATAATACTAATACTGCATTTGATTCAACATGTTCTATTGAAAAATAAAAATATAATGAAATAAAATAAACAAAAAAAAAAAATAAGAAAGTGGTGTGCCACATTTTATGACAGTGCAAATGTATCTGACGTTAAGAACTTTAATAAAGAGAGTCCCATTATGGGCAGACAATTTTTGTCCCAATTTCCCAAACTAAAGATATGTGCATTTCTTCATTTTAAGTGCCAAGTGCTGAAACCAACTCTGACATTTACAAGATTTTAAAATCTGTGGCTGTGGCAGCCATACTGGATTTAAGATCAGCATCATTTTCAGTTAGCACCATTCTTTTGGTAAAATTACATACTGATTAGGCCAGTCACCCAACCATCCCCGTTTTTTTGTTGTTGCCAACCGTAGCACTTTTCTACCCCTGGGGTTATTAAAAAAAACTACCTACCTATCTACCCCTAATTTTAAAACCAGTCCAGTAGTAAATATATTTTCTTTTGCTTTACTATCCATGCAGGAGAATTGTTAACACGAAAACCCTATGTTGATATGACCATCAATATTGACAAAGCAGCAATAATAAGATTATACATAGTGTCTATACTGATCAGCATCATTTTCAATCTGGAGCAACTAGATTACATGCCAAAATTTTGAAACAAAAAACCCACGCTGATATCACCATCCATTCAGGAGTAACAATAACAAGTTTTTCAAGATGTCTGCATAGGCAGACATACTTTTATGTCTGAGCAGAATTATTTCTTTCAGGACAACTACCGGCAGACCTTTGTATGATTGTGCATGTAAAAGTTTCATAAATATTCTCTAAGTAGTTAAGGTGCAGTAGTGGCAAAGGTGTGTAACAGGGAATGCACAGACCATTTCCTTCATTCTCAATTTGCTTGTCATTGAAAAAATTCGATCCTTATTGTTCTGTGATTGAAATCAACCTGACAGTGACTTACAAAGGAAGCATAATTGGCTTATTATTGCTTGCAGTCCGTTCTCGTTTTCTTTTCATCCTTTCATCTGCATCAACATGTCTTTCATTTACACCTTTTTTAACACTGGTAACTAAGTTAGATCTATCTGACCAATCATAATTCATACGTAGTTTATTAAACTTAACCTTTTCTAGTGGTTGTTATTGCTTATACATGAATAAAAGGGAGAGAGGGAGGGAGATGCAAAACTCATTTAATATTTTAAAGCATTAAAATAGCCTTGCCATAAATATTAAAAAATACTGTTGCAAAAATATAAAAAATGCCTTTGCCAAAATAGTAAAATAGCCCTGAATGCACACCCAACTTCATCAGGTATAGGCTTACCCTATTATGACAGTGTCTTACGGAGTTGTATGTAAGGTGAAGGCTATGAACAATTTGCATTAGCTCATTAACCCCTGGCACCGCATTTATGTGGCAGGAGGTGGTAGCCTACTTCTGGGCTCTGTAGCATCAAGGTCATATATGCCAAAATAAAGTGGGTGGTATTATAGAAAGGTAAATAGATGTAGCTTCACAATGATACCAAATAATATGCATGTTCTAGTTGCACTAGAAAATACAGAGGACAAAACATAACTTTTTGGACACAAGTTTTCCCAGCCGAAATTAGCCCAAGGTCAGTATCTGATTTTATGTCTGGATTTTAGACTCATTGGCCTCAGATCTAAGACAGACAAGCCTGAACTTCACACAGACAGGTAAACCTTTGCAAAAAGTAGGGTAAGATAGCATTTAAAATAAAGAGTGGTCTCAACACGAAAAAGAATGATCTGTTTAAAAAAAAAAGTGCAGCTTTTACCCTTCTTCTCATACTCAGGCAAATTAGCCAATGAAAAACAACGTTTCTAAAACAACTAGGCATTAGGTTAACCTAAAATGTCTTGAAGTTCGATGTATTAGGATGTATTCAGAAATAGCCCCCACAATAGGATTTCTGCTCGCATTTCAGACGAAAACAAAAACCTTTAGCGGGTTAATGAGTTAAATGGAGACTTAAAGAGGAAATGCATTTAATACAGAGTTTGTGCATAAATTGGGATAAAAATTTGGGAGTACTACAATTCAAACAAAACTATGATCACAGGAGGGGATTAAAAGAGGTTTAATCCAGATAAAGACTAGACGAGAAAGGTGAATAATAAAAGGGGTTCTAAATGCAAGGATGAAAAATATTTCCAATGGCATTTATAAAACTGTCTTCACTCCCTCATGTTGTCACCGACAAAAAATGCTAAAATGCAATCGTGTATATTACAGTATCAATGCATTGTTAGAGCAGGCACTCAATCTTAAAAAAAAACTACATACATGTCACTACATTAAAGTTCTGGTACCGTTGATCAAAGAAAAGAGTCCAAACTTGAAATTTTCTTCCTTACATTGTCTTTCATAATTTAGACAACTTTCACTGAATTATATCATATAGTTCTTAACTTTTTCAATGATACCTCCAAACATACCCACACGCATATGCCTGCATGTAATTTATTTTAATACCTACACATATAACTGCAAGTAATTGATTTCAATACCTACCATATATGGTGGTCTGCACAAAAAATATTAATCGGGTTTTACAAATCCAACCTTTCTAACTATTTAACTTATGTAGCAGAATTACTTGATCCTCTAGTCTCTTCAGTCATTTTTAATCTTGCTTTATTGTAACTCATTTTCCTACTATGCAGCAGGTAATGCTTAGTTTTCTGATATTTATAAAGTTTTGGAGATGTAATTTTGCAGGTATGTTACCACTTGTGTATCTAATTTCTTAAAAACCTGTGTATGTATATATATATATATATATATATATATATATATATATATATATATATATATATATATATATATAAAAGCATATCCAATTTGTCAATCATCTGTAGCCATTAAACTTAGCTAATATTTAGACAACACACAACCTAGAATTAGTAGTAATGGGTGTACTTGCTCTTAACAATTTGCTGTTAACTGCCCGACTGGTGTACATGAAACTTAAAGTAGAAGTAGTAATGGGTGCATAACAAACAGTCCCAATCTCTATCATTTGCTGTTAACTCAGTTTTATGTTGTCCATCTTGAAACAGAAAATATAGGTCATAATGATGGGTGCATTACAAAGGGTCTTGTTCTCTACAATTTGTTTTTAACTTCAGTTGATTGGAGTACCTTTTCTGAAACTAAAGCTATCAGTAATGAGTTTATTGCAGAGGGTCTTGCTGTCTTTGATTTGCTGTCATATTTACTTGACTAGGGTACATTTTCATATTTAAACTAGACCTAGTAGTGATTTTTGCATTACAAATAGTTCAATTAATTACAATCTTCTTGGCAGATCTTTGAACAGAACTTCTGTTGTAAAACAAAAGTTTTGAAAAGATGGCAATTTAAGGATGAAAAGTATTCCAAATGATGACACAGAATGCTGGAAATCCAAGTCGTCAAAAGTTTTCATCAACATATTAAAGGTGCAAGACAAATCTGGCTGAAATGTAATATTTGAAAGTAAAGTTAAGTTGAACTGCTGAATCTCATCAACATAAAAAGTCTATGGAAAGCAAAAGTAGGTCATGTATTCAAGGGCCACAACTCTTTAAAATGATATTGGAAACACTTGAAATTCATTTCATTCAGGGTTTCATCAATCTAGCTTCATGTCAAATTTGGTTCAAATGCAACAAAGTTTTGTATAGTTATGCTGCAGAAACCAGTCAGTAGTATGCACCAGCCATAATTCCTCTAAATGTTCAAAAATGTGTAAATCAGAATCACACAAGGTCTCATCAAACTGAAGCAACATGCTAAATTTGGCTGAAATTGAACAAAGTTTACTAAAATTTTGATGCAGAAACCAAAGTAGTACTTCCTATTCAATAATATCCAGGTATGTGAAATGGTTGTAGAGCCTGGCTGGTTACAAGAAACCTGAATGAATGGACAGATAGACCGACAGACCAAGATGTGCTCCTGCATCTAATTGCTAGCCCCTACAAAAGAACATTTTAGTTAACAGTATATTTTACTATTCACACTCCTTTTTTGTTTGTTTGTACCCTCCTTCTTACTGACTTTAAAAAACATACCGCATCAAAGATATTAAAAAAATAAAAAATTTGGTCATTTCATTCATCAATTAGGTCAATTTCATTCACCATTAGGTCCCAAACTATGTCAATGTTTTGTATCAAACAGGAGTTTCTTTAGTAATATGGTTGCCATATTTGCATGGGTGGGTCTCTATTTTCAAGTGACAGATGTTATAGTTCACCATCTTTAATAATCTCAATAATTCTGAACATTTTAACTATATCTCTTTGATCACACGAGTTCCTCCTTTTTATTTGTTCAATTTACTTTAGAAATATTATAACCTGACATTGCATATAGTGAACACAGAGAACACAGATTTTATTGAAATATACTATTCCAGAAACCAGGAAATGACAGTGCGCAGTCTGTATACTTGTTCAGTTTGTAATGTAAAAAAGCTGAAGTGTTAAGGACTTCCTGATCAGGTTACAAATTAAAAATCCCTCATGCTTTTTGTTTTAAAACTTGGAAGGGGGTGCAAACAAACAGGAGTGTGTGCAAATATTGTAGTTATCATCATTGTTAATACTTTTGATAAAATAAAGTTCAGCGCTTAAAAACGACACATGCCATTAACAGAACGAGTTGATTAAGAAAACCGGTGCAAATAAAAGATGAATAATTTACTGCCAAGAGGTTAAGCATGTTTTTTTTTTCTCACTAACAACAAGGAACTATAAAGCTTTTTATTTCAATAGCTAAGACTTAACTAAAATAGTGTCCTCTCAGAACCAAAAGGACCCAAATGAGCCTAGTTCATTTATCACTTGTATGCCCTTACTTGCTTGTACCAATTTCACTCAACACAAAAATTAAAAGCCCTTTCTCTCAAACACAGTCCTCCATGATTAAGGAACCAAGGTAGCCAATTTCTAAATGAAAGAAAGAATCTGCCCAAATATCACTAATATGTCAAGAGGTCATAAACCACAATACCCACTACTGTAGAATTCTGTGCTGACCTAAGGAAAATTTTTTAAGATAATGTACATCAGAATACTAGTATTTCATTTGCTACTAAATTTTTACCCCATTTCCCCTCTACTGTCAGTAAATCATTTAGAAAATTAAACACTAAATGAAGTGTCAATAATACCACAAAACCAAATACAGGCAAAAAGCAAAAGATGAAGCCCTGTATAAAAGAATACAGGAAAATAGAAATATTCTGAACTAGAGCAGCATCACTTGCACCTGCTGATTCCCATACTGTAAACTTGCTGACTAAAGCACATTTAAGAAACAGCCGATTCCAATGATTAATCATGCCTGCAGACAATCAACATGTGTCTGTATTAAAAGAAACCAAAAAGACTGGCTGCATATTGCCTAAAATAAATAAGAATTGTACACATTCCATCCTTGAAATCAGCGATTCTTCTAAATATCTATTTTTTATTTTAACTAGTTTCTGGAGAAAAAAAAATGATTAAGCACTTTTTAAAAATATGTGGAAAAAACTTTTTTCGTCCTTGCATGTGAGATGGAAGTGTTCATTCAATCCTTATTCACAGTACCATCAAAATCTATGTATTTACTGTAGTTACATAATAAATAACAACAGGAGATGGAAGCCAGGAAAAAATCAAAACATTACTTTTTACCCTGTACTCATCAGTTTTATGCAGGAATTAAACTTCATAATCCTGAAGCATAATAAATCAATCATGTCAAATGTTATCACCCTTCTGCTTTTTTTGGCAATGGACATAGTCATGAAACATCAAATATTACCACTCTTCCCCCAAAAGCATCATAGATTATCATAATATGTCAAATATTACCACCCTTCCCCTGAAAGCATCATAGATTTTCATAATATGTCAAATATTACCACCCTTCCCCTGAAAGCATCATAGATTATCATAATATGTCAAATATTACCACCCTTTTCTCTGAAAGTAAAATTGATGGAGTTTAGGTAATGGAATATTTAACCGTTGACTTGTAGCTCCTCCACACTGTGGGCCCCCAGCCAAACACATGGCAGAGCCCAACCCTTTACTCCGCATTTATGTATTCTCATCTCCCATCTCAACAACTCGCATGCCCATCATCACTCCATCCCACAGTCCCTTCATCCATACCCACTTCCCACTTCAGCAGCTTCTCCAACCCATGGGTCCCAAGTTCCCTTTCATACAAAGTTGAAATACTATGCCCTCTATGATCTCCCTTCTGAAATCATTGTATAAAATTCAGGTTACTTGCCCTCTATATCTCCCTTCTGAAATCATTGTATAAAATTCAGGTTACTCGCTCCCTATGATCTCTCTTCTAAAATCACTCAATAAAATTCAGGTTACCCACCCTCTATGATCTTCCTTCTGAAATCATTGTATAAAATTCAGGTTACTCGCCCTCTATGATCTCCCTACTAAAATCACTGAATAAAATTTAGGTTACTTGTAACACAATGACTTCTATGATCTCCCTTCTAAAATCACTGAATAAAATTTAGGTTACCTGCCCTCTATGATCTCCCTTCTGAAATCATTGTATAAAATTAAGGTTATTAGCTTTTTATGATCTCCCTTCTAAAATCACTGAATAAAATTTAGGTTACCTGCCCTCTATGATCTCCCTTCTGAAATCATTGTATAAAATTCAGGTTACTCGCTTTCTATGATCTCCCTTCTAAAATCACTGAATAAAATTCAGGTTTCTCGCCCTCTATGATCTCCCTTCTAAAATCACTGAATAAAATTCAGGTTTCTTGCCCTCTATGATCTCCCTTCTAAAATCACTGAATAAGATTCAGGTTTCTCGCCCTCTATGATCTCCCTTCTAAAATCACTGAATAAAATTTAGGTTACCTGCCCTCTATAATCTACCTTCTGAAATCATTGTATAAAATTAAGGTTATTAGCTTTTTATGATCTCCCTTCTAAAATCACTGAATAAAATTTAGGTTACCTGCCCTCTATGATCTCCCTTCTAAAATCACTGAATAAGATTCAGGTTTCTTGCCCTCTATGATCTCCCTTCTAAAATCACTGAATAAAATTTAGGTTAACTGCCCTCTATGATCTCCCTTCTGAAATCATTGTATAAAATTCAGGTTACTCGCTTTCTATGATCTCCCATCTAAAATCACTGAATAAAATTCAGGTTTCTCGCCCTCTATGATCTACCTTTTGAAATCATTGTATAAAATTCTGGTTATTAGCTTTTTATGATCTCCCTTCTAAAATCACTGAATAAAATTTAGGTTACCTGCCCTCTATGATCTCCCTTCTGAAATCATTGTATAAAATTCAGGTTACTTGCCCTCTATGATCTCCCTTCTAAAATCACTGAATAAGATTCAGGTTTCTTGCCCTCTATGATCTCCCTTCTAAAATCACTGAATAAAATTTAGGTTAACTGCCCTCTATGATCTCCCTTCTGAAATCATTGTATAAAATTCAGGTTACTCGCTTTCTATGATCTCCCATCTAAAATCACTGAATAAAATTCAGGTTTCTCGCCCTCTATGATCTACCTTTTGAAATCATTGTATAAAATTCTGGTTATTAGCTTTTTATGATCTCCCTTCTAAAATCACTGAATAAAATTTAGGCTACCTGCCCTCTATGATCTCCCTTCTGAAATCATTGTATAAAATTCAGGTTACTTGCCCTCTATGATCTCCCTTCTAAAATCACTGAATAAGATTCAGGTTTCTTGCCCTCTATGATCTCCCTTCTGAAATCATTGAATAAAATTTAGGTTACCTGCCCTCTATGATCTCCCTTCTGAAATCATTGTATAAAATTCAGGTTACTTGCCCTCTATGATCTCTCTTCTAAAATCACTGAATAAGATTCAGGTTTCTTGCCCTCTATGATCTCCCTTCTAAAATCACTGAATAAAATTTAGGTTACCTGCCCTCTATGATCTACCTTTTGAAATCATTGTATAAAATTCTGGTTATTAGCTTTTTATGATCTCCCTTCTAAAATCACTGAATAAAATTTAGGTTACCTGCCCTCTATGATCT
This sequence comes from Potamilus streckersoni, assembly GCA_016746295.1. Lineage (NCBI taxonomy): Eukaryota > Metazoa > Mollusca > Bivalvia > Unionida > Unionidae > Potamilus > Potamilus streckersoni. The sequence goes on along the minus strand of JAEAOA010000378.1, from coordinate 1,484,425 downwards.
CCCTTCTGAAATCATTGTATAAAATTCAGGTTACTTGCCCTCTATGATCTCCCTTCTAAAATCACTGAATAAGATTCAGGTTTCTTGCCCTCTATGATCTCCCTTCTGAAATCATTGAATAAAATTAATTTACCTGCCCTCTATGATCTCCCTTCTGAAATCATTGTATAAAATTCAGGTTACTCGCCCTCTATGATCTCCCTACTAAAATCACTGAATAAAATTTAGGTTACTTGTAACACAATGACTTCTATGATCTCCCTTCTAAAATCACTGAATAAAATTTAGGTTACCTGCCCTCTATGATCTCCCTTCTGAAATCATTGTATAAAATTCAGGTTACTCGCTTTCTATGATCTCCCTTCTAAAATCACTGAATAAAATTCAGGTTTCTCGCCCTCTATGATCTCCCTTCTAAAATCACTGAATAAAATTTAGGTTACCTGCCCTCTATGATCTCCCTTCTGAAATCATTGGATAAAATTAAGGTTATTAGCTTTTTATGATCTCCCTTCTAAAATCACTGAATAAAATTTAGGTTACCTGCCCTCTATGATCTCCCTTCTGAAATCATTGTATAAAATTCAGGTTACTCGCTTTCTATGATCTCCCTTCTAAAATCACTGAATAAAATTCAGGTTTCTCGCCCTCTATGATCTCCCTTCTAAAATCACTGAATAAAATTCAGGTTTCTCGCCCTCTATGATCTCCCTTCTAAAATCACTGAATAAGATTCAGGTTTCTCGCCCTCTATGATCTCTCTTCTAAAATCACTGAATAAAATTTAGGTTACCTGCCCTCTATAATCTACCTTCTGAAATCATTGTATAAAATTAAGGTTATTAGCTTTTTATGATCTCCCTTCTAAAATCACTGAATAAAATTTAGGTTACCTGCCCTCTATGATCTCCCTTCTAAAATCACTGAATAAGATTCAGGTTTCTTGCCCTCTATGATCTCCCTTCTAAAATCACTGAATAAAATTTAGGTTACCTGCCCTCTATGATCTCCCTTCTGAAATCATTGTATAAAATTCAGGTTACTCGCTTTCTATGATCTCCCTACTAAAATCACTGAATAAAATTCAGGTTTCTTGCCCTCTATGATCTCCCTTCTAAAATCACTGAATAAAATTTAGGTTACCTGCCCTCTATGATCTACCTTTTGAAATCATTGTATAAAATTCTGGTTATTAGCTTTTTATGATCTCCCTTCTAAAATCACTGAATAAAATTTAGGTTACCTGCCCTCTATGATCTCCCTTCTGAAATCATTGAATAAAATTTAGGTTACCTGCCCTCTATGATCTCCCTTCTGAAATCATTGTATAAAATTCAGGTTACTTGCCCTCTATGATCTCCCTTCTAAAATCACTGAATAAGATTCAGGTTTCTTGCCCTCTATGATCTCCCTTCTAAAATCACTGAATAAAATTTAGGTTACCTGCCCTCTATGATCTACCTTTTGAAATCATTGTATAAAATTCTGGTTATTAGCTTTTTATGATCTCCCTTCTAAAATCACTGAATAAAATTTAGGTTACCTGCCCTCTATGATCTCCCTTCTGAAATCATTGTATAAAATTCAGGTTACTTGCCCTCTATGATCTCCCTTCTAAAATCACTGAATAAAATTTAGGTTACCTGCCCTCTATGATCTCCCTTCTGAAATCATTGTATAAAATTCAGGTTACTTGCCCTCTATGATCTCCCTTCTAAACTCACTGAATAAAATTCAGGTTACTTGCCCTCTATGATCTCCCTTCTAAAATCACTGAATAAGATTCAGGTTTCTCGCCCTCTATGATCTCCCTTCTAAAATCACTGAATAAAATTTAGGTTACCTGCCCTCTATGATCTCCCTTCTGAAATCATTGTATAAAATTCAGGTTATTAGCTTTTTATGATCTCCCTTCTAAAATCACTGAATAAAATTTAGGTTACCTGCCCTCTATGATCTCCCTTCTGAAATCATTGTATAAAATTCAGGTTACTCGCTTTCAATGATCTCCCTTCTAAAATCACTGAATAAAATAAGGTTACCCGCCCTCTATGATCTCCCTTCTAAAATTACTGAATAAAATTTAGGTTACTTGTAACACAATGACTTCTATGATCTCCCTTCTAAAATCACTGAATAAAATTTAGGTTACTTGTAACACAATGACTTCTATGATCTCGCTTCTGAAATCATTGTATAAAATTCAAGTTACTTGTAACAATGCCCTCTATGATCTCCCATCTGAAATCATTGTAAAAGGTTCAGGTTACTCACCTTCTATTGTGATCTATCTTCTTAAATCATTGTATAAAAGTCAGGTTTACTTTGAAAAATGATGCCCTCAGGTTCCTTGAAACATTATGTCATCTATGATCTCCTTTCTTAAATCACTGTATGTTCAGATTACTTGAAACATGATACCCAATATGATCCTTCATAAATCATAGTACATGGAGTTCAGATTATAAGAACCACCTGATACATGGAGGGTTATGGACAGGCAGACAGACAGATGGCTGCAAAACCAATCACAATTTACTTGCAAATGTTAGGACATCATGACAGATGCTTGTCCCATGAAACCTGAAAATGAACCATGTTACACAGCACAACAAGATGGCTAAGTGGCGTACTTCTATTTTGTTTAAAACCAGTGAACAAGCCTGATTTCATTTTTTCTGAATAACAGCCAGATAGGAAGTGTGAAAACAGTTAACAAGTCCAATTTCATTATTTCAAAATAGAAAATCTAAAACCAGTTACCAAGATCATTTTCATTATTTCAGAAAAACAGCCAGATAGGAAACATAACTCCTGAGAACAAATCTAATTTCCTCATTTTAGAATAAAAGCCTAACACAAACTTACAACCAGTGAACGAGTCTGATTTTCATCACTTCAGAATAACAGTTTGACAGGAAACTTACGACTCCAAAAAGCTTCAATAGATTGCCAAAATCATCTGAAAGGTAACTTTCCTGTGGACCATTAAATGACACAAATGACCATATTGTGAAAATGTAAAAAAAAAAAACAACCTCTGAATCACTTTTGTTATCCAACAATCTTAAGTCAATGATCTATGGCATTCGAAGTTCACATTGTTGCTGGTACAGGGTAAAGTAGGTAATAAAAATCACCAATATTGCAATAAAATCTTGTATGACATCAACATCTTTATTAACTCCCTTTATTTTTTATAGTAACATCATGTTTAATGAACAGATAGAGAAATAATACACTTAGCAGATAGAGAAATAGAGAAATAATTCACTTAGCCTACATTTCTCCAAGTTTGGCTTCTTTATAATGTATGAAATATTTTGGAAAGCTAAGACTAAGTCACAGTGACATACTTTCTGAGACAGACAAGCCCAAAATATGTAAACACAAACATTAAACAAAAGCATGGGTAAGTTATACAGCCTAATGCTCAGTCACTTACTTAGACCAGTCCAAAAAGCATAAATATTATACAACAGCCATAAGGTCACAATGACCTACTTTGTAAACTCCAGTTTCCAACATGGTAATATTGTGGGGATGGATATTTATAGGTTACTGTATTTGTATGGGAAAATATGAACGAATTGTTTGGATGGATATACTGCACGACCTTGGGAGTGCAGTATATCCTTCCGACAAAACGAGTTCATATTTTCCCATACAAATACAGTAACCTTATTATTATATGCTCATTTCTTATTCTTACCAAGGCTTAAATATATAAACAAAAATACACTGAAAGAAACAAAGTAACTAAATGTATGCCATATTCCGAACTAAATACATAAGCGTTGATGGATCATTACACAACAATATTAATGAGTGCATAATCCCGCCTAGATAAATATGAAGTTGGTCGCGCGCTAGACATAAGTTTCAAAAGAAAATGGCGCTTGCTGTAATTAAAATTGAAATTTGGGGTAATACTGTTCATGAATATGCATTGCAACAACTTTTCCATTTGATGTGAAATGAATACCTTTTGGTATTTTTGTCGATTCAACACAATCTTTTGATTAATGTATGGATATATCTACATGAAGTGACTTGCATCGGTTTCCAGCATCGTCTGCCAATTTAATGTTTTGAATTGTGTTCATATCGGTATACATGTTTCTTTTTAGTCATTGAATGATTCAGATCACAATGTGGGAAAATTATGAAGCCTTTCTATTGCAATTATCGAGAAGATGCTGAGGAATTTAATGTATATTTCATTTTGAGTGCAGTAAGAAGGATGTAACTACACTTGGAATATACTCGAAATTACAGTGCAATTTCAAAATTTGTAATCAACTTTGAGAATCCATAACATGGCTCATATAATTCAGATTTACAGACCTACAAAAGTATATTTTCTTTTGAGGAAATTCAGGAAGTAAATTGTAAGTATATTTTGGCCCATTTTTATTAACAGCTAAAGAAGACAGTTTATGTGTATAACTTGCGTTTTATTGTGAGGGACCTCTAAAGCGTCTATATATAGTTAAATCTGAAACATTCTATCAAAAAAAGTATATGCGGAATGTGCCAAAGCAGTTTGTATGTATCAGTCTATGAAACATTTGCTGGTATGTGGCCATCCATGAAATATCTGCTTTAGTTCATTCATAAAAAATTGTTTACGTTAGAAAATAGTTCCTTTGCACGTGGGATACAGTATGAAGGTGTTCAATATCGGTGAATATTGCACGATTCTGACAATGTAAAGTTAATGGAGAAAAAAATGAGCATATAATAATAAATGTTCTATAATTTGGTGTAGAAATCTTCTCAGCTTAAACTACACCATTTTTAACAATATATCTGACATGTAAGTTGCAATTTTTATTTACTTTTAAAACCCTGAAAAGTAAAAAAAATCCTGAATGCAATGCATGTACCTCTGAAAAAAATACATTTGTAATCATGTTGGACCAAACAGAGAACGTTTCCCTGATATTTCACATGAATAAAAATCCCTCAAAGCAGGAAATTCCTGTACTACTGAAAAATGGAAGCTTTAGAGTTGAAGCAAACAAAATGAAAGTGAAAGTAAATTGTTGTGAATGGTGTCAGTTTTCTTCATCTTTAGAAGGATGCATAAGAAACACACGGCACACATGAGAATTAGCAAATGGCAAATACATGTGATGAATTGATGAACATGAAAACTGCATACTTGTCTCTTGTATAGCAAGCTTGTCAGTTTAACTATGGCCCTTAATTCTGAATGAGAACATTACTTTGAAAAACCAATCTGACTGATGACTATAAATTTGATATTTAAGTTTCATCAATAAACAACTGTCAAAACAATATTGTTTACCAATATGTATGAGTGATATTGTTTAAACATAACATGTAAAATTCATTCATATCACAAATTATATGTTAATTATTTCTGTGGAATTGGCAAAAATAAATCAACAGTTTGACAAATATGCTCAACTACTCAGCTTATGATTTGTCCAATAATAGATGTTACCCTCTAGGTAAAAATTAAAATTTTGGTCCAATCTGGGAAACTATTTTAAAATGTCAGTCAGCTCACTTGAACATAAGACCTACATGACCACCTGATTAGGCCTACTGTGCCTCTCACCCCATTAAGTGAGTTTAGACTATTCTGTTATTATTCATGGAACAGTCTATTACAGTATTGCAGGGGTGGAAGGCTGTACTGAAAGCCTGGCATGGAGAGACAAGGAGAGGTGATGATTAAGGGAGGATTTGAACCTGGCTTTAATTGGCAGAGGTCAAAGTTCAAATCTGATACCAGATGTCAAATGAGACAAAATGAACCTTTTAGATGCTGCTGCAAACCAAGAAATATTTACAGTAAAACAAACCTTCTAAATTTTGCTCTCTTTACATTATGTAGAATTATTTAAGAGAAAATGCACTTTCACAAGTCTAGTAAACAATGACAGAAATGTTAAAGTTGTAATTTTGGAAACATGGTTAAATCACAGACCTGCAAAACAAGTTTAAATCACAGATCTGCAAAATATTTCTTGGTTTATAGTTTTCAAATTTCTCCAAAAGTAGTTTTCCTTATTAAGATACTATTGACAAAGAACCAGGTTGAACTTTGAACATGAGAAACAACACAGATATGTACACATATTAATAACAAAAAAGTACATACATACACAAGCACATAAAAATCAAATCTCAATTTCTCATCATATGACCTGCAAAAATTTATCAGGCAAATACAAAAATGCCAATATGTATTCTCAAGTCATGTGACTTGTATGATATGAAAAGTGTTACATGACAAATGTCAACAGGAGTGGATTTGTCTCTTGTGGCTAGTTAAATCTTATCTTTCAAAATACAGTTGTTAACATCATTCTTAACAAATGTTCTTAAAAACTCTAAAATTACCCATAAAATTTTATTATGAATTATGACAGATTTTTACACTTGTCTCATATATATGAAATGAGATTTGATTTGCATAGCACTAAAATAAAAAAAGTTTTTCTGAGGCAAATATTTAGATCAAATCATATTACATACATTTCAAAGCAACTAAACAAAGGTCCAAATCACAAAAGGAATGAACCAAAACTTAAGATCTCACATGAGTGCATGTACTTTCCATCCCTTGCATAAATTATATCAATGAATTGGAATACAACCCATTCACCCATAAACATACACAATGAGCAATGTAATGCAACATGTGTGTGTCTTTACTCCATTAAACATCCATGGTTTTTATTTTTAGCTTTGCCTTAATTCCCAGTGTTAAGCTATTTATGCAAATTTTTTAGCATTTCTTCACAATGTGTATGATAAAGTGACCTGCAATAATATATTTTCTTTAGTTTTAGTTATGTCTGGGGAATAAATTTATTAGACCAATATTCCTTTTTTCCCCAAAAAATTATCTTAAATCAATGAAAATCAACCAGTTTGTATCCATGTGGTTCACAATTTCACTTATAACTTGTTTGTTTTCTTAACCATCATTAGTGGATACTGTAAAGATATAAGTACTGGTAGTTTCTAGTCAGTAATATCTGTTTCAATTCTACCTGCCTGTTTAAGTGTAACTTTGTGTTTCAATTCTACTTGCCTGTTTAAGTGTAACTTTGTGTTTCAATTCTACTTGCCTGTTTAAGTGTAACTTTGTGTTTCAATTCTACTTGCCTGTTTAAGTGTAACTTTGTGTTTCAATTCTACTTGCCTGTTTAAGCATAACTTTGTGTTTCAATTCTAGTTGCCTGTTTAAGTGTATCTTGGAGTTTGAATACTACTTGCCAGTGTATCTCTGTTTCAATTCTTACTTGCCAGTTTAAGTGTATCTTTTTGTTTCAATTCTAATTGCATCTTTGTTTTTCAATTCTGGTATCATTGTGTTTTAATACGAATCATCCATTTAAGTGTGTTTGGTGTGGAGCAGGTTCAATGCAAGCTACTCCATATCATATGAGGCAACTAAGGACATCAAATATTTTGCACTGGGACATATCTCATGACTTTCCAAATGAGAAGGTAATTAACATTTATATTTAGAAAAACTGAACTTTGTATTTTATGAATTGTACACTTTTAGGCTTGATCTTTGTTCTGTGCACCTTCCTGGGGATGCCAAACTTACTTAGTATTTATTATCTTTAACATTTTGGGGGTGGGTTGGTTGATAGGGTTTCAAAAAGTACAGCATTTAGCACCCAAACAGTTTTCTTTTTACACTTTAGTGTAACTTTGAGTGGTCTGTGGTTTGGACCAGGAATATATCACAAGATGCATAAGAAATTTCAGTTTAGAATTACTGAATTGTCTGCAACTTTTCATACCTATGTGTGTACAGATAATTACATATGTGTGTACATATAATTACCTATGTGCATACAGATAATTACCAATGTGTGTACAGATAATTACTTATGGGTGTACAGATAATTATACTTAATAATTTCAGATGATTCTAATTCAAACATATTTTAAGAAATCAAATGACAGTCTCAAAAATATAATGATAGAACTGACTTATGGTATAAAAAAAAATTTAGGGTATGAAAAATTACAGACAGTACAGCAGTGACATCAGTCTAGAAAATTGACTACCATAGGCAGCAGAAAGTAACAGCAGCTGACCAATTGTTATTAATTCTGTAAATACATTATTGTGACTGGTGGATATTTCGAATTTATCAGAAAGTGTTACTCTTCATAAGCACTTGCTGCAACAAGCAATAATTTGGAGAAATATGACAGCATTTATTCGAAATAGTGAACATGCAATACATGCCTGGATAGACCACAAGCAGATTTGATGCTTCAATGAAAAGATAAATAGTGAAGAACACTTTTTGTTGGCCTGAAGCAACAAGTGCTGTTGTTGTGAAGTTTCAATTATTAAAAAAAAAGGTAAGAAAATGTTGTGTTTAATATTGAGATGGCAAAATGTCTGGTGACAACTGATGGTGAAACAAATCTTACCTACATGAAAAAATTTTATATTTAGAAACTTCCAACACAAGTGACTGTGGAGAAGAAAAAAAAATGAAACTTAACCCACCCCTTTGGTTTCTGTTCATTTTATTGTTTATTTGTAACCCAAAACTGTGAAAACCATAAAGGTTTTTGCATAAACCACTCTCTAAAGTGCTTACAAAAACTGTCCAAAAAGTCTCACTGTCTGAAAATAATCAACAATTATCAACTTTAATATGAAACAGTCAACAACTTACACCAGATGTTCAGCATGGCAGGGTGTACTAGATTACATGGTTTATCAAACAGGTGTTCAGCATGGCAAAGTGTACTAGATTACATGGTTTATGGACAGGTGTTGAGTATGGTAGGGTGTACTAGATTACATGGTTTATCTGACAGGTGTTCAGCATGGCAGGTGTACTAGATTACATGGTTTATCTGACAGGTGTTCAGCATGGCAGGAGTAGTTGATTACATGGTTTATCTGACAGGTGTTTATCATGGCAGGATGTACTAGATTACATGGTTTATCTGACAGGTGTTCAGCATGGCAGGTGTACTAGATTACATGGTTTATCTGACAGGTGTTCAGCATGGCAGGTGTACTAGATTACATGGTTTATCTGACAGGTGTTCAGCATGGCAGGGTGTACTAGATTACATGGTTTATCTGACAGGTGTTCAGCATGGCAGGGTGTACTAGATTACATGATTTATCAGACAGGTGTTCAGCATGGCAGGTGTACTTGATTACATGGTTTATCAGACAGGTGTTCATCATGGCAGAGTGTACTAGATTACATGGTTTATCTGACAGGTGTTCAGCATGGCAGCTGTACTAGATTACATGGTTTATCAGACAGGTGTTCAGCATGGCAGGGTGTACTAGAGTACATGGTTTATCTGACAAGTGTTTAGTATGACAGGGTTCAATAAATTGGTTACATAGTTTAAGGCATTGTGAAAGCACAAAAAGCTGGGGTTGTGGGGTGGGTGGGTGATGTGGGGTTGATGTGGCATATGGTGATAGATTAGTTATCATTAGATTAACTACATAAAGAGCATCTTCACACCAACCTCAACCAGTGTTATCAATCATTACTGTAGAGCACATAGTTAATTAACCACTTGGTAGCAACAAAATTACCTCACTATGCCCAATTTAAAAAAAATAATATCACTAGATCCAAATTAAAAAAAATATTACTGTAAATACATGTATTTATAAATGATTTAAGTTTACTGCATAATGTCAAATATTCTTATATTTGTACAATGTTTTACTGCACTCTGTACAGAGTACATTTCATCCTTATTGTCAAATTACTGTATACTGTACTATTTACCTGTACACTGTATAAAGTTCACTTAAAAACTAAATGTCACATAATTAGAGTCAAGCCTGTCTTAAAAGACTGCTACAAGGAGAGACTACTTCTATTAAGAAACCAGATAGGCACTGAAGACTTTATAATCATAAAAGTGTTATGACCTGACATGAAAGAACATGATTTATTGGCATATCAGGTGATCTTTCAAGACAGCTTTTACATTAACTGCAATTCAGATGTACAATAATTTTTTGGGTCATGTTTTACTCTTTACAATGCTGAGTCTATTGCATATTAGATGTCCTATAATCATATATTTGTGCTGTTTTTACTGTACATTGTATCGAGACTGCATCAGAATAAATGTCCAATATTTGCATATTAGTAGTTTAATGTAACTTCTAACCAGATGTCCAATTATTGTATATTTGTACTATTTTAATGTATGCAATATAGTTCACTTCTTATTAGATGCCAAATAATTATATATTTATGCCTTGCCTTACTGTATGTAATACCGATTTCACTTCATTCTAAATGTGCATTAATCATATATTTATGCCTTGCTTTGCTGTAATCAATACTGATTTCACTTCTTACTAGATGTCATAAAAAGTACTATAGATGTCATAAAAAGTACTATAGATGTCATAAAAAGTACTATAAGCAAAATTTTTAACAAGGAAAAATTGTTTTCTTCAGGCACCAGTCATGACTGTGCAAAAAATAGAGCAGCATAAATACAAAACATCAACCAACTAAAATTGATTTTTTAAAAAAAACTTAAAGAATTTTGTCACATGTTAAAATGTTGGAGCATATAACTGATAATTTAAAAAATTTATAGGTAGGTATGCATTTGAATTATACTACTCTTAGCTGAATACCCAAAGGAAATTACATAGAAGAGTACGGGTAAAGTGTAACATATCCTAATTGTCCATAAAATAACAAGTATTTAACAAGAATGTTGTTAATGGCATAACATATATATGTGCCATGTCAATAGTCCCATGTGTGGATAACTGAAATAGATAATGAACTATTTTGTGCAGAAACCATTTTCTTCTTTCAGTCATAGTGACCTTGTTCTCTGACTCCAAGATAAATAAGCTTTATCCTAGCCCTAAATGTAAGCCATCCATAAAGTTTCATCCAGATCTGAATGTAGAACTAAACTTATCAGCCAGTGACACTGACATCTGACCTTTAGACACAAGTAGTAGAACTAAACTTATCAGCCAGTGACACTGACATCTGACCTTTTAAACACAAGTAGCAGAACTAAACTTGTCAGCCAGTGACATCGTCATCTGATCTTTTAGACACAAGTAGCAGAACTAAACTTGTCAGCCAGTGACATTGACATATGACCTTTAGACACCAGTATCAGAATTAAACTTGTCAGCCAGTGACATTGTATCTGACCTTTAGACACCAGTAGCAGAACTAAACTTACCACCCAGTGACATTGTTATCTGACCTTTAGACATAAGCAGCAGAACTAAGCTTGTCTGTCAGTCAGTGAAATTGACTTCTGACCTTTAGACACAAATAACAGAACTAAACTTATCAGCTTATGATATTGACATCTGACCTTTAGACCCCAGTAGTAGAACTAAATTTGTCAGCAAGTGACATTGTCCTCTGGTTTTTAGACACCAGTAGCAGAACTAAACTTATCACCTAGTGACATTTACATCTGACCTTTAGACACAAGTAGCTGAACTAAACTTGTCAGCCAGTGACATTGACATCTGACCTTTATACACCAGTAACAGAACTAAACTTACCAGCCAGTGACATTGACATCTGAACTTTATACACCAGAAGCAAAAGGCTTCATCTTTACCCTAAGAATAAACTACTGATTTTGTAAGTGAAATTTGTAGAAAACTCAAGTTATTGTGCAGAAACCAATTTTCTTGTTTTAGTCACAGTGATCTTGACCTCTGACCTATTGATCCTGAAATCAATAGTGTTCTCCCCATATTCAAGTGCAAGCTACAAAGTTTCAAGGTGGACAATTTGAGTCCTGGTGCAGTAACCAAATTAAGTAGATGGATGGACACCAGAAAATCTTTTTGTTGTGGCAGGCATGAAATCAGCTTATACTAAATGTTGTATTCCTCTTATTGAACACATACAAAAATTAATCACTGGCAAATTAATTTTTGGAGTTTAACACAATTATTGACATCAGATCAGTTTTCCACAACAGAAAGTGCATATATGTAACTATTATACAAACTATAACTGCTAAGGATTTTCCAACATTTCATATCCATTTTCCGACTTTATTATTTTCTTTTACACACCTGTTGTGATTATTAAAACTGTACAGGAATTGTTCCTTTTCATTATTAAGCAGATGTCACAACTACTTTATTTTAGATCCAGCCTCTCACTAAATTCATAGTGCTACAATATGTGTAGGTAAAAAGTGAGGTTATAACATAATGATCACAATTGTGTAATTTTGACCTGTACAGTGGACACATATTCTACCAAAAAGCACACAATCATAAACCCTTCAAACATTTTAAGCAACATCACAATGGTAAAATCCTACAAGAAATTAGGCAAAACAGTAGCCCCAGAATTATTTTTAAATGTCCTGAAAACTTTTATTTGGGTATCACACATATTAGCACAATCAAAAGTGTACTTCAGTGTTTCTGAAAAACTGACATTGATGATAAAAAGAACCACCAAGTTTGTAATGAAAACTGTCTCTCACCTTGTTTTAAATCCATTTTGACCTCTGACTTCCTTGATGAAAAATAAATGGAGAGGATAATTAATACTTTATGACCATAGCTCAATACCAAACCCAGTTTGATATCCTAAACCAATTAACCATCAGTGAAGTTTGAATGAAATTACCAGCCAGGCCCAAGCATGCCTTTTTAAACAACTACTTCTGTACAACTAGTCCTGTAACCTTGTTACCATCAACCATTTCTCAAAATTAGAAAATATGGCATGAAACATGCAATCGTTTTTGGACAACCACACCCAATCAGATTAGAATTACATTTTCAATCCCTCTCATTTAGTCGATGTAAAATTGGTAGATGTTCTTTCATCTGAGAAGTATATTTACGAGAAAGTGAAAATGTAGTTTTTTAGATGTAACAAATTACATGAACAAAGACTTTAATAATAAAAAATTAAGTCAAAAAGTCTACAAATGCCAATGTTTATAATGGCACATATTTTATAAGTAACATTGTGGGAGAGGAATTGAAAATTTGGTTTCATAAATGTCAGATCCAGAACCATTGTTAGATTTGGAAGAAACATTTGGGGTAGTCAAGAAATTGTTAGTAAATCTTCTTTATCAAAGAACCACTACAACTGAACACAAATCTATTATTCTTCTCAAACAAGTCAACCAAAAAAGTAATCATGTTCACTGTGAAGAAGCACACAACAAAGTCATGTCTTTTCTACACTAAAAACTGCACTAACATTTTCAAGCCATTCTTCAGGCTTTACTGCAAACACTCTTCAATATCAGTGTATACATGCATTCCCTTTGTAGTTTATAAATTTAGGAATTACATATCTTACTATGAAGATTTTCACTCCAAAATTTTATATCTTCCCACCCTGTAGGTGATGCTTTTTTATGTCTCTTCACTACTGAGAAATTGGTTCATTCAGTAACTATAATTTTTTTTACACTTGGGTTGTGGACATAAAATGCATTACTAGCAATTTATTTGAAGCAAAAAGATGTCTGTCAGTATTCTGTCCCACAGTATGTTCTAAGGACATCCAAATGTGTTAGAAAATATCTTCTAAGAGTTATGATGGTTTGCCAAGTCTGACTACTGTTAAATACTTGTATGATGGACTGTCCAAGTATGAGTACTGTTAAATACTTGTACAATGGACTTTCCAAGTATGAGTACTGTTAAATACTTGCATGATGGACTGTCCAAGTATGAGTACTGTTAAATACTTGCATGATTGACTTCCAAGAATGGGTACTGTTAAATACTTGTATGGAATGTCCAAGTATGAGTACTGTTAAATACTTGCATGATTAACTTCCAAGAATGAGTACTGTTAAATACTTGCATGATGGACTTTCCAAATATGAGCACTGTTAAATACTTGCATGATGGACTGTCCAAGTATGAGCACTGTTAAATACTTCCATGATGGACTGTCCAAGTATGAGTACTGTTAAATACTTGCATGATTGACTTCCAAGAATGGGTACTGTTAAATACTTGTATGGAATGTCCAAGTATGAGTACTGTTAAATACTTGCATGATTAACTTCCAAGAATGAGTACTGTTAAATACTTGCATGATGGACTTTCCAAATATAAGCACTGTTAAATACTTGCATGATGGACTGTCCAAGTATGAGCACTGTTAAATACTTGCATGATGGACTTTCCAAGTATGAGTACTGTTAAATACTTGCATGATGGACTGTCCAAGTATGAGTACTGTTAAATACTTGCATGATGGACTGTCCAAGTATGAGTACTGTTAAATACTTGCATGATGGACTGTCCAAGTATGAGTACTGTTAAATACTTGCATGATGGACTGTCCAAATATGAGTACTGTTAAATACTTGTATGGACTGTCCAAGTATGAGTACTGTTAAATACTTGCATGACGGACTGTCCAAGTATGAGTACTGTTAAATACTTGAATGATGGACTGTCCAAGTATGAGTACTGTTAAATACTTGCATGATGGACTGTCCAGTGCGTGATGGACTTATTAAGTCTTGAATATCAGTAGGTGTGTGTACGATGGATTATCCATGTCTGAAGGCTGTTTAATGCATTTATGATGACTGTCCAAGAGTGAATACTATTTAATTCAAGTATAATAGATTGTCCAAGTCCGAATTCTGGTAAGTGCATGTATTTTATGTTTTATGATATTGCAACTGAACAAAAAGTATCATCAACATTTCCTAGAGCTGATATTTTTTACCACAGCTAAAACAAAAATGAGGTTGTAAGTAACTTTACAACAATATAATAATCATTCTATTACGACACAAAAGTTGAAGCTTTTGTCAAATCAAGACAAAATGTCAAACAAGAAACTTGAATAGTTTCAAGCATCTGTTTTTTAAGAGTCAGAAATTTCAGTTTATTCAGAATACTAATTTATATGTAGGTCTTATCCCACTTCTTACAACACAAGTGTCTAATGTTTAAAAAAAAATTCCTTTCTAAAATTATTAGGGTATCTCTGTAATTAGCAATTATTATTAAATAAATTACAGTTTTACTCTTTCTGCTAATCAGACTCCTATTTTTATTTGATGAAAACGGCAGGAACGAGACAAGATGAATTGGTGTGTCTCTATAACTCAGTGTTGAGAGTCCCTGACTCTTAGAAATGTGACACAATATGCTTGGTATTCCTCACTTTTTCCAAACTGGACTGGGTCTATCATGGGCCAAAATCTAATGAAAAAACTGATTTTAAGCTTGTTAAAACAACAACCAAGTTTCTCTCACTTTTCAAGGCAACAATTTACTGGGTTTGTTTGCAACATTTTTGAACTGGAGGAAAATATCTATATTAAGTGACAGAAAAGACCAACTTTTTCTCACCTAGTTACTTGACACAAACTGTTGCCATGAAATTACTGGATAAAAAGTGACTATCAGATAAACAGATTTAATATTTATAAAAGAATTTTAAGAAATGTCTCCCACTGGTGTTGTCAATAAACAGATGCCAAAGAAATGACTGCACACAATAAAATAATTTCAGAAGAGGGAAAAAAATGTCAGACAAATTATGATGTACTGCAAAATCTACCCATGTGGCTTTTGTGGTTAAGGATATTGTCATTACTAGCTAACTAGTCAAATAAACCATACACTTTTTCTTTAATTGGTGTTGGTGCTATCGATGCAATGAAAGGATTAACTTTTGGTTCATTTTTTTCTTCTGCTTTCTCTTACTTGCTGCCAAACATGCACCTTCTGAAGGCGACCAAGATAAACAATTGAACATAATGCATGTCACAACAATGAAAAAGAACATTCCAATTCAAGACATCAAGCATAAAGAATGTGTTTCTGATTTACTCGTACCAGTCTAACCAGGATAAAAATCAAGGTACTTACAAATATATTTGTACTGTGCAGCAATTTTACAATTTCATGAAAATCATTTCAATTAAAAAGATATTAGAACCTGTTGCACATTTAGGACAACAGATCTGCACAAATATATTTAATGGGGAAAAAATAAAAAGAATAATGCAAGATAGTTTTCAGTTAATTTGCAAATAAGCCACCATCACTATATTCATAAAAACTGACACCCACCAAATTTATAATTATTCGTCCTCTAATGTACTTTACACACTGATGCAACAAGACGATGTAAATTTATAGCTTTGACATTATTCAAAACAAAATTTAAACGTTTCTTTAACTGTAGGTCTGATGAACATTCCATAAACTATATTGATAAAAATTATTGATTGTTACTACCAGGATAACAAAAACTATACTATACTCCAAAGCAGTAGATTATTCATGTAGTTCCTGTAAATGAAATTATATTTCAAAATAAAACTGTGATCTCCAAACCTGTGATAAGGTAATCAATAACAAGATAAAAATCTGGAATTTGCTCCAAACTGATTAGTTCACTGACAGTCACCTCCTGATGAGAAAATAATTAGTTTACTGCCAATGACCACCTTATGTGAAAATGGTTAGTTCACTGCCAATGACCGCCTGATGTCAAAATAACTCAGTGCAATCACCACCTGATGTGAAAATGATTAGTTCAGTGCAAATTACTACTTCATGTGAAAATAATTCAATGCAAATCACCACTTGATGTGAAAATGGTTAGTCCAGTGCCAATCAACAACCTGGTGTGAAAATGGTTAGTTCAGTACCAATCACCTCCTGATGTAAAAAGATTAGTTCACTTTCGATCATTACCTGATGTTTAAGATAGTGACATAGTCAGAAGACACATTCTTTGAATATTTTACAACATCACATGCAATGCACTCCTGCACACATACTTATGTTACTGACAAAGTCTTCATTTTTTTCTAAGAAACTGTTCACCTTGGCATGTTCCTATCATTAAAACACTTAACCTGGTAATGCCAGGGCCAAATACAGATTAATATTTACTTACTCCACCCAGAATATGCTAATTTTAGGTCATCCAAAATGGCGACAGTCCCACTAACTTTCACTCTTAATAGTAGTTTCATTTGCGAAAACCCAAAGGTTTTTGAAGTCTTCCTGAAACTTTTACATTCAAAGCTCACATATGTTGCCAGAAACTGAAGTACCATCTATAATTGCCAGGTAATAATGTCCAACTGCACACAACGTGGATCTTGATCCGTATCATAATACACCTGCAGATCATGGTTCTACTTATTACTTCTAACAAACTTCACATATCAAGGTCATGTGCCAGCAGATCTGGGACTGTGAAGCTTGCAGTTGGACTCGTAAGCGAGTATATGTGGTATCTGAATCTGTACAACTTATGTTCAAGGAGTCAGCACTTTATGGCAGGATTGATCTCACCCACCCAACTAATCCCTAAATTTGTTACCCATCAAATCATCCACCCAATCCCAACATAACGGTATTCATTTACAGGTGAATGGCTGAGTCAATTTGGATTCTATCTAGTACATCTAATATTTTGCTTTGTCATCAACATAAGCTGTATTAAAAGTGCAGAAAAAGAAGTGAAATAATCATTCATAAAACAAAAACAATTGTCATTGATATCAAAAAGAAGGGATAGGGTTAATTGACAAAGAGCTTGCCCATGGTAGCTGGTAGATGTTAGCATACAACTAGACTCTGGGTATTAGGGAGTGTTAACATCAAAATGGATAATAACATGCTCTTGCCAGAAACTAGAGTGAAGGTAACATGATTCAAATCCTGACTTAAGGTAACTGCATTTATCCAAATTCTAGCCTGTTCCATTGGAGATCAACATGGACTAAATTCCACACAAATTTTACAATGACTCTGCTTTTTTGGATCCACAAGTGACATGGGTTTCTGTTTCTCAAAAAGTTATTATGGGATAGGCATGAATTTAGAACAGTGCAGACATTGTTAATTCTGTTGCTACTATTAAATTGATAATGGTTATTGTAGCTTGATCCAGATAGCCTGTCCTTGCATGATAAATGCTTCTACTTGAACAATATCAAATTTTGTTTAACATATTCACACACATTAAATGTAATAATTTTGATTACGACCCCAAAAAAATTAAGTTTGAAAAGGTTTGATTTCAATTTAAAATACATTTACAACCTGCAAAATTCCTTTTATTCTGTTTATCTCTTTGCTGAAAGAATTCTTCACAAAACTATTAGAAAGACCTATGTAATGAATTGTATGAAGATAAAATCCTAGGTAAATCCCATATAAAGGTATGGAGAAAAAATTTGACATATCCTATAGTCAACTTAATGAAAAAATTTTAATTACATGAAAGACTGTATGGTTATATATTTTTAGATTGTCAAAAGTTCCTGAGAAAAGATGTGTTAAAAGACGAGTTTGGAATTAATATGATGAAAATTTGGCTATTAGCATTATTCCTTAAGCTACAAAATACATGTTCAATATAAACCAATTAAAATATTGTCATTACATTGGTGATCATTTTACAACTCATAAAATCACAAAATTCATTTCCTGAGAGCTAAAAATGTTGCAAAAGATAATTTACAATGCATGAAGGACAAGCCATCTAGATCTGAATAGTTTGCAATAAACTCTCCATCGTCCAAAATACACCTCTCCTTGTAGGCAGGCTTTCTTACTTGTATTTGTTTCCTCTTTTGTCCGTTCTCGCTTCTTCCGCTTTGGCATTTTGGGGGAATCAGATGGAGATAGGGGCCCTGGTGTGCAGTACTTGTTTTTATTGTTCATATGCTGGCTGTATGAACCGGAGTGGCGGAAACGTTTGCCGCACTCAGGGCACTGAAAAGGCTTCTCACCAGAATGCAGACGTCGGTGTTCCACCAAGTGGTGTTTCAGCTTGAATGCTTTGTCGCAAACATCACACACATAAGGTCGAGGCCCAGAACCTAAAATGACATAGTCACAAGGTTTTTAGTGACATATTCTTTAAAGCCTTCTGATAATTTTCTAATGATTTAATGCCAATAAAAATCTGCACATGTATAAAAAAAGCAGTCTTCAGGTTACTTACTTTGTCACAAACATTACTTCATATGTACAGATGTAGTTCTGCCATTGCATATGTACAGTTATGGTCTGACCCTTGTACAAACATTTTGCATCATCTGTACAGTTGTAGTTCTGCCATTGCAATGATGCTGCATATGAACAGATCTGGTCCTTCTCTTTCACAAACATTGCTTCATGTGTACAGTTTTTTGGTCTTGCCCTTGCAATTATATTGCCCCCCCCCCATTTACAATTCTAAGCAGCAATTAAATTTCAGAGTTTATATAATGGAGCAAAACCTCATAAAAACTACATGTAGCAATTAAAATTGTACATGTCCTTGATTTGAAGCAGCTTCTTTTACTTCTTCATTGATTAGTTTTATCATGACTGAAAAGCTATACATACATAAAACTACATACTAATTGTATTGGCGAAAAGAATATGGAGTTTGATACAGTTAAGATAGATAGTGGCAATCAGGCAGAGATGTATTCATAAACTGTATCAAACAAAGTTTTTCTCCCAACTCGGAGCAATACATGTGTTGTTGCATTTCATTACATACTCACTCTTTTGCTATTTGTAATTATTCTTCAGCTTTAATGTGGGAATGAAATCAAAATTAACTTAAATTCATAACAGATCGATTCGGTGCATCTAAAATACTGATGTGTGGATGTCAGAAAACATACCCATATAGTTCCAATCTCGGTGTGTGATATGGAAATATGGACTGAAAATCTATATTGAATGCCATATCAAACTGTGTAAGAATACATTAATATGTATATAAAAAAAACAGACAAGCCAAGCACTCTGAATAAAACCATCTTTAATTATTTTGTTGCTAATAGGTCTATCACAGTATCTGAAATGCTTTTTTAGGCAGAAAACTTGCAGTGTACCTCCAGCAAATGCATCATTCTATCAGTAATTTTTTGTTTGCTTACATTTAATGTATACATAACAGTTCATGAAATACACAAATTTATCTCATCTCACGTTAAGCATTAATTACATCTCTTAGCATCATGCAATTGAAATGACATTGGTACAATTCCAAAGCAAATTATTTTTTGTTGTTTCTTTTCTGAATCATGTACTAAAACAAATATAGACCTTTTCTTTGAAGATGATGAAATTTAATGAACCAGTACACCTATCACATGGACGTTTGTTGTCTTCATTAACTGGTTCATAAAACTTTGTACACCTCAACAAATGTAAATAATTGTACAATATAATAAATTCAAGTACCATTAGCTTTCATGTTACAAGTTCTACTCTATGTCCTGCCCAAAACCATTCTAATAAGCAGAATTTTGTTTTTATTTCATAAACAAGAAAGGCAGCTTTGATTAGTAACCTATGTCATTATACAGGTTTGTATCCATTACAGGTACAAGTTTGGGGGACACACACAAGCACGCACAAACATCAGATGATTAATTAACCACACTGACAGAATGCCAATCCCCTACTTGTTTCCCAAAAGACCTCCAATCCCTGAAAGATGTTTACCCACTTTTCCACAATGATTTCTGACTTCAGTCCAATTTCTGTCCAAATTAATGCTGGACACTTTATTAAGAGCTTCCATACAACAGTAAATAAACAATGATTCTAACACTATTTCACTGGGTAAATAGCAAGATAATGAATTCAACACAAATTCTGGTGACAAGAAAATAAAGGGATTGCAATGTACCTTTCTTTGGATCCTGACATGCTTGTCCTTCCTCACCATCATTGCTTTCTTCAGTTCGTTCACCAGTATCATCAAAGGAGTGGGAAAGATTGGAGTCATCAACTTGTCCATCAAGGTCCTCATAATTCCCCATTGTGTCTTCTGAACTCATAGAAGGGAATGGGACAGCGGCCTGTTGGTTATACACACATGAACCTTGTTTACTGACTTATGCTTAGATTTACATAAGTGGTCATTATATAGGGAACTTATAATAGCAACTGAATAAATGTTTTTTTGTTAGTCTTGGTGTGTGGCAGAATGTTAAAGTCGTTCAGCTTGTTTCATCAATTTACTACAAAATGAACACAAAAATGTATACATGCCATAAATCCTTGATATTACTGCATGACATGAAGAATTATATGGTAGAATGACATGTAGTTATTTGAATGTAATGCATAAAAATAATAAGACCAAAAGTAGCCACAAGACTGATAGAAAAATTGGACTTGAGTGATAACATTTATTTATTTACACCAGTTTATACAAGTGACTGAATAAAATGCAGACTTGTAGATTCCTGCAAACATACATAAATTGATATTATAAGTTTCAACTATCTGTATTAAAAAAAAATAATTAGAATCATAGGAATTCCATAAGAACCTTAAAGAATTGAAGCAGAAATACAAATTGAAGGATGAATGAGTTTTCAAGTCTTTGATGCAAAACAAACTTCACATCTTTAGATTAACTTGTCTACTTCTACATCACATGACTCATACAGGGGGAATAAGTCCTTGTAAATCGGTGTGTCTACCACTACACAGAGTGACTCATGCAGGGGAACAAATCCTTGCAAATCAAACTATTTGCCTCTGCATGGAATGACTCATACAGGGGAATATTTCCTTGCAAACCAAACTCGTTTCCTCTGTATGTAGCAACTTGTACTGGGGGAGCGAGTCCTAGTGAATCAAATTGTTTAATTCTAATTGGAATAACTCATGCAGAGGAATGAATACTTGCAAATGACACTCTTTGCCGATACATCAAGTGACTTGAACTGGGGGACTCTTGTAAATGAAACTAATTAGAGCGACTTGTGCAGGGGAATGAGTCCTTGCAAACCAAACTGTTTGCCTCTACATGGAGTGGCTCATGCTGGGGAATAAAGATTAACAGGAAACATTTGATCTAAGCACAAAAGTCATTCATACTAAGACAATGGAAAAACATTCACAAAAATCATTCATTCAAGAAAATGGAGAAACATTCACATGCAACTAAGTAAGAAAAGCTCATGCTCATCCTGGTTCTGCAAACTTGAATATTTGGAGTACACATGGAAGATGTTAGTAAATTTGGACACGCATAATAAATCTCCAGGCAACAGCATACTGGACTTAAATCTGCAAATATTTATTCAGAGTTCAGCTTCTGTGAATGCAAAGAGTTGGGATGCACTTGAAAGTTTGGTTATGTAATGTACAAGGAGCCATTATTGTACAGCGAATGCTTACTGTACAGCCTGAAATGATGAATCACATTAAAATCTCACTGGTATGTTACACTGTTACATAAGTTTATTAAAGCAGACAGATTGGACATAAAATGATGTAACTTATCACATTAAGATCTCATTGATATAAAGTCACACTGTTACACAAGTGTATTAAAGTATGGATAGACTGTACAAGAAGTATTATCACACTAAGATCCCAGTGATATTATTTTCCACTGTTACATAAGTGTATTAAGTATGGATAGACTGTACATGAAGTATTATGACACTAATGTCCAAGTGATATTATGTACCATTGTTACATAAGTGTATTAAAGCAAGGACATTGGACATAAAATGATGTAATTATCACATTAAGATCTCATTGATATGTTACACTGTTACATAAGTGTATTAAAGCAGGGACAAATTGGACATAAAATGATGTAACTATCACATTAAGATCTCATTGATATGTTCCACTGTTACATAAGTGTATTAAAGCATGGACAGATTGGACATAAAATGATGTAACTATCACATTAAGATCTCATTGATATGTTCCACTGTTACATAAGTGTGTTAAAGCATGGACAGATTGGACATAAAATGATGTAATTTTCACATAAAGGTCTCAGAGAAATGATGCCACATTGTAAAGAGTTTTTCAGCATGGACAGAATGGACCTGAAATGATGTAATTATCAAATTAAGATCTCACTGATATGATGTCAGTTACATAAGTGTATCGAAGCATCGCCAGATTGGAAATAAAATTAAGTTAATAACTGGAAACTTTTAACCAATCAGTACCTACAGTCATTTTGCTTTGGGATACTGATATTGTCAAAATAATTGTGTCATCATGAAAAATTCACAAACTAATGGAAATGTTCCTGTCTAAATTTAATAAAAGGAAATAATGATCTTCATAATGACAAATCTTAAACTACAAATTAAAATTTTAAAATTTTAAACTACACTCAGCTATTTTTTCATGGCCAATATGCATCTGGGAAAGTGTTTCTTAAGTATCCGCTGTGCCAGTGCCAAGACCAATACTTGGACACAAATATTCAACAAACGATAGCACAAGAAACACCCATCTATTGATTGATTGATTTATTTAATTTTAACGGCGCACCAGCACTTTTAGGCTATTTAGCGCCATACAGTAGGTCATATATGTAAAAAGAAAGGTTCACTATCGACCAGCGATATAGTAAAAAAATCCATAGTAGTTAAATATAAAATGATAAATGTTGTCAACAGTTAAAAATGTCGGTTCCCAATCAACGGGAAATGTAAATGATGTATCTTGATGAAAAGATGTAAATAATAGTTGGTATTTGCATTAGTTAAAAATTAGTTTGGGTAAGGTCATAACAAGTTACACCCATCTATTTATTGTGTACTAAGTCAGGTCTACTTGTAATTAACTACACAAACGCAGTTTCCAACATTTCAATGGAAAATGGTATTGCAGTTTCAAAACATTTAACTGGAAAGCATAATAGACACTGTATCCTCAACGCAATACACTGGAAAGCATAGCAGAGACTGAGTTCTCAATACATTTCATTGGAAAGCATAACAGACTGTATCCTCAAAGCGTTTCACTAGAATGCATAACAGGTATTGTAGCCTCAAAACATTTCATTGGAAAGCATAACAGGTATTGTAGCCTCAAAACATTTCATTGGAAAGCATAACAGCTATTGTAGCCTCAAAACATTTCATTGGAAAGCATAACAGCTATTGTAGCCTCAAAACATTTCATTGGAAAGCATAACAGCTATTGTAGCCTCAATACATTTTACTGAAAAAAATTAACAGACTGTATCCTGAAAACATTTAACTGGAATCAAAACACAGATTGAATCCTCAAAGCATTTCACTAGAAAGCAAAACGGACTGTCCTCAAAAACATTTTACTGGAAAGCATAACAGGCACTGTATCCTTAAAACGTTTCAATGGAAAACATTTTGATTGGCTGTTTTTTTAAAGGGAATAAAGTTAAAGTCATTGAGCTTCAATGGTTTTGCTTAAAAAAAAAAAAAGACTTCAGACTGTAGCTACAGTGGATAATGGGTAAGCGTTAACTCAAGTCTATCTCTTAAACTGGAATTATAGTAGAAGTTTTAATTCACGTCTTTCTAATGATTCATTTTTAGTGTGGACACATTTTAACTTGAGTCTTTCTCCTAGACTGGAGCTACTGTGGACAAGTTTTAATTAATGTTTTTCTCCTAGATTGCTGCTACAGTTGATAAGCTGCAGAGGATAAAGTTAAAATGAGCCTTGCTTCTAGACTGGAGCTAGTGTGGACAAGTTTGAACTAAAGTCCTTCCCCTAGGCCAGACAAGTGTTAAAACAAGTCTTTTCTTTCTCCTAGACAGGCACTACTGTGGATAAGTGGAACAATTGTGGATAAGCGGTGATTCAAGGATTTCTTCTATACTGGAAATGAAACGTATGTCTAGACTTGAAGTGTTTCGCTGGTAAAACTTGGCCTGACCATGAAGTACAACATTTAAGAACATTTTTTTGATCCGTAACATATTAATCTCTATAAAAAGAATACCTGACCCTTATGTGTCTGTTATAGAATGGTTTCGCTTCATACACATACAAAAAAGGAAAGTTTTACACTTAGAATTGCAAAAATCCATGACAGTCTAAATTGTGTTTCTAATCACATGGATGCACAACAAAGGAGAATAAAAAGGCACACAATTGGAGCTAAAAACTATCCAGAACTGGACTATTCTTTCTTTACATATGGTGAACTTTTAAAAATTATTTTTGCAGTTAAATACAGTGATATTGGTAATCAAATAATATTAAATCTCCTTTGCAAATCACATATAACACCAATACCCAAGAAGCACTTTGGATGACAATCTGTGCTTACTCTGTCAACAAGAACATTTATCTTCTGTCAATAAGAATATGTCATAGTTCAAATTATATTTCAAGTCTAATCAGAGACCATAATTGGGAAATGTGCTGTCTTTTGTCTTTCTGGCATATGTTTTAATTAACTTGGAATACTGAATGGTGATTTGCGCTTAAGGTCAAATCTCATGTCATGACTTTTAACACAGGATAAAGTTTCTATCATCAGTATTCAAAAAATTACTCTACATTTTTTGTTATAAAAGAAATTGCAAATTTTAAAGCCTAATTTAATATAGGATGAGTGAAGTAAGGTAGAGGGTATATGACACTACAAAAGCATGCTTACATGCATATCAGTGACGGTAGTGCCTACCTCTGGGCCAACCATTCCCACAT
This sequence comes from Potamilus streckersoni, assembly GCA_016746295.1. Taxonomy (NCBI): domain Eukaryota; kingdom Metazoa; phylum Mollusca; class Bivalvia; order Unionida; family Unionidae; genus Potamilus; species Potamilus streckersoni. Next base: position 1,458,951 of record JAEAOA010000378.1, on the reverse strand, counting down.
TTGCCTCCTGAACAAGCTGCAAAGAAAAAGAACAAGTAGATATAAATGTTAAAACAGGTTCTGTTTTAACACCTTGCTTACATGTGAATGGTGTTATGACAAAGCTTTCCGGCTACACAAACAAGATGTTAATGCTTAACATATGACATTACAGATGTTAACACTTAACATGACAGTACAAACTTCAGACATCTTCTAATCATGCAGCACATGCCACATAAAATGTCTGGCTAAAACCTTGAACACAAGACTGTAAATGATTGTTAACACCACCTCCATTGGCAGGACTGTAAATGATAGTTAACGCCACCTCCATTGGCAGGGCTGTAAATGATAGCTAATGCCACCTCCATTGGCAGGGCTGTAAACGATAGTTAACGCTACCTCCACTGGCAGGGATGTAAATGATAGTTAATGCCACTTCCACTGGCAGGAATGTAAATGATAGTTAATGCCACTTCCACTGGCAGGACTGTAAATGATAGTTAACGCCACCTCCAGTGGCAGGGCTGTAAATGATAGTTAACGCCACCTCCAGTGGCAGGACTGTAAATGTTAGTTAATGCCACCTCCAGTGGCAGGGCTGTAAATGATAGTTAATGCCACCTCCATTGGCAGGGCTGTAAACGATAGTTAACGCTACCTCCACAGGCAGGAATGTAAATGATGGTTAATGCCACTGCCACTGGCAGGACTGTAAAGGATAGTTAACGCCACCTCCAGTGGCTGGGCTGTAAATGATAGTTAATGCCACCTCCAGTGGCAGGGCTGTAAATGATAATTAATGCCACCTCCAGTGGCAGGACTGTAAATGATAGTTAATGCCACCTCCATTGGCAGGGCTGTAAACGATAGTTAACGCTACCTCCACTGGCAGGACTGTAAATGATAGTAAATGCCACCTCCATTGGCAGGACTATATAGTCAACACCAACTCCATTGGCAGGATTGTAAACGATAGTTAATGCCACTTCCGCTGGCAAGACTGTAAATAATAGTAAATGCCACCTCCACTGGCAGGACTGTATAGTCAACACCAACTACATTGGCAGGACTGTAAATGGTAGTTAATGCCACCTCCATTGGCGGGACTGTAAAACAGTAATTAATGCCACCTCCACTGGTAGGATTGTAAATGATAGTTAATGCAACCTCCATTGGCAGGACTGTAAATGATAGTTAACACAACCTCCACTGGCAGGAACGGTTATACCAATTTGCAGTGAAGTTACAACCAGAACTGTGAATGTAGACAACTTTATGAAGTGATAATAAACCAAAATAAGATAAGTTGCTTGAAGCAACTATTACTCTACTGCTAGAAAAGAATTTCCTGGAATTCAAATGAGACCATTTCTTTTTCATTGCTGAATATAGAAACCATCTCTGATATTTTTGAGTGACAAGATTTACAAACTAGCAGCTGTGACAGTTAAAGCAATGTAAAATTGGCACCATTTTCATTTATGACAAAGAAGGCTTCATTAGAAGATATACAGTGTTACCCCACTATAACCCAAATTTAGATATAACACGGTCATGGCGTGGTTCCCAAAAATTCATTCACACATGAAAAATTTTCAAAGTATGTGAAATAGTGCATAAAAAAATTTATTATCATTTTCGGGAAGAGAATTTCAATATAATATAATTGTGGCATGGTTCCTGAAATTTTAAATACATATATGTGAATTTTTCTCATACCAGGAAATATATTTTGTAAAAGTACAAGAAATAGTGTGTAAAACAATTATTATCATTTTGGGAAGAGTCCGCATATGAATTTGAATATAATATGATCGTGGCATGGCTTTTGAAATTGAAAAATTTCACCAAGTTCTTGAAGTGTTATGCCAAAATATACATTATCGGAAATGGTACTTATTACTGATCCATGAGATAGCCATGTTCTTCTTTAACTGCATATACAACCAAGCAGCAGGCAATGTAGTGGTTGATAACTCTACAATTTAATAAATATTAAAAAACAAAAGCCGCCAACATGTTTGCTGGGCTTGGCTGTGTTATTAGATGCAATAAGTTAAGTAATATATAATGTCAGCTTTATTAGCTGGAAATTGAAAGGGTATGAAACTGTACATATGTTCAGCTTAAAAAACTACAAAAAGTGACATGTGGCCATTGCAAATTCCAAAATTGTTATTTACATACATTAAAATTCTGACATATCTATGTAACACTTTTGGGAACTCTGATCTTGGCAAAGCACTCATGTAAAACAGGTATTAAATATAATTTAATTCTATAAAATGGATAAGGTGGTTCCTATGACAAATTTAAGTACCCAATGAACATTCTGTGCATATAACACAATCCTTATCTAAATACTGATTGAAAATGTCATGTTCATTAAAAAAAACCTAGAAAATTGATTCCCATGAAAATAAATTCACAAAATTGGATGGCACATTTTGAAGCATTTGACAACTCAATTTTTGTCTGGAGAATAGCTTCTTTTTACAAGGTTGATTCAGGTTTTCATTTTCAGGCTGTATCATTATTAAAAACTGGCTCAAATTTTACCAACAAAACCGAAGTATGGTCAACCGAAGTATGGACTTGAATATAAGCCTAAAGGTGATGTGATGGTTTTAATTTGAGTCCAACTAAAAACTGACCAATCAAATATCTTAAATTACCTGAGGCTGAGAATCCAGACCCTGGCCCGCCCCTGGATCGGTCACTTCTGTCAAAAGGGAGGGCTGCTGGGGATTCTGTGGGGAACCCTTACGGGAACAAAATTGATAATATGTAACAGAAAAATTCATGTGGTAGAATTTTAACTTTATTAAACTCAATTAGTTCATCTAAGACTAGTCTCATTCAGTGCTGAGCATCCATGTGATCCTGTTCAAACAGCTACAATAGAACAAGAGTATATATGTGACCCTATTCAAAAAGCTACATTGGAACAATAGCATCTATGTGACCCTATTCAAAAAGCTACAACAGAACAATATCCATGTGATTAAATTTAAAAAGCTACAACCGAGTAAAATTACCCATGAAATGCTTGTTAAAAATCCAATAGAACAACATTATCCATGTGATCCTATTTCAAAAGCTACAATGGAACAAGAGAATCCATGTGATCCTATTCAAAAATTACAACGGAACAAGAGAATCCATGTAATCCTATTCAAAAGCAACAATGGAACAAGAGAATCCATGTGATCCTATTCAAAAGTTACAATGGAACAAGAGAATCCATGTGATCCTATTCAAAAGTTACAATGGAACAATAGTATCCATGTGATCCTATTCAGAAGCTACAATGGAACAAGAGTATCCATATGATCCTATTTCAAAAGTTAGAATGGAACAAGATAATCCATGTGATCCTATTCAAAAATTACAATGGAACAAGAGAATCCATGTGATCCTATTCAAAAGTTACAAAGGAACAAGAGAATCAATGTGATCCTATTCAAAAGTTACAATAGAAAAAGATAATCCATGTGATCCTATTCAAAAGTTACAATGGAAAAAGAGTATCCATGTGATCCAATTCAAAAGGCCACAATAAAACAAGAGAATCTATGTGATCCTATTTCAAAAATTACAATGGAACAAAACTATCCATGAGATCCTATTCAAAAGTTACAATGGAACAAGAGAATCCATGTGATCCTATTCAAAAGCTACAATGGAACAAGAGTATCCATGTGACCTATTCAAAAATTACAATGGAACAAGAGAATCCATGTGATCCTATTCAAAAGCTACAATGGAACAAGAGTATCCATGTGATCCTATTTCAAAAGTTAGAATGGAAAAAGAGAATCCATGTGATCCTATTCAAAAATTACAATGGAACAAGAGAATCCATGTGATCCTATTCAAAAGTTACAATGGAACAAGATTATCAATGTGATCCTATTCCAAAAGTTAGAATGAAACAAGAGAATCCATGTGAACCTATTCAAAAATTACAATGGAACAAGAGAATCCATGTGATCCTATTCAAAAGTTACAAAGGAACAAGAGAATCAATGTGATCCTATTCAAAAGTTACAATAGAACAAGATAATCCATGTGATCCTATTCAAAAGTTACAATGAAACAAGAGTATCCATGTGATCCTATTTCAAAAGTTACAATGGAACAATAGAATCCAGTGATCCTATACAAAAGCTACAATGGAACAAGAGTATCCATGTGACCTATTCAAAAATTACAATGGAACAAGAGAATCCATGTGGTCCTATTCAAAAGTTACAATGGAACAAGACTATCCATGTGATCCTATTCAAAAGTTACAATGGCACAAGAGAATCCATGTGATCCTATTCAAAAATTACAATGGAACAAGAGGATCCATGTGATCCTATTCAAAAGTTACAATGGAACAATAGAATCCATGTGATCCTATTCAAAAATTACAATGGAACAAGAGAATCCATGTGATATATTCAAAAGTTACAATGGAACAAGAGTCAATGTGATCCTATTCAAATGTTACAATGGATCAAGAAAATCCATGTGATCCTATTCAAAAGTTACAATGGAACATGAGAATCCATGTGATCATATTCAAAAGTTACAATGGAACAAGAGAATCCATGTGATCCTATTCAAAAGTTATAATGGAACAAGGGAATCAATGTGATCTATTCAAAAGTAACAATCGAACAAGATAATCCATGTGATCCTATTCAAAAGTTACAATGTAACAAGAGAATCCATGTGATCCTATACAAAAGCTACAATGGAATAAGAGTATCCATGTGACGTATTCAAAAATTACAATGGAACAAGAGAATCCATGTGATCCTATTCAAAAGTTACAATGGAACAAGAGGATCCATGTGATCCTATTCAAAAGTTACAATGGAAGAAAAGAATCCATGTGATCCTATTCAAAAGTTACAATGGAACAATAGAATCCATGTGGTCCTATTCAAAAGTTACAATGGAACAAGAATATCCATGTGATCCTATTCAAAAATTACAATGGAACAAGAGAATCCATGTGGTCCTATTCAAAAGTTACAATGGAACAAGACTATCCATGTGATCCTATTCAAAAGTTACAATGGCACAAGAGAATCCATGTGATCCTATTCAAAAATTACAATGGAACAAGAGGATCCATGTGATCCTATTCAAAAGTTACAATGGAACAATAGAATCCATGTGATCCTATTCAAAAATTACAATGGAACAAGAGAATCCATGTGATATATTCAAAAGTTACAATGGAACAAGAGTCAATGTGATCCTATTCAAATGTTACAATGGATCAAGAAAATCCATGTGATCCTATTCAAAAGTTACAATGGAACATGAGAATCCATGTGATCATATTCAAAAGTTACAATGGAACAAGAGGACCCATGTGATCCTATTCAAAAGTTACAATGGAAGAAAAGAATCCATGTGATCCTATTCAAAAGTTACAATGGAACAAGAGAATCCATGTGATATATTCAAAAGTTACAATGGAACAAGAGTCAATGTGATCCTTTTCAAAAGTTACAATGGAACAAGAAAATCCATGTGATCCTATTCAAAAGTTACAATGGAACAAGAGGACCCATGTGATCCTATTCAAAAGTTACAATGGAAGAAAAGAATCCATGTGATCCTATTCAAAAGTTACAATGGAACAAGAGAATCCATGTGATATATTCAAAAGTTACAATGGAACAAGAGTCAATGTGATCCTATTCAAAAGTTACAATGGAACAAGAGAATCCATGTGATCCTATTCAAAAGTTACAATGGAACAAGGGAATCAATGTGATCTATTCAAAAGTTACAATAGAACAAGATAATCCATGTGATCCTATTCAAACGTTACAATGGAACAAGAGAATCCATGTGATCCTATTCAAAAGTTACAATGGAACAAGAGAATCCATGTGATCCTATTTCAAAAGCTACAATGGAACAAGAGTATCCATGTGATCCTATTTCAAAAGTTACAATGGAACAATAGAATCCAGTGATCCTATTCAAAAGTTACAATGGAACAAGAGAATCCATGTGATCCTATTCAAAAGTTACAATGGAACAAGAGAATCCATGTGATCCTATTCAAAAGATAAAATGGAACAAGAGAATCCATGTGACCTATTCAAAAGTTACAATGGAACAAGAGAATCCATGTGATCCTATTCAAAAGTTAGAATGGAACAAGAGAATCCATGTGATCTATTCAAAAGTTACAATGGAACAAGAGAGTCCATGTGATCCTATTCAAAAGTTACAATGGAGCAAGAAAATCCATGTGATCCTATTCAACAGTTACAACTAAACAAGAGAATCCATGTGATCCTATTCAAAAGTTACAATGGAACAAGAGAATCCATGTGATTCTATTCAAAAGTTACAATGGAACAAGAGAATCCATGTGATCCTATTCAAAAGTTGCAATGGAACAAGAGAATCCATGTGACCTATTCAAAAGTTACAATGGAACAAGAGTATCCATGTGATCTTATTCAAAAGTTACAATGGAACAAGAGAATCCATGTGATCCTATTTAAAAGCTACAATAGAACAATAGAATCCATGTGATCCTATTGAAAAAGCCACAATAAAACAAGAGTATCCATGTGATCCTATTTGAAAAGCTACAATTGAACAAAAGCATATACATGATCCTATTTCAAAAGCCACAATAGAACAAGAATATCCATGTAACCTTATTGAAAAAGCTACAATGGAACACGAGTGATCCTATTCAAAAAGCTACAATTGAACAGGAGCAACCATGTGATCTTTTTGAAAAAGCTAAAATGGGACGCGAGTATACATGTGATAATATTCATAAAGCTACAATGAAAAAGAGTAATGCAAATCACAAAATATCTCACCAACACAGGGTTAGTTGGGGCAAAATTTATTTTATGTAACAATGACCTTTAACTCTCAATTACTGACTCCCAAATCAAAAGGGATCTTTCTTAAAATACAATACATGATGCAAGTTTCACTGAAAACATTTGAAGAGAATTAAGTTTAGTCTGAAACAAATGGTGGAGGCCACATCAATATTTAGCATCAGTGACCTTGACAATGGGCAGGTGATGATAAAAATAGCAATGTGAACATTTTATCAAGTTTTTTTTAATAATCAGTCATTATTATATAAGATGTTTCCTATACAAGTAATTATCTCTTTCTTACCTCAGGACCTGCAGGCCCTGGTGGTCCTCTCATCTGATTATGAACCACTGCAATCTCCTCCACTTTTCTTTTCTCCTCCTCCTCTTCTCTTTTCTGTCGTTCTTGCTCTTCTAATTGTTGTTGTGCCTGTCTTTTTCGCTCCTCTTCTTGCTGGAGTAACATCTGTTGCTGCCGCTGTTTCAGATCTTCACGTGCCTTTGATATCATGTCCTGAAACATCTCCTCGGTGATCTGAGGTTTGTTTTCACACAACTGGGTTGAACATCAAATATACAATATTAATTAAACCTAATTCCTTCACAAATTCTTGACTGTCAAAATACCAACCATATACTTTCTGTTTGTATTCACTTACTTTTTAATCTGTAAAGATCTATTATTATAATGATTTATACAGGTTTTTTAATAAAAAAGGAACATATTTTTACACATCCATTATTTATTATCATTAAAATAATTCTACCAAAGATGTGAACAATAAATGAAACTACAACCTGAGCATTCCGATTTAAGGGGTCTTAAGCAGAATTTTTCACAAAATCAGATCCAATTCAGATTGAGCTTATCTACTGTTCAGGAATGAATAAACGGTAAGGTACTTATATTTTGTGCTGGAATGGATGAATATATAGAGAGGTTTATTCAAATGCATTAAGAATGAATTCTTCACAAAATCACTGCTTTTCTTTTGAGAATTATTACCTCAAGACAAAGTAAAAATCTGCCTTTTCTATTGAAAATTCACAAACTAAATTCCAAAAGTCATATTATGCCTTTTTCATGTTTGGCCGATTTTAATGGCATTTTCAACACATTATTGACAATACTGTTAAGTTGCGTTTCCCAAGGACGTTTTAGTTATCTGAAACTGTTTCCATGAAAGCATAAGAAAATGTTAAATGCAGAAAATTTTAAGTATCAGTAGTTACTTGAGTGATACATGTACCAAGTTTAATACCTTGAATGGTGTAAGAACTATGCTCAGAAAACAAAAACATTGTTTGCCGATAGATAGATATTCAAACAGCAACAGTTATGTCCCTTCATATTACGTACCAGGAAGATAACAATTTGACAAGAATCTTAACACTGAGAGCTGATGCTGTTGTCTTCATTGCCACCACTGCAGAAAAATGTGGCTCAGTGAGTATCAAGAAAATAGCTGATCCCAAATGACCTTTAATTCCTTGTCAAACTGTTCACTATAATGCAGGCTTAATGAATATAAATGATCTTGAATGACCTCCTTTAATCAGGGTTCATACAATCTTTAAAAAAATTTAATTCCAGGGCTTTTCCAAGACCTTTTTACCAATTTCAAGAGTACCTACTAAATTTACGACCTCTAACATTTACCTAACAAATAAATTTAACACAAAAGCATATTTTATTGCTGGCTGTGGGCATACTTCATCAGACAGGTCAACCTCATTTGAGTTTAGAGAGAACTGATTTCAAATGGTGGTAAGATCCATGAATGTAGTCTGACTGAAGTTTTAGGGGAACCTACTTGAACATATCATTGATCAAAGTTGGTTAGGTTGATGAAACTTCTGCATTGGCAAACGAAAATGCGACCAGATAATGCAAAAAATCAAATTCCATGACATTTCCAAAACTTTATAAACTTATGAAAATTTCAAAACTTTTCAAGGCTTCTGAAATAATTTTCTGCAATTTACAAACTTTTCCAGGATTTCCATGGCTGCAGGAACCTTTAATTCCTTGTGAAACTGCTCCATAGCATTGAATAATGAATACAATTGATACCAGTGACTTAATGAATATAAATGATTCGGACTGACCTTCTTTAATTCCTTGTGAAACTGTTCACTAGCATCAATAAACTTCCTCTTCTTTGCCTGATGGCGCTCTTCAATTTGCTGCAACTCAGCTTCCAGTTTTTTCTGGAAGGAAAAATAAATACGATGTGTAAAACATTTTAAATTAATTTACTGCAAGCATCTCCATTTTGTACCATAATTACAAAACTGGAATTAAAACATACCATTTGTCATATGATCCAGATTAAATCTGGATGAGTGGCAATTCTGGAAATCATGTGACAGATTTAACACTTTGCAATTTAATAAAGAATCATGGAACACTTTGGCACAACACCAGCAAAAAATACAGAAATGGTGTGACACTTAGACATAACATTTCACAAAGTAATACCCAAATCATGTGACACACAGGCAAAACACTTACACAGTAATAAAGAAATCATGTAATACTTAGGCACAACACACAGCAATGTATGATAGAAATCATATAACACTTAGGCACAACACACAGCAATGTATAACAGAAATCATATAACACTGAGGAACAAAACATGGCAATGTGATGCAGAAATCCTGTGACACTTAGACATAATGCCTAGCAATGTAATTCAGAAAATAATTTAAAAAATCATTCTGATTGTTCCAGTATTAAATAGTATCTTAAAGTTAACATTTGTTAGAAACAAAATTTATGACACACTGAATAACAAAACTTGTCACAGACTGTTATAAACCATCATTCAACTTCATTTAATGAACGTTATATTTAATGAAGAATTTTAAGTTATATTCTGAAAATCCAATGTCTTAATGAGGATCCTGTCTGTATGAGGGAGGTGTAAAATGGAACCATAATGTTTAACAAATACTGACAACTGTACCTGATGCATTGTTAGTGACTGCACTTGTCGCTTGAGTACACTCATCCTGCCTGTGGTAACAACGGTTCTAACATCTGGTACGACAGCATCGCTAAAGATTTCATTGATCAGACGGTGATTCCGCAGATATCTGGCATGAGCAATGTGCTTCACGGAAAATCCATCATCCTGATCTAAAAATAAATCCCATTATACTATATGTTACAGAACAGTTGGTAAATGCTAAAGAAAAATAATCAACAAAGCTTTATTGGAACATGTTTCCACTGCAAAACACGCTATGACATAATTTTTACATGCAATCTTGACATGACATGAGGTCATTTCCAGAAGGAAAGTGTTATGTTCACTATTTGCTAATAAACAGAAACTACTGCCATGAGAAACTATAAATTAATTCTTTCATATGATTTTTTAAAAAATGAACTGCCAAATTATTTACCACATGTTAAGAATACTAAAGGGGCTATTTACATATTTTTAATGAATTCTGACAACAGAAACTGACATAAAACAACCTACCTTTCAATACATCATACAAATTTAAGAGTTGACAATTGTGAAGTGAACTGTGGCAAAGTTCTAGTGTTAAGAAGACATGGCCATTTAAATCTATTTTTGTTCAGATGCAGGCAGAATGTGAATCTTAGTCTGTGCATGGCAATCCTGTTCTAGGTGCAATTGGAAAGAAACAAGCAAACCAGTCGTATCCTTCAAAACAAAAGAAACTGAATTTAACTTTGAGAGCAGACCTGCAACGGTCTTGATTTCAATGGATATTGAGCCACAGGACCATTACCATCACATATATCTTTATTTCTTGACAGTGTGCATTGTGCAAGTAAATGCCAAACCCAAATGTTCTCAAGGTTGCAAATGCCGCATACTGGTCCAATTAATATCTTTCCATGTGCTCCCAGAGCTAATACACACATATCAACATTTGTTTGAAAGTCGAGAAAAATGTTACTCTTTGATCTGGATGAGTGAGTTTTAATTTTCTCTCTCATAGGCCCATGTTAAGAAACAATGCACAACTGTCTGATTAACAGAAAGTTCACAACTTTATCAAATTTGTGTCAGGCCCACCCATTTCATTTCAATCCAACTTTGTATATCAATATTGATTAATACCCTTGACAGGACTAACACAAACAAGTGCTTGTGGTCATGGCAGTTTTTTTGTATCAGCAGAAAATACATTGTGAGAGATTTTATATCTGTATTAATTATGCATCATAGTGTACATTATGTATCGCAACATATATTGACATCTACCAGTCATACCGTTTCATCCCTCTGGGTAATATGTCAAAATTGGGATATCTGAATGATTTTAAAGAAATCTAGAAATGAGGCTCATCTTTCAGACCCAAATAAGCATGAGAAAAACTACCAACTAGCATTCACAGTATGATGTCTATATTTCTGACTGGAGCTTTTATGACCGACACACTACATAGAAGTTAACCTTGTGGTGCATTGGTCAGATAGGTATGGATCTCTGCAGGGCCACAGCCAGGCTGCATCCCTGTGTAGCCAACTATAGCAAGACAGAATGGGAAAATTTTAAAGTTTATCATGAAAACATTTACTGATTTTCAAATGATGACAGGATTCAAGTAAAATAAGAGAAATGGTCATTCTAATCTTTCCTCACCATCTTCATCTTCAGCTGGCTGTATGCTTATTCTGGAACCCCTGTCTTCTGCTTTGGTCTGAAAAAATATAATAAATCCAAAAAATAAACCTGAAAGAGCAGTGTCATGAAAATGAATATTGAATACTATTAATGTAAAGAGCAAATTTTTTAAACAGCAAATTACATTTCTATGAGAATGCTTGCCCAAACTCATTAACATCTTAAAGAAATGGTATCTCTCGAATCCATCAATCATGAAAATGATAGACATTTTGTATATTCCAATTTATACAACATAAATACAAAGAGAAGAGACTTCTATTACCTCCCCTGACCACTGCTTGATGGCTACAAAATACTACTCTTAATATAAGGATAAACTGCAACATCGCCAACTGTCATGTAAGATGTGAACCCCATACCAGAACAAGGACTTTCACTAATGAGTAAAATTACTGGAAACATCCAGAGAAAGTTTTCTGACATGACCATGTTGGCTGTGCCTGAGGTGAGTGCCCCTCTTAAGCAATGACTATCTATAATGCTTTGTATGATAGTGACTTCAAAGAGTTCTGGTGGTGAAAAGTCCAAATTTAGCCATGTCAATAACCATGACAGATCCTATTTTCAAACAGGGTGACAGATTTTAGTCTATTCAAAACTGGTTAAAAAAAGCTGACAAATCCATGTCTGACAGATGTCTGCTCTGCAATGATGTCTGAGATCATGAAGCACTAGCCTTTGATCAAAACACAAAGTCAGAGAAAAAAATTTAGCCAACTGGTGGATTGAGGCAATCAGTAGAAAAATGTAACTTGATGTTGTACCAGTCCCTAAAAACCTAACACATTTCATTGTACATCTTTAAAATGGTGGGCTAGCTTTCCATTACAGAAAGTCTATTCTCTCCAGGGATCTGACAAGAGCCAGACAAAAAGGGCTAGCTTGTCTTGGCAGCTGTGAAATAGTTGTTTGAGCAGTTTGAGCCCAGTGGAATTCTGGGAATATTTAGCAATAGATCAATCAGATCATCCAGTGCAAGAATTGTTACACCTTCGAGAGGATATGACATTCAATCTGCATTTGGCTTGCTAAATGTTGAGTAATGATGAGTTCATTTTCCGGAGACAGCTATCAATGAGCCACAAGCCATTAAAAAAAACAATGGGAAAATGGTACCCACCAGCTGTCTGTGCGGCTGTTTTGGGTGGCTTTTTTGCAAGACAGTAATAGCTAATTGGAGGCTTGGAAAAAGAGGAACTCTCCTTGTTTTGTATCCCATTCTATTTAATTGCCTCCAGAACCGAGAAAGCCTGCTGCTACCTGAAATTTTTTTCTTTTTGTCCCTTTTCAGCTTCTGGTCTCTTTGATGAGGCTAAAATACTTCAAAATTGCAATAAAATTTGAAGAAATGAAAAAGAGTAATCTAAACTACTAGATGTTAAGATGGCTGATAGTCATTTTTTTCCACATCTACTGTAGTCTTGATTTTACAGGCCTGGCTTGCCACTGATGGGTGCAACTACCTTAAAACCTCCATTCACTCTGTTGTATGTACAGCTACCTTAAAACCTCCATTTACTCTGTTGTATGTACAGATACCTTAAAACCTCCATTCACTATTGTAGGATCTCAGTATACAAGAGGTTTAGTCCTCCTTTGGCAAAATGTCTACATCAAAAAAAAATATTCCCTGACACAGAGACACATCAGTGGCATCACAACAATTTGACTTGGTGTCTGTGCTTGCAGTACAGCAAGAACTACAGCTTTTCTCTAAAGTATGTATTGATGGTAAGCCTGCTTAGTAGCGGAGTGAACCGATGGCTGTTATTAGCTGGACTGCTAGAATAGTTATCAGCTTGTAGGTCTACTCAGAAGGTGTATGACTGTTATGTTCAAATAAATTGATGGACTGGTTAGCAGGATCTCTGTACACCATGATACACTTGGCTGGTATGCAGCATGGCTCACCAAACCAACTGATTCATGATCAGTCCCAAACCTGTATAGCTGGTTGGCAAAACAGATTGTTAGAATCAGAAAATACCCCATGCACCCAGACTTACATGCTCCAAGGCCAAGCTCAAATATAAAAAAGTGCCTTGCACCCAATAAACTGCCAAATCAATGGAGGACTAATATGCCTGAGGCCAACAACAGTATCACAACCTCTTGCACCACGAGTCTCATCCGACTCCTGCATGACTGTCAATGCCAACAACTTTGCAAACCTCAGAACTTCTCTCTCAAGCTGACATGATGTAAAGATTGCCATTGGCATTGATCACATCACTAATGAATGGGATGGGGGTAAATACCACCATGACATTTCCCACTATGCTCGTCAGGGACAGTAAACTCATCACATTTTTTGAGAGTCTCTTTGCTCTTCAGATCTTTTTCTAGTAAGATGGACCAGATACCTCCCAACCATGATTCACAAACATTGCATGTTGTACCTGAAGAGCACCTGGTATAAAATAAGAATGTAGTGGAAAACAAGAGTCATGACTTCAATTATATTAGTCAGAGGTATTTAGGATATTGGACTGACAGCAATTTCAAATGCTGGTCACTGATTAGGTAGGTGAATTGAAGTATGCCTAGAAGCTTACTTGCAAGAACATTATACTTAATTACATACAGCACTAAATACAACACAGTATACAATTTGACACTGAATAATTTTTTACTATTAAATTTAAATCAATTCCCAATAAACTAAAGAGATAAGTTTAAAATTGCAAACATATTATGGGACAATAAATTTCATGGTGCAGTGATCTAAATGTTTAATATAATTAGACTGTCTAACGGTTTGAAGGGCATTTGTAAAATCTGCCACATCCATGTTAAAGCTACATTTACAAGGCAAAATGAAAATCCTAACTAAGAGCCTACCTGTGGTTGTCCACGAGCACGTGGAGGGGCGGGGCTCTGTTGCTCCTCTTCTTCATGAGTGGCTGCCTCAGCTTCTCCTTTAAAACATCAGAAGCAAGAATCTTTATAATTTGCATTTCCTCTCATAAAAACTGGGCAGGGTTCAAACTAAAATTTTAAGTACAGCACCAATTATATTTTTTACATGGAAATTTTGCTAGTAAATTATGGTTCTCTGAAGAAAAAAAACTTGCCTAATCACATCAACACTGGAAATTTGTCTCTGCTTAATCTGAATACAGCCCTCTCTAAAAGATGAAAAAATGTCTTTCCATCCATATAGTATATTGAAAAGGGACATAACTCTTATAGATCAACACCCATTGTGCTTGCAAAGGTTGCCACCCGTATCCCTGACGTTTACTAGTTTAAGCTTGTTTAAAACTAATAACCAGATGCTCACATCTGCTGGGATAGATTGGAGGCATTGATCAGGTGTTTTCAAAGAAGCAATTTGCTACAAAATTCACTCTCTCCATCAAATACATTGTCCACTTACATTAATATTTAAGAGAATAGGTAGAAAGGAAGCTAGCCTTGTATAACTTTTTTAATAAGGTGGAAGACCTGGGCTCAAATAAAGATGAGTGAAAACATGTCAAAACTGGTTCAATTTTAGGGGCAAGGTTGGTAAGCATGACCTGGATATGTTGAATGGGACAAGTCAGAAAGATCCCTGTTGCAGCCAATATCATTTCTTCCATGTCTGAAATCATGGAATGATGTCACTGAATAGTGACAAGGGCTAGCTTCTTTTTCTCAGAAAGGAAAATTATAAAAAAAAAACAAAAAAAAAAACACACAATTGGGGAATGGATGCTAAGAGTGGTTATATGTTGATGATACCAGTCAGTGAAAATGTGCCACTTTTCCTGCAAGTGCCTTTAATAAGCTATTACAATCTTCTCCACAAACTATGGAATTCTTTTTCACAGACAGCATCTCTGACAATGGCAGACGTGAAGGCGTAGCTTCTCCGGATTTAAATAATGGTGAACTCGGCTACTTCAGTAACTTGAGGGTTGCTACACTTTTCTTGGGTACATCTGTTGTCAGTTTAAGCCATTTATAGATCCAGGACCTGTCCTGATAGGGAGGCGGAAATAAAAATCATTTCTTTGTTGCTGTAATCATTTTTTTTTAAGTATGCTTTCTTACAAGAGCATGAAAAGATAGGAGCTTGAGCAGACAGCTGATGGGGGTATCATCTGCATTGCTTGCTTTCTCATCTTATCTGTCTCCCAAAGGTAAGGTAATGGGGGGGAGGGGGTCCAATCTTACCAAGTCCATGTTACAAGAAATTGTTATGGCATTCACAATCATGGGATGAGAAGTCCTAATGACTACCTATGACACACAGATTCCTAGGCATGGTTGCTTTTAGCCCTTTCAGTGTGGTGAAAGAATGGAAAAGACACCAGGTTGAGTAGGTAAGCTGACATGATGTTTCTGATAAACTCAGACATGCCAATGAACATCTGTTAACTTTAAAATACAGTGGAGTAGACACTTTGACAGCAATAATATCTTTATCAATATAAAGCATGAATTTAAAGACCAATAAACAAATGATACAAAAACATTAAATTCAATGACCCATTAAGCAATTTTGATACAAAAACATGGGGACTCAAGTGGTCTAAAGCACTCACCTATGATGATGACAATGACTGTGGTAACATTTTCTATCATTACCATAAATGTACAAAGTTGTGCAGCTACCACTTTGCAAGATTACATGATCAAGTGGACCAAGCAAATTTACTGCAAATAACTGGGAGCCAGAAAACTTGATTGTTTCTTACATTCACTGACCACTTTCAAAAAAATGTCTTGATTAATTATCTGAAAGTTTCTATAACTTGGTTTTGTCTCTGTGGTACAGCAAACTCTATCATCAACAAAACAATGCAAATATATACTCTTTGCTCTACAAAACCTCTACCATTGTGGATCAGTTTGCAGAAATGAAATGTGACAAAGACTACAAACTGGACATTTTCTCCTCTATAAACAAACAATTGAGTTAGCCCCAGAGCCATTGCAAAAGATCTTTTTACTGCATTTGATGAAACAACTTCGACATTACTACTTTTCAAAAGATTTATGATTCTCATACCTCAAAACAAACAACCTCCATCATTTGACAGTTATGGAATAAATATTTTGGGCTCTAATAAATGCACAATCAATTACTACAGGATACAGTAAAACTTAATGCTGTCAACATCAAAAAGTTTCAAGAGCTATGAAATATGCAAAAGGAGAAGTTTCAAATGTTAGCTCATTATAATTTTTTTCCTGTGCTTTTCCAAGTGGATGTGTATCTGCATACCTTTCTGCTACCTACTAACATCACAGATCCACATTACTGTATTCATTTAAATGCAAATACTCGAGAACTTCTATATGTATCCTGGATCTAATCTGTGATGTGTTACTGAAGGAATCAAACAGATTCTAAAAGAAATCAACCAAATGCATATTTGTTAGACATACCATTATTTCTTCACTAAATCCCTCTGCATTTAGAAAATCCCCTCTTTTCTTCAAATTATGGGGACAATTTTCCACCAACTCTTTAGCTCACAAAGGACCCGGTGTATGTGACACCAATTTGTAGCAAAATGAAACGGCGTTTTCTTTTAAACATCGCCAGTCTACATCATTCTAATGACAATTATTGGATGTTTTATCTAAAAAAGATGTAGGAATTAATTTGAAATTCACAGTTGTACAAGGGATGAGAACTTAAAAGTTTCTTCAAAAGGAGAATAATTTTTCTATGGCATTCAAAACAGTAGAATCTACACAGGGCTGGTGCTGTTACAATCAGGGTTGATAAGGGAAGGGTAAGACAGAATATAATTTCATAACAATTTGGCTGCATTTAAAAAAGGAATATTAAAATTCATGCATATAATGAAGTTGATGCACACTGATATTTTGTGCATCTGCTTGTAAGTTTAAGTTTCCTGACAAAATTTTTGTTTTCATCCTAGCCCTGCCAACCTTTCTGCTATCTCCAAACTTGAGAGGGCTTTTTTTTCCATCTCACTTACCAAGTTCTAATCAAATCAACACATGATGTCCAATAAATTTAACTGTTGTCTTTAAATGCTTCTTTACCCTCAATAATCAGAGTATTCCTTTATGATCTTCTCTACTATTGTAACATTTTAAGAGACTATTTGTCCCTTTAATCCTTTATTGTATGTTGGATGCCATTTTTAAAACAATTCTACAAACACCAGCTTGATCAGTTTAAAGCAGCGAAGATACTTCTGTAAAGTTTGTCTGGTTCCTTGACCAACTCCAATGTTGATATTTATATGAAACAAATGCGTGTGTGATTTGGATTTGTAATGCAGCAATAATAATTTTTCAGTCATGCTCCTATGTCATCTACAGTGTAGCAGTTAACAGTGATGTTTAGCACTGGTGCATCATGCCACAGACATGAACCATCCTGTCCCACCATTCACAGTACCCTGACACCAGGCCAACCAGTAACCTCTTAATGCTAAGTGTTAAACAAGGCAGCTGTTAGTACCATTTTTATAAGCCACTGGTATGACCTGGCTGGGGTTCGAACCCATGACCTCCCACATCTGAGATATTTATATGTAACAAATGTGTATTGACTGATATTATACAATATTGCAGTTCTATATTTGTTGGTTGTTATTGCCACTGCCAATTCTGATGATAATACATTACAATGACTATATATGATAACACCACTTCTTGTTACCATATTCTCTTTTGTTGATTATATGACCTAATAAATTTCACTGGAACAGTAACCAATTTATCATAAGCTGGGTATCATTATATGATTACACCTTGAGTGCTCAACATGTGTGATGGAGGAGGCAGTTTTAATTCACTAATGTTTAAATACCAAGAGAGTTTCAATATATTCTATGTACAAATTCAAAATGTTACAATTTCATTATTTATCTTCATTGTGTGATAAAACTAAATCTTGATGACCTGAACTTTGTCCCATAGCTTTAGCTGAATTGTACCATATCTGCTAGTCACGCTAAGATACAAACTGGGAAAAAGAAAGAGCAACTTACGTTTTCCTTTTGCTGCCACCCAAGCCTGGTAAGCTGGGGAGTTGTGATAAGTCTTCATTGATTCATTATACTGGATCTGACAAAAATAACAAGGTGGGGAATGTTATAGGTTTTCAAATACATAGTGCCAGGTAGCAGAATGCTTACCCGTTATGGGCTTTATCTACTTTGCAAAAAAATCTGGTAATGATTTTGAGTTTACAACAAATTTTTGCAATTCAATAAGAAAGAACCATCTTTGCAAATGAATTTACTACAATATTTTGTACATACAATAAAGATGTGCAATGTTCAATTAAGGTATACCTACCATTTACATGTAAAAATGACTAGGCAATGTGCTAATGAGGCAATGTTTATTCACTGATATTAGATAATTTCAGTAAGGGACTCAGTTCTACCTTGTAATCTAATTAGATGAATACTAACATCAAGTAGAAAAGTAGATAAAGAACATTTTTACAATTTAACATAATTAAAGTAAACAGTACTGTCTTTGTTAGTTTAAGTTTTCATGTCAATGTACTTTATTGTTAAAAATCTATAGATTTAACTATCTATACTTGTGTAGGTCCATCCTTGATCTTATAAATGTTGTTGTTGTGGGGCTTAATGCCATTTTTCAGCACACGATAGGCTATACATGGCTGCCAGTATTAATGGTGGAGGAAGAAACCAGGAAATCACCGGAAAGAACCACTGACCCATGAGAAGCTACCGGCAAGCTTTCTCACATATCCACATTTGCTGAATCCTAAACTCGAACCAACGCAGACAGAGGTGACATGGCAGTGATCTGTAACGGACAGCGCTTTAGACCACTCGAGGCCCGATCTTATAAATGCATTTTAGTTCCAATTTTTTTCTCAATTACAGATCTGCATACATGTACCATTAACATAATTACTGAATTTAACTATGGAGCAGAACAAGCAGAAAAAAGAAATGTTCTTAATTTGTAAGAATAGAAAAATGAACTTTTCTTATTGTATTGTACTTTTTGTATACTTTGTTGTGACATTTGTTGTTTTGGGCTCAGATCAGTTAACTCTAGCTGACTTTTATAAAATTTGTAACCAATGACATCATGTGTAGATTGTTTCATCTCTGCATCCATTTCACATTAATGCTAACCATTGCATTTCAAGTTTCCCCTGTTGATAATGTCATTACTGCATGCAAATGGATAATTTCCAATACTACTAGAAGCATTTATCGTACATCATTTATATAATTTAATATCTTTTACAATTCTGAATATGTTATTGCATATTCACATGAATTCACTCGTTTTTCATTAAGAAAAGATGCACTTAATTTTAATCATTAAACATTTGCAAGACAATTATTAATAATAATAATAATAAATAATAGTGGCCTAGTGGTCTAAATCACTGTCCGTTGCGGATCACTGCTATCTCACCTCTGTCTTCGTGTGTTCAGTCTAAGATTCGGTGAATGTGGATATGTGAGAAAGCATGCCAGTAGCTTCTCGTGGATCGGTGGTTCTTTCCGGTGATTTCCCGGTTTCTTTCTCCACCATTAATACTGGCCGCCATGAATAGCCCAACAACAACAACAATTAATAATCAAGCAACAATTCACAGCCTGTATAAGATCTTGCATAACTGATGAATCCCGGATCACAAAATTTTGTTTAATAATTTTGTAGAGATAATTTCATTGTCAGCATGACATGTATAAATTAAGTATGAATTATGAGTTTGACCTCCCATTAATTGTAAAGGATGGAATCTTTTCTGTTCAGAGCATGAATTGAATTTAATTAGGACTCTATTGATTAACAGTTAGAATAGATACAATGCTATGTTAACAGAAAGTCAATAGCAGTAAAATGACACATTGAGATAATTTAGGACTGATATTTTCCAGAACAGTTATTAATAAAGGTGGATCAGACAGGATTATTCCAACTTCTATGGCAGTGATAAAAAATTTATGGCAGTTAAAAGAAGTAATCCTATCTGGTTAAGCTAAATAAAGAGATGTACATTCTAAATTATTCTAAGATCAGTAGAAAGTGCTCTTCTCATTAAATCAAGGAGGTCTGAAAATTTAGTCAGAGAAGAGACAATGGGAATTCTCTGATAATAAGCAAGCATGAGCTTCAATAAAGCAAAGGTTTGTTGATCAGTTACAAAGAATTTGTGCATTTATGTAAGTTTGTAATTATTAATTTTAAATTCATACTTCAATAAGTTCAGAAATAAATTGCTTACATGTATTTTGTCTCAAATGTTATATGACTATTGTATTATATGAATGAGTTCCGAATCAGTTATGCATGGAAAAGAAACCATGTAGTGTAAGAATTCATGCATTTCATCTGGTATGAATTGTGAGAAGTAAATAATCTGTCTTAAATGATCTGTATAATGATAATTGATTTTTTTCTATGTCTATGACAATGAATTGCTAATTAGCTAAGCGACACAGTTGGAACAAGGAAGGAAGTCCATTAATTTGTGTCTAATTAAGCTGCAAATTCTTGTCAACCAAGAATCAAGGAACATGCTTACTAGCACAATTCAGCTGGAAATTTATAGCTACAGTAAGGCAGCAACAGTATCTGAGAGGGCTAATTTTGTCATGGTCACAATACGACTGCAAAAGCAGCTAGAAAGACATAAATTCATGATAATTGGTTTGCGAGTGTGTATTAGGTATGAAATGACAATAGCCAGTTCTACTGAATTTCTATGGACATTATCTGACGCAGAAAGAATGGGAATATTGGTTGATCACTGGAGAAGAAAAAACAAACACCTGACATGCAGTAAATGTATTTGAATGAAAATAGCTCCACACCTGACAGCACAGCGGAAGAGAGCAGTCTGCAACCAAGAGGTTGATGACCCGAAGACACAAGAAAAGAAAAGTGAGAAAAGGAAAAGAAATATGGAAATGCCAACCTATCATTAACAGTGATTTAAAAAAGACCAGAAGCACCAGATGATTCAGACATGCCCACAGTTTGAGCTTGATCAGTTACTCAATCATATGATTAAATTTGTTATATCGGGATACTACAAAGGTTAATTGATTTTGCATAAATTTCTGTTTCTAAGAAAAAGCGAATTATTTAATGCCATCTACAAATTCATTTTGTATATGTAATTGATTAAATTGTATTTTAAATACTGGGCTCAGGTTATTCTATTATATATAATCTCTTTTATCCCATCCCTTAATTTCAATCTAATTTTATTGTTTACTTGATCCAGGCAACAATACCTTGGTCAGTCATCTCTTAGATAACAATAAACAAAAACCATGAGTGGATAGATCACACATCTCCATCACTTCCTGATAACTTCACAAGAGATGCACTGGCAAAATACATCACAAAAGAGATGAACAAGCATATATCACAAAAGAAATCCACCAGAATATACATCACAAAAGAGATGCACCAGCATATAAAATACAAAAGAGATGCACCAGCATATATGCCACAAAACAGATGCAATAAATTATGGTTCTAACCAAGTGATGTGGAGGTCTCACAATATTTGTTATAAATGTGTTTACTGCAGAAATAATGAAACTACAAACCTTTTCTGCTTCGTATTCGTCAATAAACTCCTGTTTCTCTGCCTCACTGAGATCACGCCACATCTGACCGATTATTTTGCCAATCTCCCATAGTTTTAGATCTGGATTGGCTGCTTTCACCGAGTCCCACACCTGACAAAGAACAAAGGTGTCACATTTTCTGTAATTACAAGGGACCTTGAACACGGGGAGATAAAGAATGATTTATACTGAACAAAGGAGTCATGAGCCAAAATTATGACCAACTCTTAAGTATTATCATTGATAGACTGGAAAGCTATCAGTAGCTGCAACATCTGGAAGAATCTCAGACATTACCAATAACTGTTTCCTAAATTAGATGGACCTTTCAATCAATGATCAGGCAAAGGTGCACTGACAATATTTTTATCCTTTTTAATGACTATTAAACTTTATTAAGCAATTATTCCTGGTATACTTCAGTAACCTTAAATAAGTTTATTTTCTTTTAAAAAATGGCAGGATAGGATTTTGATATCTATAATTTAAAGACCTTTGCCAACAAAAAAGCTGAAATAAACATCAAAGCCCACATTATTGTGATAACAAGCGTCTCTCAAAGTGACTGAAATTTTGTAGTCCAAAAGGAATTTCCAGGAATACAAGAAAAGATTATTTCTTTGTTTCAGCTGCTAAGTGATGAAACTATTTCTCATTCTTAATGATTATAATTTTCAAACTAACAACTGTGGCAGCTGTACTGTATTAATGATCAGCCAAACACAATTCATTTTCTGATACAAGCCATTCTAATCTGATGTTCTACTGGTGAGAGTAGTAATAAAATCTTCAAAATGGCTGCCATTGTGGACAGATTGGATGTCACATAAGCATCATTTAATTTCATACCAACTAGGAAATCTTCAATTCCACCATGGTTTTCTTCCAATCAAAAGCCTGGACAAAGGAGGGTTAAGCATGGTGCTAGCATCCTCTTCCCATAAAACCACCTGCTACAGAAACAAGGGGAAAATGAAGCTGAAACCAGTGATAGAAGCAAAGCTGACCTGGCAACTGGACCCATGAGAGATGGGTACCAAAGCCACGACCATGTCTAAACATGACAACAGAAACAAGAAAAAGATCTCAAAAACAATAGCCTTACTTAGGAAACAGAACCAAAGGCAGCAGCTAACCAGTAGCAGTGGTGCTCCCTTAAAGTTGCTTCATGCAAAAACCGGTGCAAAGAAGACTGAATGAATGAAATGACATGTCTTCTGGTGAAAACCCAATGTTGATGTGACTTTCCTTCTTGGAATAGTGATAAGATTTTAAAGATGACTCATGTGGTGGCCATATTGAATATCAGACCAGCACCATTTTCATTTAGGACCAACCAGACATTATAAACTGTCTCTCAATGAAAATCCCATGTTGTTATTACCATTCAGGTTGATTAGGGACAATAATATTAGATGTCTAGGTGGCAGCATTATTTAGGACCAACTCGACTTCATAAGTATTCTGGCAAATACACTAAACCAACATGACTTTCTGTTCAAGAAGAGCGGTGGTAAAGATTTTCATTATGACTACTGTGGCAGATATATTGGACATCAGATTGGTACCAATTTGATTTGATTAGGACCAACCTGACATCATAATAAGTATTTGTTTGAAAACCCCATGCAGACATGACTGATCATGCAGAACTAGCACTAACAAGATTTGGATAGCTGCTCTTACAGCCACAATGTCTAAGCAGTACCATTTTCATTTGGGACCAACTAGATGGCTGTCATACAACAGAAGCACTTTCGCTCTATAACAGTGGATATAAAACTGATGCCCACGGCAATTATTATATTTACTCAATTATTGACCCTTGCATGATGACACCCATGCCCATTTCCAAAATGTTAGCAGAAATTTATGAATGCTTTTCTCATATGATAATAAACCCACCACAGTTTTTTATGAACTTTTTTTTAGGATGGTACCCTGGTATCAGTATAGAGGAAATATAGTAAATGATTTTGGTATGTAAAAAAAATCTACAAGATTCAGAAAGGCAGTTGAAAAAGATCCAAGTATCAGTTGGATAATCACAGTTTAATCAATGGAGGGTAACATACATGGTCTTAAGGGGTATTTTCCCCCAAGTCAGCCCAAATTTGGGGGGGGGGAAGAGAGGTAATTGCCACAGTTAATTATTGATCCTGCACTTAAACGTCTCATTTTCTTCCTGATCCATCGTTTGGTCTCTACTGAAATTGAAATCCTCCCGAGTCCCCTTCAAGTTGTATCAGCAATAATCTGTAGACTCTTTCCAAGTTTATTGCGTCCCTTATCAGTGTATGATATGTACAAAATCTGAAGGGTATATGCACAGCTAGCTGAACCAGCTTTAACCAGATGGGAAACTTTATGGATGTTTTGAAGAATTTTCCCCAAGTCCACAGGTACCATTTTATGGATATCTGGTCCAAAATGCTTGCGATTTAGTGACTGCATGATGTTTAAGAGCTTACACCCTAAAATTAAAATGCCAATTTCTGATGTTAAAGGTTTATTCTTTTAAATATTACACTATCTTAGTGCTGTGTTATAACCTTTTCAGAACTATTGTCCTGTTTTTAGTAAGAACCTCTTCATACTTTCTTCATTCTAATATTTACTGTGTGAATTCATACAAGCACCATCCTGCCATGCTAGCCTACAGGAAAGAGGCAAGTCTGTGCATATGCAAATGGGAGGAGTGGTGCCAATGGCAGAAACCCTTTCGTACGTTTCTGTTATAAATATCTAGTGGGATTACCAAGCACGTTTTTGTATTAAACTGCAGGCTTTTGGAATGGACAGATAGTTTCTGATCAATAAGTATCCTTATTTTTTAATATTTTTTTAGATCCTTTTTTATTCAGTTTATTTTAACAGTAGAATAAAAAGGTTATAATAAGTGTAATGTATTGTTATATGTGAGACTTTGAACCAATCTGCTCATGCATCACTGCTTTCCTACAGCAAAACTTTGCAAAATTTGCACACATGCACACTCGCAGCATCACTGCTTAAAGTACCATACCTTTCTGCTATATCTCATGTAGGGCATCAGAGGCTTGTCTGGTGGCTTTGGGGGCTTTGGAACCCTTGAGTCTCCTTGACCCTGAAAATTGAATGATCAAACTTAGTTTACAATGCTGATAAAAAAATAGCTTAACAAAAATAAGCTAATACCACAGGCTGATTTTATAAATAATTTTAACATCCTGGCCAGATATCAAAAACATGTCTGCATTCAGTCAGGACTTGAGAAATCTGATTGATTAATTTTAAGTTGGACTTAAATATCAGCTAATCAGATTGCTGAATTCCATACCAAAATCTAAGGCTAGACTTAAGTTTTAGTGATAAAACTCATGCCAGATAAAATTCATATTCCTAGCTGTTTAAAACATTTGGTCATATAACAAAACCCCGAACTCTGTAATGTTCAAATTACTTTAAACTAAACTTGGAAAACAAATGCTATAAAATATTTCATGGGGTAAATTTATTCACAAAGGAATATTAAAAATTTTTAAGTGTCAAAAATATTTCAAGTTCGGTTGGTTGAAGTGATACTAACTTAGACAAAATGTGATGGAATTATATTACTCAAAATCATGCTATTTATGGAATTATTTTGTTGTAAATATACTGCTATAAATAATATGCAAGACATTTTTCCAAATTTTAGTTTCTTTAAATGTTACAAAAGAAAATATATTAATATCTGAAACAATATTTTAGTAATTGTTGTGATTTTATTTTGAAAGCATTTTCTACTAATACTGATATGTTTACCAAAATTTCAAATGAAGTACAGTGAAAAAATAACCAAACTTAAGTCATTATATCGAAATGATTTAAATCTCAACCCACCCACCCCACTTGAACATTTTGCTTAAGACGACTAATTCTATGTAAACCATACGGGCCATACCCAGCTAAAACCTGCATTTCTTTCATTTGTTGTATATCTTAAGTCTCGTATCATTACAGGTCTTAGATTTTTATGATACATCTTTCTTTAACAGTGTTCTTGATAGATTACAAAAGTGGCAATCACTGACCCCTGACACCAAAATCTCAAGAGTTAAAATGAAAATCTCAAGAGTAAAAATTAAAATCTCACAAGTCATTTGGTTTTAATCATAATCTTGTAGCAGGGTTTGTTTGTTATTTGCAGAGCAAACTGATGCTCAAGATTTCTTTTCTCATTTTTGAATAAAATGAGATAAATAAATAAAATGAGATAAAATAAAATAAAATTTTGTACAGTATTTTGTATCTGATGCTTAAGATTGATCACAACTTTAAGAGATTCATTCTCCTTATCCTCACAAATGTTACTAACTTTCTGTTTCTTTGGAGTTGGAGGGTCAGAATGATCATCACCGGAAGGTCGTTCCTGAGACTGAGACAGGAAAGAAAATATACTACTTGAGCCATTGTGATTAAATTAATATGAGCCAGTGTATGACAATTCAATAATGAAATAAACTGAACATTTTGTAGTTCACTGCCAAGATTTGTTAAAAATATATCCACAAGCATTTTTAGTTTTATTCACAAAATTACAAACTGGTTACCAATGATGATATGATAATAAACTTCAGTTAACAGTTTCTCATAGGTATTATGGTCTAGATTTAACCCTGAATAGTTTTTATCTTGATGAATGTCTTCTATCAGCATTAGAATGTGGCCATGAGAAAACAACCACTCAGCAGGCAAGAAAGATCAAACTTATGTTTTTCTGTGGCTGGGTTTTTAAAGTGGCTGACTGCTCTCCAAAGCTCTTCTAAGCCAAGTTCATTCTACAGAGAAAATTTCAAACTTGGACAAAAAATATATTCCTAAGTTTCATGTCTTTGCCTTTGTGGCATTTTTTAGTATTGGTTTAAGCTTGTTTCAACATTATGACATAAAATAAACTAAAACATGTATCATTTTCCCTTAAATATTGCTGTATAACATCTTGAGCAACTTAAGAACAATTCAACCATGCAAAACAATGATCAACCGATTTTTTTATTAAAAAAATGACTTTAAAGCCATCCCTTTTTACGTATATGTCATAAAACATACTGCATGCCTTAAACTCTCCAGATTACATCAGTAATTTAATTCACAGCTTGACTTAAAAAAATTTATTTTTTAAAAACGATAGATTGTAACAATTAAATGGTATGTGCAGTAGACAGCCTTTAAAATGGTACTTTTGCTTTACCACTGGTAGAATCATGTGGCTGCTGAGGAGCAATCATATGCCATTTTTTGTTTCAAAAGGTAATCCAATCAAGTTATAATTGGTTTCCTCTTCCCCTATCAAAATGATCAAAAATAATCTCAAACAATCTGAACTTGATTCAGTCATTCTTTTTTAAGCATGACATCAGTTACTTGTTGGCTTTGCTCAGTTCATATTGTTTTTTTTCATAGGAGCAAATAAGGTTCAAATAGTTAGGGACAGCATTGCATCATAGGAAATTATTCAAGAGGCAAATCAAGGTTAATTAAGACCAATGCCTCAAATAAAAACGAAGTGTCATAAAAATGCACACATTTGAATTTCCATGCATGAAAGTGTTAACAATTGTAATTCAACATGTCAAATCCAATACTAAGAACCCTGTCACATATCTGATTATTGAAAATTAATGACAATATGCATGCTGAATCTCAATTAGCTTGCATTTGTTTTATTTGATGTACATCTTTAACATCATCCCGTGACACAATTAAAATTTTATAACACGTTTTTGTTTAACATAACAATTATGTAAACACTGTTAGTGCTGTTGTAATACACAAACTGATGCACAGTGCTTTTTTTTTGACTGTTGTAATACACAAACTGCTGCACACAATGCTTTTGTGAGCATATGCAAGAAATATGTATAACTACACTGTTCTGCAAGATAAAAGTTTTTTTTTTTTAAACAGGATTAAGTTCATCAAAGGTTCAATTGAAAGTGCTGTGTACAGAAGTTTTTGTCAGCAACATTGGTATATGATCCTGATGTGTAATGTAAAACCAATTCTCATTAACTTCAGCTATTCCAATTATGCCATATCAGATCTGAAAATCATCCATATAAGATGAGAGGTGGAAAAATCATTTATCATTTATAGCGTTCTATTGAACAGGTAGTTCCTGTACCTTTGACAGCCACATAGACATTCCTGTACCAACTTAAGCCTTTTCAAGCAGTAAACAGTAAACTAAGCAAAGTCATTTACATGTGTAAACCTTGCAGCCTTATTTACCACAATTATTTTTAAGTAGTTGAATCAGTGGAACATTTAGGGAAGATAACTACCAACAGGTCAAAACAAACTTTAGGTTGCCTCCCCTGCCAATTCATGGATCTCATTCTTAATATCAAAAAGACCATAAAAAATGTTTTATTTTTAGTAAAGATCTGCATACCACTTTCCATGTTTCTTATGTCAGACAACTTCAACATTTTTTTTTGAGTTAAACCCGTTAATCCAACAGAATTCCTTTACTATTTCAATAAACTTCAATGCTTTCCTTTTAGCCGCCTGTTCTTACTTCCTCTTACTGTTAGCTGGACTTTAATATCTGACGAAGATGCTAAAGAACAATTGCGTTTATTTGTAGCTAACTGAACCTCTAATAAACCAACACTCAACCCTTTTTACAGCAACAATAACTTGGACCTTAAAAATAAATATGTACAGTTCTGGTTACACAGAACTTTATTTTAGGGTAGGTAGGTTGGTACATATTTTTTAATCTGGTCATGATCGATTCAGATGAAGCAAAAACTAGAACAAAGTGTCATGCGTGTCCTGAATTTAACTTTAATCAATGAGGTGTTTACTTTGCCCAAATCACACTCAAGCCTGACCCATAAAGATAACCAATTCTCATAAAAACTAAAATCAAGTGAAATATAAAAAAGCAATGAGCTTTAATAAGGATCATACAAGGCATCTGATTGCTGTTTATGCCCATAACACAATTATTCCGAGATGTTTTAAAAGGAGTGACAAAAGTAACTTAATTAGAGGAAGAAAACACTGGATTTACTTACTGCAGATGACTTGCTATTGAGCTTGACAGGATTAAAATTCGGATGACCATGTGGAGAATTTATAAATGGAGTACCTCCACTTCCCTGAAAAAAAATTCTTCGCTTGTCAACATTAAATATTTCTGAAGTGCAGCAATTGGTCCTTAACTTTTATGGCAAACAAAAAAGTGAAATATGATTAAAGCAACAACAGTACGATAATGAAGAGATAAAAATATCACCACTATCTATATGATTACTGTCCCTTCTTTCAGGTAGTAACTTTAGAAGACTAGCAAGGATAAAATAAAAGATCCCACAACCAAATCAAAGCTTCTAAACAATGCTGCATCTCACTTGTGATTAGCATTTTGATTATATATTCTGCTTAAACAAACAAGCACCAACATTAGGCACATCAGGGAAAAAATGTTAAGCCTTGAATGGGCAAAATAGAAATGCCGAGTATATCAGGGTACATATATATATATTTAGATTTAAACAGGCAAAACTGAAATGCCAAGCACAAAAAAGGGATCCTAATAGGGGTTATATCTCACTTTCAGGGACTTCTGGCTTTTATTTAATCATTTATTAGGAATATTTTTTGCTTTTTTTACAAGACCACAATTGTATGTGAGTGTGTAAATGTGTTTTGGATTTTTAACATAACTTTAACAATTTTTCAGTCATATCACTACGATGTCTGCAGTGTGGCAGTTTATAGTAATGTTTAGGACTGGGGCATCATGCCAGACATGTAGCCTGATGTCCCACCCAGTCACATTATCCATATATGCCAACCTCTGGAGAGGAAAAAGCATAATCCAAGTGGACAAAAGGAGTAATCTGAGCAGAAAAAGCATAATCCAAATATAACATAATAAAATTCAATGCGCATATGTACAAAACACGTGTATATTTTGGCATCAGGAAGCATCCGTTTGAACAATAGACCAAAGTTGTATTCAACAACTAGTTGTAGTCAGTATTCTATTAAGAGCTCAGTAAATAATGCTCCTGCATTTTTAAAATTTGTTTCCACAATGTAGTTCTGCTATGAAAAAGAAGTTACCTTAGAATCGGAGTTAGTAAACGATCCAATTCAAGGCATCTGTTTTACACTATGACCAATATTAAAATCCTTTCTACACAGCCTGCAATGGGCATGAAGCTACCTGAGAATGGCACTGTATTGTGTTATTCATGTATGCATCTGAGTTGCAATTTCTGTTTTTGTTTCTTCTTTCTAATCCATATGAGAAATCATTTAATATTTTTGTTCTAACATACACATTGACTAGAATAAATAGGAAAATTTACCGCCAAATTCTTACAGAATGGTTCTGTACCTTACATTATTTTTAACAAAGAATATGTGAGCAAAGATTAAAAATTAGAAAACCAGTCTGTTCTGTCCTAAGCAAGACAGCTGCTATAAATAGAAAGAGGTCTTCTTGGAAATAGGGCAGCTGCTATAATAGAACATATCACATAGGAAGGTCAATGCTGAAGTCCAATGCTACATCCCCGTCGGTTTGTACCGATTTCAATAACAAAAACGTTTGATGTGATAAAAAGTGCACAGAATGGCACTAATACTGGCAACCCCTTGCTCCTGTCATAATTAATGGACTTCCCATACTAACATGGCGCCATATTCCATACACTATGGAGCAGTTTATTTCCATCCGACAACATAATGACATAATTCATCCTATTCAGCAACTGCCGGATAATTCCATAAATAACCATAATGTTGACTTTGGAATTATATTCTTTTGCACACGTGAACATTTTAATGAAACCGCTTTTTAAATCCAAGTGAAAGGCAAATTTTTTGTCATTCTTTTCCTTTGCTCGATTTGATACTGTAAATATCGGACGCAGACGACATATGTAAATACATCTTTAGTCAAGCATGCACCCCTTTGTTAGTCGTTATCAAGTCAACAAGAAACTGGAAATGGTTCTCAAGCATGTCAGTCTATTACATTGAAAACTTCCGTTATGCATGAAACACACAGGCAATGAGGGTGTCATGGCAATTGTCATGGCAATTCTTCTCTCATTCAGGCTAGAAAATATAAATCAATGAATGAATGGACTAAGTTCTTTGCACTTTTTATCAAAGGTTTCCGTTATTGAAATCTGAATAGCAGTACAAACAAATGGGGATGTAGCATCGGACTATAGTCTACAGACAAGTGTACTTTTATGTCATAACTGCACAGAAGCCATCTTTTCTAAAATATGACCTGTGTGATTAGTGAACTGTTTATAAAGAGAAAACAAATTATTTGGGAAGAGGGGGATACACCGAAAAAGTGTAATCCAAATACATTTACGCGCAAGGCGTAATTTTGTGAAAAAAGCATAATGATTACGCCAAAAGCATAATGGTTGGCATGTATGCATTATCCAAACAGTTCTAACACTAACCTCTTAATGCTGAATGCCAAGTGAGTGTTAGTACCATTTTTATAAGTCTTTGGTATGACTTGGTCGGGGATCAAACCCACGATCTCCCGCATCTGAGGTGGACGCTCTAACCACTAAGCCACAGCAGCGGCTCACAATTGTAAATATTTTTATTAAATTTCTTTAAAATACATTGATTTCACATTAGTATTTCTCCTCCATGCTAAATTACTGATAACTGCTATAATATTGTCATAGAAGAGCATATATCGATGAGAATATCTTAGTATTTACAAATAATTCCACTGTGGTTTCTTTCATTTGCAATGAAATGAAATCCTTTTATTCATATTAGTCGTTATCAAGTCCACCATTTTATTTGGGATGATTATTATTATTTTGCAAAGCATTTTTTATGTATGAATTGCAAAATCATCACTGGAATCGTTATCAGATGCTAAGACAATGCACTTGTCTTTAATCTTTAATTTCAATTCAGTCATTTCCTACTGCCATTAAATTCATAGTAATTACACCAGATCACCAGTCATCATCCTCATTGACTGATTAGTATTTAGTGGGACAAAGTTAGTTACTGAATTCCTTGTGATTTACTTGTTCTGAGACTGATCAAAACAGGAACTCTGTTGCAAAAAATGGTCTAAGTGTTATAATGAGCCTCTTGGTAACCTAACAGTCAGCACAAAAATCACTAGCTTTTATGACACATTGCCAATATCAATGTGCACCTTTTCAAATGTTACTGTACTCAATAGTACTTTGGTGCATCTTGGAGAAAACACTGAACACAGAAACAATATTGCTTATAATGCAAAGATAGCAACCAGCATATCAGGGAACAAGTTTTAAACACTGGGTAATATTTGGTAAAAGTTTCAGATGCATACAACCACTTATTTATAAGATATTATTTTCAAAAACTTTATCACTGTTCCTCAACAATAATGCTGCTGATGACAATGATGACATTTAGGGTATAACCAACTTTTGATCTGGAAATCAGATTCCACCAGATAATATGAACTTCTGATTAATCGGAGTTGGACAAGGCAGGAACGACTGATTCGGATAATAAAAATAAAGTTAAATTTCTATAGCATCGTGTCTAACACTGTGTGTCATTCAATAGTGCGTTAATAATAAAGTTAAATAAGAAGTCAGGAAAGTCCAATATGGTCAAAACAACGGTGAATTGATGATAGTCGAGTTAGACTGAAAGATTTAAATTTATTAAAATATTTTAATGTGCAAGGGCATGATGCAATCAGTTTAATAGATAATAAAGAAATTTAATAATCAAAATTTATAACTTCCAAGTTCTTTGCAAGATATAGTAGCATCTCCATTTTTCAGTGGACACGTCGATATTTGTTGCTGCAAATAGCACTTGCAGTGCTAAAACTTCTTTCACTATCGATGCTAGAGGGCTGTATTGAACAAAAATAGAAGCTGGAATGTTTTTTTATATGGATTTTCAGTGGATATATATATATGTGATTTTTTTTCTCAGCGAGACACAAATCAAATTCGCGCTGGCACATGAATTGAGATGACGGATGCAGAGGTGAGATTTTGGTCAGATGTGCTAGAGGCAAAAGACTTCTAGTAGTAGGCATTTCCGATTAATCGAATCATATCTGGAATCGGAAAAATTTCATGCCCAAAATCCGGAATCGGTAGAAAAATACTAATTGATTATGGCCTAACGACATCACTGTATCACTATTAACAAATGAAACATAAAAGAAACTCCTTCCTTGTAAGAGCTAAGAAATGTCACAAAAAAAAAGAGAAGAAAAAAATCTGTAACACTGAGGTTAATTTAAAGTATGGACAAATGGATAATTATGTACATGGATGTAGTGACTGATCTGTTGCGGTTCTACTAAGGATGGCTCAAGAAAAGGAAAAAATAATGCAGATATGACATGTATTTTAAACAAAGAATCTTAAACTTACCGCACCAGGTGTGCTACGTTCATTACTTTGTCTCATGCGAGCTGAAATAAAAATAACAATCAACCATGAAAAGTTAGAGATTTGAAAATGAATTCTGATTCAATCCTTCAATAAATTACTTTGATATGTAGAAAACAGTTATATAGTTAATTACAGTCTCAAACTTATTCACTACCTTAAAAAGACAAAGGTGAAGTTTACCTTTTTTAGTAGACATAGTAGCCTAGTTTGCTTGATAGTGCAACAACTGTAGTGCAGTGCCTAATTTCATGGCAGGGGATTATCAAGGATTATAGGGAATTATGTGATTTTTTTTTAGATCAAATAAAATGTAAATTTTACTATCTTTACTTAAGTTAATGTTTTTATGGTTATATCTATTGAAGTCGTTGTTTATCTGGTTGAGATGCAAGTTTGCCTTTAATTTAGAAATTGTACAATGAGTTTTATTTTATTTTGTTCTGAAAAAAAAAAATTTGTTTGGTATTTGTGATCTGAGTGCTAGTAATCAACCAATCATCGATCAAGGATCCAAAGTGCTCATGACTCACCTTTTATTATGGCAAAGATTTTCTGGAAAATATTCTAGCAACTAGCTTTCCTGAGATGCAAGAGAAGTCTTAAATGTTATTCAGAAAGAGGCCAAGACAAATGGTTGTCAGAGGTAAAATAAAAAACAATAGCATCCAGAATGGGACAAAAAATCCTGTCAGTATTAAAGAGAGTAGGTGTGATTGAGACTTTTAATGCAGCTTTGAAAATTTTTCAGTCAAATAACTGCAATGTCTAGCCACAGAAATGTAGCATCATCTCCCACCCAGTCACATTATCCTGACGCAAGGCCAACCAGCCCTAATACTAACCTCTTAATGCTGAGCATCAAGCAAGGCAGCTACTAGTGCAATGTGTATAGGTCTTTGATATGACACTGCTGGGATTTGAACACGAGAACTCCCCCATAAGAGGTGGACACTATTAGCTATTCACTATTAAAGAAAATGATGGCGATACAATGCACTGCTTGTTCCTGGTATGCACAATGCAGAAAGATAATGTAATGTACATTCATTAATGTAAGAATTTGCAGTTCTCTGCAGTTGTCTGACATAAAGCAGAACCAGATTATGCTACTGCAGGGTAATTGTTCCTCTCATTTATTTCTCTCGACACAGCATGCACATTAATCAAAACATCAAAATGGTTCTGGTCACAAAATCACAAATACAGATCAATGTTTTTTAATCCAATGCAGAGAAAATTCTTTTCCCTGAACAATACAACACTTAAAAAATCAAACTGTTTAAAACAAGTTTGCTAAATTGTTGTCTTGAATCAAGTATAGCTTGGAACATGTTTTATTTGTACCCTGAAGTTTTTACTCTAATTTACCCAAAGACAATCCAGATTTTTCTTAGGATTCTCCATTTCTGGAGTCAAAAGATCTTCATACCAATTTTTAAAATCAATGGAATTCCCTGAACACAGCAGTAATACATACAACTGAACTACCAGCATCTCGATCATTCACAATTTAATTTAAACAAACAAAACTGGGTTCAATCCTCAGTAAGATCACAAACAAGGTTTGTGATGACCTCTCCATGCTTCAGAGTTCTTTTTCTCAAGTCTTGTGTTGTTAAGTCATAACCAAAAAACAAACTTACCACTAGGAGGCGTTTGTGGAGGTGCCCTCATGCTTGGAAGTGCCATTTTGCAAAGTTAAAGTCTAAACTGAAAAAAAAATATGAATAACTGAAGCAAATTGTGAGCAGAAAACATGTTTTCATTCAAATACATCACCTCACAATACATACTAAGAAAAGTAGAAACAAATAAAATAAGTCTATTGATGGTAAACCATTGTGGACAACACAAAACATTAATGAGCTATGCGCAAGGTGTTTTGACAAAACACATTTTCAGGGTGTCATTAATATTAACATCTTTGGATTAATCATGGTACCATTATTATATAGTTATATTTTTATCCCCCATATATATATATATATATATATATATATATATATATATATATATATATATATAGTAGCTAGATTTTAATTATCTTTCGTTGTCGTTGTCATACATTATTTGCACTCCCTGTTGATCGGGAAACTATTAATTTATCATAGTTACAATTTTTATTGTACCTTTAACTATTTGGTTTCATATCGCTGGTCGGTATGAAACCTTTTACCACTTTTAAATAATGACATATAACCTTTTGTATGGCGCTAAATAGTCTCATTGTGCTGGTGCGCCGTAAAAATTCAACCATAAGTTGATGTTACAAGGACAGATGACTGCCTATTCATATTGTAAAATATAAACAATGCCTAAAATGCATAATTACCTATTTGCAACGTTTTGAATTACATATTTCTTTCACATATGTCACATATAAACTGGTATAAAACTACTTTGTACATAACTTGATGTCAATGATATGCATTTGCACTTCATTAATACACAAAGGCCATTTGTGATAATGCAACATAAAAAGGTCATTGACCATTCAAAAAGAGGCATGGGAGGGGGGTAAAAATGGCATGGAATGGAAACAAAACACTATGGCACAACACCGTCCTAAAATGGCATTTGTGAAACACTATGCCAAAACCTTTTTTTTTGTCAAAACAATAGTTTATTTCAGAAGGCATATTTTTTTTTTATTAATTTATGTCCAAATAGTTTTTTTACTATTATTTAAAAACGAAATAAAAATTACTTTCATGTATCATGAAAGTTTGTTTTTTTTTAGAACTGCTGCAAGTAGGGCTGTCAAAAATCATGAAAAACCAACCCGGGTACCCCTTGCAAATTTTAATGGGTACCCGTTAGCATATGAATGACATGTACAATCGTCCACACAAACATACCTGCGAATTGTCTGACCACATGCTGTTAATTAATAAATTTATTTAGAATGACCTTTGCACACAGATGGTAGATATAATCCAACTTTTAATGATCACTTTGATCAGCAGCGCTAAAAGCTTTAGAACATTCGCATTTTTAAAGTATAAGTCCTTGTTAGAACAGACCACGTTTATTCATCTGCTTTTGACCGCAGATTTGAATTACCCACGCATGTGTGCCCCAGTTATACCACATGACCACACAGTTGCATCAGTGTTATTTTTTTGGAATTATAATTCTTAAAATAGTTATGGTAAAAACATAGTATTGAAAATAGAAATATCGCTATATGTATGATGGCTAACTTTCGAAATTCAGTGCTAGTCGACTAGAAAAACAATGAGCAATGATTACTTTGAGGCATTACAAAGATTTCAAAGTGTCTAGGTGATGATTGTTCATAATATAAATTGTGGGATTTCTTTGACATGTTTGTTCGGAAATCAAAGGTATCCATCTGGATTTCATTAAAAGAGCATGCAATGTACCAGTCATTTAGCACCCACATAAAAATTGTTATCACCTACAGAGAAGTTTATTACCTGTAGAACAAATGTTTTAGCCTTGGTATATAATGCCTCAGAGATAAGTTTGTCCGGAGGCACAACGCCAATGAATTTTTTTCATCCAAATAGACTGTCTGACATATTGTTTATTTATATTAAGCAGAGATCTGGTTTCTAATTATAGCCATAGCTGTCACACCTGTTTGAAGTGGTTGGCGAGTGTGGCGATTTTTTTTTTTTTTTTATGTGTACCCACGTTTACGTTTCAATACCCTGGTTTTTCTATACGGTCGGGTACCAGGGTAACCGGGTACCCGATGACAGCCCTAGCTGCAAGATCAAAAGTTAACTTCTTGTTTACAGGCATTTTATACAGAGCCTAGTAAGTTTACTCATACATCCTCGTACATCCTGGCAAATGGTGGCAATTCTGAAACTGTATATCGGTGTATTTGTTTGTGTGGGAATTTTATGGGTTGCCAAGTATGTTCAATATTCCTGAAAATGTGACTTCTCATTCCAATAAATTCTACACAGCGCCGTTATTGGGCAGCAAGACCAACTTGGCTCGAAATTAGTGGTAGTCCGCAAGCCCAAGGCCAGTAGATTTCTTGTTGGACTAGTAACTTTCATAATGTCAATAGTCTGATGGGCTAGTAAGTTTCATTTATTGAAAATCAACGTTTGTTTACGTCCTTCCCTAATAAAGACTTGACTTTGGCAGATGTCCCATAGAATCAAAGCAGTAACCATTGTAAGAGTCATAAAATATTAGCATGAGAAGATGAAGTCAATATCTGCCTTGGAAAGGTGTGTTTCTATAACAAAAAACCCATCCGATTTGTGCATTCGCTTAACAGCGCCAATTATGGTACCGTCATTAACAATGGAAGTTAGGTAATTGATCCTGATTAATCTGATGATTAAATTAAAAATGATGTATCGCACTTTATTCACTCGGCCACAGTAATAAACTATAAAACGGTATACCACAAAAGAACACCACAAAAGCTATTCGAAGAAATTTAAGTTTGCAGGTTTGTTTGATTACAGGGAATTTTTTCGGAAAGGGGGGTTTGCTTGCTAGTCAAACACACCAACAATCACAAACGGAAAACTATATATTTTACACTTGCATCGAAATAATTATAAAAATCAGATGAATTTATGATGATAACTTTATTGACATCTTTTCCATACAACTACTTTTGTAATGTTATCAGTAAATGTGCATGAAAGCTTGGGCTACACAAAAATAACATAGAAAAGCAGCTATGCAGACACTACAAGAGGAATCGACCGCCAGTAAGATCTTGGAAAGATTTAAAGAAATGTGTTAAACCATAGGTGCTCAACGATAGCTTGATGCTGAGGAAAAAAACCCACCCAATAATCTGAAGGAAAGCAATCATAAAGCGCGCCAAAAAATATATCAGATTATCCCATGACCCATTCTGACATAGGACACTATCATACTATATAAGAGACAAGGTCAGTAACTTCCAAATACTTCGTTTAACCCATGACTCAATTTCCTTCTGCTATTTCGGTCATTGAAGGCATATGGCTATAATCTATAGCTCATTTTACTCAGGAGATATTTTACTATTCATCAAGCTATAATAGACTTTTCTGTGTTGCACCAAACTGAAGTCACAGGTTCCGAAACGTGCGAATTTCACCGGTCGGGACAATGTTGTGCTCAGGTGACAGTGGCTATGGTAAAGAACCGAAGACCCTTCAATGATTTTGCATGGATGTGTTAGCTGAATGAGATGAAAGGAGTTGATGTTGGAGACACAGGATTGATAAACAGGTTGTTACATTTACTCCCTACATCACTGGAAGTGAAAGGCAGAAACCTGTTTTGATGGAGCATTTCCAGTCAGTTCTTGTCGGTGCAAGTGTGGATGCTGATGTAGTGGAATTGGAATGGGACATATTAAAGAGTTTAGTCTACAGCAAGTAGGTGTATATTCAAATATTTATATAAAAAAAATTACAGGAAGTATCATTGACGCCAGATTTGTTAAAATTATTTAGCATAGCATCTTGATTTTTAAAAGGTAACCATGTAAGAAAAGCTTTCAAAAAATTAATATCAACATCATTTAAGTATTGACATTACATTTTCTTGATGTACATTTATTCAGATTATAATCTTCTTAATGCATTCTGTTATCTTGAAAAGACATCTATACTTTGGCTTGGTCCACAGTTGTAAAATAATGTGCTGCTGACTGAAAGAATATTATGGCATTGATTGACCTTATCCTAACAATCCCAGCCTACTCTGCTGATGCTGAGAAGGGTTTATCAGAGATACAAATGGTGAGGAGCCCATGGAGATATTTGCAACCTTGGGTTCTGTCAGATCTACTCTTTATAATGTTCCATACAAATGATATTCCAACAAATGATCCATCACCAGCAGCACATTTGTGGAATGTTTCAGGGAGATAGGTAAGGAGACCTGAACAAACCCAATATG
This sequence comes from Potamilus streckersoni, assembly GCA_016746295.1. Classification (NCBI taxonomy): domain Eukaryota; kingdom Metazoa; phylum Mollusca; class Bivalvia; order Unionida; family Unionidae; genus Potamilus; species Potamilus streckersoni. Next base: position 1,419,516 of record JAEAOA010000378.1, on the reverse strand, counting down.
GACCCAGAGTGCATGTGGAAGGAAGAGAAAGGACACCTGGATCCTTTTCTGGAATTGGATCGAGATATTCTTGAGAAACAAGAAATGTGAATTGACTGACTGATGATTTGAAGCAGGATTTGATTTATAATTCTGTAATTTTGCGTTTCATATGATAATGCTATTTATGAATAATATTGTTGTTAATCTCAATACAAGTCTGTGATATTGTTTTTGGACAAGACTAGTAAAGATTTGGCAGGACTAGTAAATTTGTCAGCATACTAGTCCTTCTGGCTACAAAGAAATTTGTGTTGAATTCGAGCCCTGAAGATGTACTAAACATAAATAGCAGCATCAATGTCTTACATGTAGGACTAACAAAGTTAAATTATTGTTTTAATTTGTATGTTGTTATTCATACATTTCTACTTTAATTCCATTCGATCGTTTCCTTTATTGCTCAAATATTCTGCCCGGATATTACTTATCATAGGTAGTTGCAATATATGTTTATTATAATACTTGCATGCTACTCTTCGTAAGTTTAAGCAAAATCAACGATATGTTGTTCCGCCCTCCCCATGGTACGTTAATATGGGTCAAACACCATATATCGTTATATTTACATTTACGAGTTTCAATCGACAAAGATTTTTTTATAAGAATATAAAAAGGAAAACTTTACAAATTATAACTGAGCAGCAATAGCATAAGTTTTAATATGTACGGATAAGAACCATTACAAACAGCGATAATACAGCGGGCTACATGGGTTCGTTTTATCATTCAAATTTTATTTCATATTAGTTATCCTTTTTGCTCGTTTTAACATACCTACATCATTTTAAATGTAACTTAAAACGTTTCATCCCTGTATAAAACAGTTAACTTTACCTTTATAAAAGAACAAATCTAAACTCTTTTCTATGCAACAACCGCCTAAAATGACCGAACAAAGAGCTCGGTAACGCTATCACATCTCGTTCATGCGAGATCTAAATGGCACATACTCTATTTTAAATGTGGTCTAAGGATGCCGGTACATCATGTAGACAATCACTGAAAATACAAAGCACTGAGAATCGTAAAGTTGCGTACAGTTGACCTATAATTAATACATTTTTCTAAGACTATTTTATTTCAAATATTCAAAATATAAAAGTATTTTAAACATAAGAGGATCATAAGCGTCTTGTGTACAAATATACTGACACATCAACCCCTACAGAATGTGTTTGGCATTGTTTAAGAACAAAATTATGTAAGACATTTGAGTAATTAATTTTGTGAGTGGGCGGGACATCATACTATATGTCTGTGACATGCCACAATGCTAGACATTACTATAATTAGCCACACTGCAGACATTGTAGTGGTATGACTGAAAAATTATTATGTTACGTTACAGATCACACACACACACACACACACACACACACACACACACACACACACACACACACTTCAAACTGTTTGACCAGGTTCGGGAATAATCAGCGGTTTGGCTTTTCACTCATTCCAAGGCATCGAAAGTCATGGGTGTCAAGCTGTTTTGAGGTGTATAAATGCCTGCATGCAGCGTCTGCACGAACATTTTTGTTTTTGTACTTACCATGTTGGTATGCCATTAGTGAGAAATTTTTGATCCACATGGAACCTTTTCTCCTAATCATGCAATAATAGCAAATCAATATTAGAATGCACGCATATATTTGGAGATTATCCAATCGTTTGCAGGCCTTTATTCTAAGCAAGTACATTAATGTACAAGTACATTAACAATGATAGCAGGGTTGAGTTGTACCAGTAACCTGCACAGGAAATTCAATATCGAGTACATCTAATTATTACTGGCTATTACAATATTTGATACATTTATTACTGACCACGGTGAAGGTGAAACACACTTTGGTTATGGTATGGGGGGAATATGCACTTAAATTTGTGCACCCATGCCATGAGTCCATCCTGATCTCACGCTGATATATTTTTCGTCATCATGAGAATCTTTTGAATTCCTTTGTCATTGATTGCCTTGCTGTTTTTACAGTCTATGATTGTACGAGCACTGCTGTAAATCAACGGTGTTGTGATGTTAAACCCATCGTAACCTTGCCACTATTAAGTGACATAATTAACTGCGCATTAAGAACACTATCCACATTTAACTTCTGAGGTTCCAGAGGTCTATAATATTGTTATGTAAGAAAGGTTAGTTATGTAATTGTTGTTTCTTAACATGACCTTCTCAATTCTTGCTATGAGAAGGAATCTTCGGCTCTTGATCGGAGAGAGAGAGAGAGAGAGAGAGAGAGAGAGAGAGAGAGAGAGAGAGAGAGAGAGAGAGAGAGAGAGAGAGAGAGAGAGAGAGAGAGAGAGAGAGAGAGATCCTTTTAAGAATAATGTGTCAATTATAATGGTTCATCTTTGGGGAAGCTCTGGCAGCTGGCAGCAGGAGGTAGCGGAGTCCGCTGTAAATACAAACAGACATTCTTCTCTGACTGGGACTTAACGACTGAAGTTGTCAGATAGGCTCGGCATTTATATATTCCAAAATGACGTGGAATAACTACTTGTCCCAATCAGAATGCCTCTTCTGAGTTAATTATTGTAAAGAGGCTATCGCTTTTGTTCAATAACGTGTCGTATCTACGTGTCCAAATCAGAATGTCCATTTTGAGTTAATTATTGTAAAGGTTTTATCGCTTTTGTTCAACTCTTGACATGGATTATGGCCAATTTTGGAAAATCGCTTTTTGTTCCACTCGTGATATGGATTACCACTCGTAACATGGAGCAATAGTTAAAAAGAAAACAAGACCTGATTTGTTCGGCTGATTAATTTTGTTACAGTGAAAAGAAAGCCAGTAAATCGTTTATTGTTATGAATTCTGAAAAAGGATATTTAGGATTACATTTGTGAAAAGCGGCTTCTAAGGTATGTCGTTTTTTATGACATCCAAGCTATGAAATTGAACAAGGTTATTTAATTTTGTAGCTAATCTCAATTTGTAAGGAACAATGATTCGTTCAGTTGAAAAGAAGCGAGTAAATCGTTTATTGTTATGAATTCTGATATAGGCTATTTAGGATTACATTTGTGAAAAGCTGCTTCTAAAGTAACTAGGTTATTATGCCATCCAAGCCATTAAATTGAACCAAGCTATTCAATTTGTAACTAATCTCAATTTGTAAGAAACAACATATTCCAACATACTTTCTACCCAAATTTAATAATATAATATAATATAATATAATATAATATAATATAATATAATATAATATAATATAATATAATATAATATAATATAATATAATATAATATAATACAATACAATACAATACAATACAATACAATACAATACAATACAATATGATGTGTTGGTCCGCTTGTAAATTTCCTCAAAACCTTTTATTTCCATTCGTATAGTAATAGCTTCTGAAAATTGTTTCCAGTGCTTGTATTAAATCTCTTCTGCTTGCTTGTATTCAATTGTATAGATACTTTGAAGATTGCTGAGTTTTGATGCTATCGTTATATTAATACTAAAACATCTTTTTAATAGATTTACCATTGCTGATCTTCATTAGTCTACATTCACTTGCTGTTTCAATATCCTCATCACCATCTTCAAAATCATCATTGCAAATTTCTCTGCACTTAATGTTAGCGCATTGTTTGTTTTTTTTTTCTTGCACACTATCATATAATGACTTTTCGGGCGGGGGTTGCTTAAAATATTTGCTAAGCTCGAAGATAATTCCCAACTTAATGAATTTATTAGTACAATCTGTATACGTATCGAAAACGCATGTTACATTTTATTATACCACTTATCGTATTAATAGAATACTACCACAACTGATCTCCATAAAATCTTTCTAAATACTGTGGCTATCAACCTATGTGAAGTTTTGGCCATTATATAAACAGTAGCAATTTTTTAACATAATTTTTTTTCTAATATAATTTAGTATAAAATATCCTCTGTAAGTACAATAATATTTATGCTGCAAAAACTTTTTATCTACGACAGAATTTTGTAGTAGCTATAAATAACCTTGCTTCTTCATCGGTACAGTATTTGTGTAGCTTAGTTGCAATCAACAGGTTTGACTGAAAACTTTACCAAGCAGACGTTTGTCATCAGAAGAATCATAGTGGTGGCTTTTTGGTTACTAATATTGGTAACTGTGTTCTATATTGGGGAACTGTCCTCTTATTGGGTTACAAACTGCTACTTTCAGTGATTATAATCAGTGGGTTGCTCAAAGGCAAACGAACTGCGTTATCAAAATAACACCTGCAAAATATTATTTGCATTTGTTCCTAAAATAGTTATCTAGGATATTTGGTATTAAAATAGAATCACATAGATTTGTTTCCATATATTTTTAGTTAGTAAACGTATTCCGGTTAAGATTATTATTATTTAGTTTTGCATGTTTATTAGGAAAAGTGATCAAATATTTCATCCTTTATTTTTGACAGTTGTTGTTTTATGTCTAAATTTTGTTAGATACAATTAATTTGTGGTAAGAATTTTACATTAACCAGTTTTGTATTAATGTTGTCTTTCTTTTTTTTTTTACACTCTGCGCGAGATTTCACCAACCGCGCGTATTCAACAATGGGACTTTCCGGATCCAAAATAGAAGTAAAACATAAAGTCATCTAGTTGAAGAGTAGTGATTATTGTAGTGGGACACATTGTGAAGGTTGACATCTATTTAAATATCTTTAGTTATAAATTCAGGATACGTGCGATCTTTCAGGTGAGATGTGTAACTAGCATTTATGTTGTTTTACGATAAGAGAAAAAAAGTTAATAGCGATGAAGTTTCTTAGCCTCTGTACCAAACCTCACTCGTCTGCAACCACTTATGCTTTGAACGCTATGCTGTCATAGGTCACATAATCTGCATATCGTAATAAAAGAAAGGCGAAACGGATCAAAATACAACAGAGTAGCTTAGACATATATACACGAGTTCTACACTGTAAACATCGATCCCGATTTATGTATTGGGGTGGAGGTTTTATGCCCAAATAACCGCGCTCTGTAACGTGTTTCGATATCAGATTTTCAGTAGTATTTCACACACCTGGCAGACCATAATGGCGCTTTTCTAGAAATTAAAATCAGAATGTTTTAGTTAGACTTATGCTGATGAAAACCCACTGAAATATTTATGGGTCACAGTTACCAGTTACCTTCAGATTCCAAAAGCAAATCATGCTTGAATCTAGAAATGATGTGGAGGGACCTTATCAATCATGGTTCCTGACCAGTTGAGTTACTCATCAGAGAGAATTGATTTGTTTGATGCATTTGTTCAACTAATCACTTTAGATGATCAGTGAGATGTTTATATACCACTTTGTTCCTGGTGCAGCCGTTATTGCTACATTGATTAGTGGAATAAAATCCACCTGACAGAGGCTGGGGTTGACTAAATCCACCTAGCAGATGGGAGGGTATGCATCCACATATTTGACTCAACACTCTAAAAAATTAATATTTACTTGGAAGCAAAGGTGACCCTTGCGCAATACCAGTCTGACAGAGCCCAAAACCACAGAGAGCCTGATTAATCTCTGCAGAAATGCAACAGCACTTCTAACTCCACTATAACTAGATTAGATATGAGCACTAACAGAAAGTGAAAACTGGATGTTCCAGTTTCAAAATGTTAAAAGCTGAAGCTTTTGCTAAGTGTCATTAACCATTTTGAACACAGTAAAAACTATTCATTGCCAGGTAATATAAATCTTCTAATCTGATACAAAGTAGCAGTATTAATCAGAAAGATAGAGGTTTTTATTGGATTTAACAATTACATACTCTGCACTGGTACAGATCAATATCTCTGTTTATATAGGAGTCCATGCTTTTAACATACTTTAGTCATTTTAAGATGTGGAAGAATTAGCTTTTAAGTGTTTAGTTAGACCTAAATAGAATATGCTTGTACAGTTTGGTTTTAGAAGATGAAATTTAAAAAAAATCCAGATTTAAGCAGCCAGCTTTGTTACATCTTTTATGAATATAGCACAAGAAATATGACCTCTAAAGAATAAGTTCATTTGGAATCCATCAAAGAAATAAACCGATTAATACTTTTCTACAAAGATCTAAAAAATATAGCAAAAATACCCTGCCAGAACGTAATCAAATTAAAATGAAGGAGTAGAAATCAGCATGCTTATACAATACATGCCAACCATTAAGCTTTTGGCGTAATCATTATGCTTTTTTCCACTAAATTATGCCTTACGTGTAAATGTTTTTGGATTACACTTTTTGGTATATCCTTCTCCCCCCCAAAATTTATTTTATTTTCTCATTTTTATTGACATCCCACTAATCGCACAGAACATATTCTAGAAAAGACGGATTCTGTGTAACTATGACATAAAAGTACACTTGTTGATAGACTAGCGGTGACCTTCCTGTATTTTGTTCTATTTATAGCAGCTGCCCAATTTCCAAGAAGATCTCTGTTTCTATTTATAGCAGCTGTCCAGCTTAGGACAGAACATACTGGTTTTCTATGTTAAAAATAATGTGAGGTCAAGAACCATTCTATAGGAATTAGGCAGTATTTATTCTAGTCGATGCATATGTTACAGCAAAAATCAAATGGATTAGAAAGAAGAAAAAAATGGAAACAAACTACTCAGAGATGAATACGTGAATAATACAATACAGTGCCATTGTAGGGTAACTTCACGCCCATTGCAGGCTGTGTGGAAAGGATTTTAATGTTGGTCATATTGTAAAACAGATATCTTGAATTAGATTGTTTTACTGACTCCAATACTAAGGTAACTTATTTTTACAGCAGAACTAAATTGTGGAAATGAATTGTATAAATGCAGGGGCATTATTTACCGAGCTCTTAATAGAACACTGACTACAACTAGTGGTAGAACACAACTTTGGTCATTTGTTCAAACAGATGCTTCCTGACGCCAAAATATACATGTGTTTTGTACATATGCGCATTGAATTTTATTATGTTATATGTGGGTTATGCTTTTTCTGTTCAGATTACTCCTTTTGTCCACTTAGATTTCACCTTTTCCTCAGCAGGGGTTGGCATGTATTACAGAGAGAGAGAGAGAGAGAGAGAGAGAGAGAGAGAGAGAGAGAGGGAGAGAGAGAGAGAGGGAGGGAGGGAGAGAGAGAGAGTCAATCTATTGTCTTACCCATACTGATTGCTGATGACTTCTTTCTCTTTTTCTCATTTTGCTTGCAGATGACAGCTATTATTTTTCTATCCATGCACATATATGTTCTCAAAATATCAAATCCAAATCACAGCAGTGCAAGTTATCATAAGCAGTTACACTAGTCACTAGAAACATTGTTGTAGATGCTTCGGTAACAGCTTAGGTATTTCACAATTGCAAACTCTATGCAGGTCGTGGCATCATCTTTCAGACTAGCCAAAAGAAACCATTTCTGCCATGAAAATTTTTCTTAATTCTGAGAAGAAATATTCACAAATGTTAGTTTCAGAAATAGTGCCTAAATGATTATTAATGCTAATGAAATTTTACTTTTTGATGCATGGCATATTGACATTTTTCATCAATCTTACGATATAAAATAATACTATTTTGCCAGTTATAAATCTACACTAACAAAACGTAAAATTGGTCAAAGTTCAAAAAGTAGTAAAAACAAAATATTAATACAAAACTTAACATTATAGTATTATGAAGGAAAATGAAAAAATGTATATTACTGCCACTTGGCATGAACTCAGTTTCTTGTGTTGCATTGTCGTGTGTATCATTGTCCATTCAGGCATGGTAACTAGCCACAAAGCTGTTTATTTCTTAGAGAAACATACTAGTGTTGTTCAAAAAATGCATTTTTTTTCTCAATGACCAGTGGCTTCAGCAAACAAGAAACCATATACATGTATTTTAATATATGCATCCAAATAACTACGAATTAGACCTGTGTTAACAATTATGTGATGGACACATCATAAACATATGATTGATTTTTTTTCTTCAGATTTTCTTTTTATATTTTCCATTACAAGAAGAAGTCGAAGCATGGAGACATCTATGCAGAACGACCCAAAGTTTTGTTTTGTTGGAAGTTAACATCCATGATCTGAAATTTTCCACGTTATTTATTTTTTTTAACAATATATTGAAGTCTAATTAATTACCAACAATTTGAAACTTCCCTTGTTAATGATGACATTTTGTGACATTGTTTACATCTGTCACTGCCTAGACATTTTATGACAGTGTTGGTCACTTCCTTGACATTTTGTGACAGTGTTGGTCACTGCCTTGACATTTTGTGAGTGCTGGTCACTGCCCTGATTTCTGCTTAACTGCTTAAGCAAAGTCTGTATTAGGGAGAGACCATTTAAGTTTCTAATTGGGTGGGGTAAATGCTTGAAAACTTGCTTGAAAACTATTGCCTTGTTCTGATTTGGTTCATACAGGAGTCACGCTACCAGGCGAAGTGGGCAATTAAGTTGCCTAAAAATGTAAACTTTGCCTTCTTTTAGGAAGCCAAAACAACTTCGACCTGTGATTTTTTTAGAGATACATTGACAAATACGTTTTGATATTCCCCCTCACATTAGGCAGGTTTATTCTAGTATTGTATTGTAGCTCAAGGTATTCTTTAAATCATTATTACGAAAACCCCTTCCTTTTAAAAATAGATGCATTTACATCTGTGTTGATTCGGTTTGGGCTTAGTTCACATACCGACTATATATGTTGTTAATTTTATGCATTTTAATATCATGGATAGTTATAGTAATGTTTTATCTGCATTAAACAAATGAGGATAGTTGGTACAGGGGTTCTGTCAAACGCATTTAGAAATCTTTGAATGTGCCTTTATTGTGAACATTTAAAAAGTATATAAAATTAATACAAAAATATATAAAAAAAAGTTGATTGAGGTTAGTTGATTAAGCATTTTTACCAACTTAGAGTTACAATGTAATCTAGTTACTCAGTTAAATGTTGTTACAGTGCATTTTCTATTGCTGTCTTTTAGAGTCATATGGCCAAAATAACTAAGACAATTTTCTATTAGAAAATAAAGTTTTGCTTCAATCCAATGTTTAATGCAAATGTGAGTATAATTCAAATAATAGGACACACATACATACATACATACATACATACATACATACATACATACATACATACATACATACATACATACATACATACATACATACATACATACATACATACATACATACATACATACATACATACATACATACATACATACATACATACATACATACATACATACATACATACATACATACATACATACATACATACATACATACATATTGTGTTTCTTGCTTTGCATCCACTTCTCCCTGTTGAGCTCTTACTTCTTCCTACAATTCAAGTCTAGCTTGACCCTTGTGCTATGCCATATTTTGCTTTACTTGAAACAAACTTATCTTGTGATAAATGAAAGAATAGACATCATTTTATGTCATGATGCACAGACTTACATATATATATTATATTGGCTCTATTTTATATAAACATGACAATAAAACAGTTTTTAGATATTTATATTACATTTCAGACCACAAAAAAAAATATTAATAAATTTAACAATACTATTATATACATTTAAATGTATAGAATATGAAAAGCATATATATATATATATATATATATATATATATATATATATATATATATATATATATATGGCCTTCCCTTCTGCACCCTGAAAATGGCTTTATAACACAGGTGGCCTTTCCAGAGGGGACTGAATTTTTTGTGAGAAGTATATGTAATGTACTTAGTATGAAAAATACATATTTCAAAAGCATTTAAAATTGTTTAAAAGTAACTTTAATAATGAAAAGGTTTTTTCAGTTTATTATAATAGACTTATTTCAACTGAATATACATTAATAGTTCTTATTCTTGACGTAAGCGGGTATTGTCATGCACATTGCAGAACCATTCAAAAACATTTAAATATTGGTATATACATAATTTTCTTTCCATTTACTACATTTTCTCACTGCTGCTGAAAAATCTCCATATTGATTATGACATTTATTGAAATCTTTTCAGCATAAAAATGTTTTATTGAATCTCTTTTCTACATAAAATTGTGCTGCATTTTCCACCCTCTCCCATATCATCCAGTAGAATAACCGACTTCTAAAGTAATATGTCTCCGTGTACATGATGATATTTTACTGTTTGGTAATGATTTATTTGGATGTTGCTAACTATAAGATTCAATTATGCGGACAAAACTTTTGTAGAGTGGACGAAATGTCTTCTTCGTTTAGGAAGCAGTAGATGTATCGTGACATGATTTTTTGGCCTTTGGTGTCCAGTTTTGTTCAAGTGAAAAGTGAAGTTGGTTTGCATTAAATTGCATGTCATGATTCACTTTGGACACATATTCTTTGGTTTTGATGCTTGGAATTTAATTGTGGCCCATTTCTAATGCATCAAAGTTCAAATTTGGAATTTAATTGTGGCCCATTTCTGATGCATCAAAGTTCAAATTTGGAATTTTATTGTGGCCAATTTCTAATGCATCAAAGTTCAAATTTGGAATTTAATTGTGGCCAATTTCTAATGCATCAAAGTTCCATTTTGGAATTTAATTGTGGCCCATTTCTAATGCATCAAAGTTCAAATTTGGAATTTAATTGTGGCCCATTTCTGATGCATCAAAGTTCAAACTTGTGTTTCTATGATGATTTGGACATCAACATCAGTATTGGTTACTCTTGATTAGCATCTGATACATTGTTTTGAGATTATCTTTTGATGTTTATGAGGAAGAGGAAGTCAATTGATTTCCTCTTCCTCACAGACATCAAAAGACTTGATTGCATTAACTTTTGATAAAATATTTGACTTTGTTTGATTGCACTTCAGGTTATAACCATTTAGACAAAACAAACTATATGGTTCACAAAGTGAGTGGGCAAACTTTAATTGTGTTTTATTAACAGTTAATTTGCCATGTTCAGCAAATAGATTGACAAATTTAGGTGCTCTAATTAAATTCATACATAATTAGATATTGACACATTTGTGCAAAATCAGTAATGGCTATGTCTGTCTCACTGTATACTCATCTTACAAAATACTGTTAAAATGTTTCCTTTTATTTGACATGAGACTAGAAATCTTAAACATCAGTTTCCTCTGCAAATAGTGAACAATCCCAGCTATGGGATCATGACCAAAAACAAATGACTCTTGAGATATTAGTTTTGACTCTTGAGATTATGAGAACCCTGGTATGTGCTAAATTTTATTATTATCAAATGTGATATATACTTGTAATTAATGTGTTGACATCATTTTCCAGTTTCCCATCAACTAGCAAATGAATTGTTTTGACTCTCTAACCCATTGGTTTTCAACCTTTTTTAGTCATGTCCATAAATAGTTTTTCTGAGCCTCATGACCCTGTTTTCAAATTGTGATATGTTTTGCTACCCTAAAAAACATCCTAGCAACCTTCCAGGGGGTGGGAATTGCTGCTCTACCCTAATGGTTAAACTGCTTTGCTTTCCAATTTGACAATTGACATTTTTGACTTAAGAGTGACAATGAGCATGTGGTATGATGAGTACAAATGAAAAAAGAATACTTGCCCATTAATTCATATAATAAACCCTTATCCAACCAATGCCTTTCTCATGAAGTATAAGTTTTTGTTTACGTCAGTAGACACAGTCCATTGACCCCTTAAGGTAACAAGAAACCAATGATTTGTTAGAAAATTCCTTGCTGCTGACACAGAATGCAGGTGACTGCAATTCATGACATCTGTATAGAAATTTGATGGGGGAAATTAAATTGACTGTTGTGACCAGGTAACTGCAATGTAAAGGTGGCTATTAGGAAAAGTTTGACAGATTATGTTACTGATATTTATATCAAAATAAAAATTCTGTTGCCTTCAAATTTTGAATTGATCAGCTTATTTTATATTCTTAATTTAGGGGCAATGATGTGCTGATCAGGAAGATGAAAAATGGAGGATAGTTTCAAAGTCCATGTTGTCAGGTTGAAATCAGATGAAAACCAGCAGATTCTTGACACTTTTGAGGCAAGTACAATTGGTAGTCTCATTTGTGATTGGCCAGATGTGTCACTTTACATGCTGAAAGTCTCTGTTACAGCGTTTGCTGGCCATGTATCTTCATCATTCCTTGCTGAATTGAAATGAATGTATTAATACAGTAACAATTTTGTAACAATGTATTTTACACTATTTCTAGAGAGCAGGGATTTAACTGAATGTATTGATACAGTATTTCTAGAGGGCAGGGATTTAACTGAATGCATTGATACATTATTTCTAGAGGGCAGGGATTTAACTGAATGTATTAATACATTATTTCTAGCTGGCAGGGATTTAACTGAATGTATTAATACAGTAACAATTTTGTAACAATGTATTGTTACACTATTTCTAGAGAGCAGGGATTTAACTGAATGTATTGATACAGTATTTCTAGAGGGCAGGGATTTAACTGAATGCATTAATACATTATTTCTAGATGGCAGGGATTTAACTGAATGTATTAATACAGTAACAATTTTGTAACAATGTATTGTTACACTATTTCTAGAGGGCAGGGATTTAACTGAATGTATTAATACAGTAACAATTTTGTAACAACATATTGTTACAGTATTTCTAGAGGGCAGGGATTTAATTGAATGTATTAATACAGTATTTCTAGAAGGCAGGGATTTAACTGTATGTATTGATACAGTATTTCTAGTGGGCAGGGATTTAACCAAATGTATTGTTACAGTATTTCTAGAGGGCAGGGATTTAACTGAATGTATTAATACATTATGTCTAGAAGGCAGGGATTTAACTGTATGTATTGATACATTATATCTAGAGGGCAGGGATTAAATTGAATGTATTAATATATTATTTCTAGAGGGCAGGGATTTAACTGAATTTTGATACATTATTTCTAGAGGGCAGGGATTTAACTTTGTAAAAAGTCAATTTGACCATGGCAAGCTGACTGGAAAATTGAACTTGCCTGTCATCTGGTAGAATTCACCTTATTGTCTGATAAAGCTCGGAAATCCTCCATTACCATCGTACTCCAGTTCCTTGGCCTCATTGTCATTTGTGGATGCTTATTTAGAAACTTTTTAAGTAAAACTTTTATCAAACAATTTGTGAAATTTGTTTAAGGTTGTGACTGAACACATCATTTGTGTGGCAAGATCAAATAAACAACCTCTATTACTTGCCACTGTACCACACTTAATAGTTGTCATTTGGGAAGACAAGATATGAGATTGGTGCCCCGAGTGGCCGACTGGTCTAAAGCGATGTCCGTTACGGATCACTGCCATCTCACCTCTGTCTGCGTAGGTTCGAGTCTAAGATTCGGTGAATGTGGATATGTGAGAAAGCTTGCCAGTAGTTTCTCGTGGGTCGGTGGTTCTTTCCGGTGATTTCCCGGTTTCTTTCTCCACCATTAATACTGGCCGCCATGTATAGCCTATCGTGTGCTGAAAAATGGCGTTAAACCCCACAACAACAACAACAACAACAAGCTACGAGATTATGTTTAACTATTGACTAGAAGAGGCAGATTTTTGCTTGGCACTGAAAAAGTATGTGTATTGGCAGCTTATTTGAAAGGATTGTTAACTTGAAATTTAAGTGAGTGCTGCCTTTACAAAGTAGAAAACTTGTATACGATAAACAAGTATCCTATGACTTATTTTATTACCCTAGTTGTTATCTGGTACTTGAATACCTTGGCATCTTTCCTGTCCATATAGGACATGTTTATCTTGCACTTGTCTGTTCTTATTGTCAGGTTGTACCCAAAGTTACTTCTTACCACACCTGTGCAATAATACAGTGGAGCTCATGCATTATCCATGGTGATGCATTTATTGTTCTACAATTAGGATATTTGCATTAGGTACATTTATATCTCCCTTAAGTTTGCCTGTGATGTCATGAAATCTTGTATGTTTATGCATCCTCAGGAATACTAGATCATTGCATCAAATGCTAGGTCACCATGTCCTAGTTTTCATGACCCATTATTTGTTTTAAGTGTTTGTGTCACAATTCATAGCTGCCATAACATGTTGAGTTGCAGTCAATCACAAAAGCTCAATTTATTTTTGTTCTCTACCAAATTTTATTTAGAGAGAACGAAGTGGTAACAGTGACAACTGCCCTGTATGTGATAAATGTAGTTTCCACGCTGTAACTTTTTAGGACTTGGTGGGACTTGGATAGTGAGGGGGAAATTCTCTTGCTTCAAACTTTTTTGGTTTTTGGTTTAAGTCATATGTCTGACACATACCAAAGTGGTCACCTATTCAAGGTCATTGCTTTTCTTGGAGATTCTCATGTTTTTTCCTCCACAAAAACTACACATTGATAAACAGAAGAGAAAATGGTTTCCACATTAATTCTACATCATTGACGTAGACCAAATGTTTTAGATAACTTGCCAATGGCATAAAAAAGAAGCCTGCGGATTTATGAATCCAGCAGTCAGCATTATTGAGACTTAGCAACAAAAAAAAAATCTTTCACATAAAAATTCACTTCTTCCCCATCCCCATATATCTGTTGGTAGACAACATGCATGTTGGGTAAGATAGAAGCCTGTTTATGTTCAAAGGTCAAGGTCACAATGACTGAAAGAAAATAAGTTTTTGTATAATAACTTGACTGCTATCGTTTGTTCATTTGTTGTACCCTCATTGTCTTGGAACTTATTTGGCTTCACTCATGAATATTGGCATATGGATGCATTTCAGGAAGATTAACTGACCCACACCTAAACCAGGTTAATGTCACATCATTGCTGCACATGAGTGAATTTTGTATTTTCAGCTGCTTATGTGTGTGTCTGTGTGTTTGTGTGTGTATGTATTTATGTATATATATGTATATATATATATATATATATATATATATATATATATATATATATATAGAGAGAGAGAGAGAGAGAGAGAGAGAGAGAGAGAGAGAGAGAGAGAGAGAGAGAGAGAGAGAGAGAGAGAGAGACATAATTACTTTAGGACATTGTTTCTCTGATCTTGGTCTATGTTTTCACTTATACCAAATGAAAATGGTGTATGCATACATCTGAAAAAAGTATATCGGCTATATCAAAAATAGGTTTGTATAACTTTGTTCATGCTTGAGTGGCATGCTGGGATGAATCTAAACAGAGTAACTCTCATTTCAAAATTAGGTCACTGACACTTAATTTACGTGCTTAAGTGACTTTTATATTTTCATCTGTTTGTTAAAAATTTAAACCTGTTGTTTTTGTATATGGTAATGCCTGTAAAACCACAAAGGGCCTGCAGTTCACATTATACAGTGACTTTTTCAAATGCTATATCAAAATAAATTAAACTGGAGATAAACACATAAAAAATAAGTGCATACGACCATTCATAATTAAAAAGAGCTTTGATTTTTATCCACATTTTTATAATGTAATGTGAAAACAATCAGCATAGAATAAATAACTTGGTGGATTGTTGGCAAGGTCAGGCTAAAATAGAATTTACTCCTCAAGATTTGATTTAGCTATTACCCATTTTCAGGATTATACCATGTTGATCAATTCATGATTTGTTCACTTGACATATTTTTGTTGTGTTCATTTTCAGTGTCTCAAAGCAGAAAAATTCAACCCAGTCTGGTTTACAGAAAAGCAGTGTTTAGAGATAAAACAGAAAGAAAAGAATAGCATTTTTATTTTTGAGGATTTTGTGGGAGATGCATTTGAACACCTAAGCAACCTGAAGTTCCGGTAACAGAGATTTTTAAAACCATAAGTTTTAAGAAAGAGAACCATTATTGTTTTGATAATATTGTGTTGACTGGTGGTTTGTATTATTTATCGACTCTGATAAAGGCCTCGGTGTGAATTCAAATGCAGGTCTCATTAACCTTTTTTTGAAAGGCAAGATATCATAGATCAAGAGAGACATCCAAATATTATAATTCTGTTGAGAACATGGAATTTGTTTTGATTGCGTTACTTGTTTTATCAGATAGTCAGAAGTCTTACTTTCAGTTCATAAGTATATCAAGTGATAAATATATCTTTTATGTCATAAGTATTACTTTCAAATTATAAGTTTTACTGTCAGGTTATAAGTTTTACTCTCAAAATCATACATGTCACTTTCAAGTTATAAATGTTACTTTCAAGTCTTAAGTGTTGTTTTTAAGTCATAAGTGCCTCTTTCAAGACATAAGTGTTACTTTCAAGGCATAAGTGTTACTTTCAAGACATAAGTGTTATTTTCAAGTCATAAGTGTTACTTTCAAGGTAAAGTGTTACTTTCAAGACATAAGTGTTACTTTCAAGGCATAAGTGTTACTTTCAAGTCATAAGAGTTATTTTCAAGGTGTAAATGCCACTTTCAGGTCATGAGTGTTACTTTCAAGGCATAAGTGTTACTTTCAAGTCATAAGTGTTATTTTCAAGGTGTAAATGCCACTTTCAGGTCATAAGTGACCCATTCAAGTAATAAGTATTACTTTCAAGTGTTTAGCATTACCCTTTTTGTTCAGCCTGACTTGACAAAGCTTGACATATATCCTGATAGCCATGCATACTCTATGCCAGTCATGATGTAAGCTTGACAATGATCATTTTGCATACAATATGCCAGTCATGACATAAGAATGCAATTATCACTTTGCATACCCTATGCCAGTCATGAAATAAGCTTGACAATGATCACTTTGCATACCCTATGCCAGTCATGACATAAGCTTGACAATGATCACTTTGCATACCCTATGCCAGTCATGTCATAAGCTTGACAATGATCACTTTGCATACACTATGCCAGTCATGACATAAGCTTGACAATGATCACTTTGCATACACTATGCCAGTCATGACATAAGCTTGACAACGATCACTTTGCATACACTATGCCAGTCATGACATAAGCTTGACAATGATCACTTTGCATTCACTATGCCAGTCATGACATAAGCTTGACAATGATCACTTTGCATACCCTATGCCAGTCATGACATAAGCTTGACAATGATCACTTTGCATACACTATACCAGTCATGACATAAGCTTGACAGTGATCACTTTGCCATCTGTGTGCAAATCCTTTTGTCCTAACACCTGGCTTCTGTATGCATCGCTATTCCTGAAACTGCACACCTAGGGCTTGAAAGGATTTATTATAGTGGTCAGAGTTGTGATCCAATTAGTAGAGGTCTAGCACAGAGTCTAGAGCCAATAACAAAAATGATGACGAGCTGAGAAGAAGCGATCTCTTGAGTAAGTCTGGTTATAATTCCAGGGCAGATTGCGACCCTCTGTCTGAGAAGCTCCGATTGATAATCTGAAGCCATTTTGGTTGTTGTTGTTGTTGGGCTTAACGCCATTTTTCAGCACACGATAGACTATTCATGGCAGCCAGTATTAATGGTGGAGGAAGAAGCCAGGAAATCACCAGAAAGAACCACCGACCCACGAGAAGCTACTGGCAAGCTTTCTCACATATCCACATTCACCGAATCCTAGACTTGAACACACGCAGACATAGGTGAGATGGCATTTATCCGTAATGGACAGTGCTTTAGACCACTCGGCCACTCGAGGCCCCCGAAGCCATTTTGGTCATAAATGACTATGATGTGGTTAGTTGGAGTGAATATATGGAATAAATCTATGGAAGGTGCTGGAGCCTGTGATCATAGGTGTTAAGAAGTAGCTTAGATGGATTTGACTAGATTGTATTAACATATTGCAATTGCAGTCAGAGACAATTAGATTACATTGAATCAGATACGTAATAGTTTTCAAATGACACATGATTTTACCACAAAAATTTTGCATTCATTTCCATTCAGGTTTTGTAAGAAAAAAGAATACAAATTCAGAACGGATAATTCATTTCATCTTATATCATCTCTATTTCTTTCTCTCTTCTGTCTTCACTTATATATTGCTTCTTCAATCAGCCCTCTTGCCTCCTTACTTGTTTTTCCCCTGTCCTTCCTCTTTTGTCCCTATTTGTAAATTGTCCCTTTCTTTCATCATCCCTTCATTTTGGCATGCAACTCTTCCTTCTTGCTCTCTTCTTACAGATGCACATTACTACATTTTTCATGTTTTGTTGTATCGCAACATTTTTTAGCAAAATAAATATAATAAACATGCAAAAAAATTTAAAAATGAAAGAAAACTTGGAAAATAGCATGATCAGATGCATCTAGAGTTCCCCTGAGCCACTGTCAGATTTTGTGTGTTATTGATTTGATGTTCCAAACAAATGGTGTCAGGCTCTTTTTTTAATGTAATTTTCCCTACAAATGTCCTAATGAACAGACCCCAGTGTGCACTTCAGATTAAGATTGATGTTAAAGTGTTTTACGAAGTTCATACTATCAAACTAAATAAAAGTCTTAACATAAATGAGATTTGTTTTAAACATTTGTGTAAAAATCATAATAAAATAGTTTATAGTGAGATACAATAATCTATAAAATTATGCTTTAAAAATGATATAACTGACATGGTTTACAGTGAAACAGTGTTTTGTGAACCATTTGTTACAAATGCTGTATAAGGAGTATTTTTTGGAGGGAATTTGCCAATTTTATTCTCTTTAGAAATGGATTTTGATGTCGGCTGTGTATATTTTAGTGAGTACCGATTTTGAAGGAAGGTTGAATGTTTAAAAAATTTTGACATGATTTATTTTCTTGTTCTCACTTAGACTCTGCTAAAGTAGATATAATTTATATATATCTAAAAATAGACATAATTTATGCATAACTAAAAATAGACATAATTTATGCATAGCTAAAAATAGACATAATTTATGCATAACTAAAAATAGACATAATTTATGCATAGCTAAAAATAGACATAATTTATGCATAACTAAAAATAGACATAATTTATGCATAGCTAAAAATAGACATAATGTATGCATAACTAAAAATAGACATAATTTATGCATAACTAAAAATAGACATAATTTATGCATAGTTAAAAATAGACATAATTTATGCATAGCTAAAAATAGACATAATGTATGCATAGCTAAAAATAGACATAATTTATGCATAGCTAAAAATAGACATAATTTATGCATAGCTAAAACATTCTGCCATAACTTTCATAGTACACTGTGATCTATTTTAATTTTTTCATTTGCTGCAGTTCTGTTATATTAAATATTGGGATTTTAAAGGAATCAATAATTGACCACCACCACAAATTCCTAACTTAACCTATTTCAGCCTGAAAATTTTATCCCTAACTTTGGTACAACACCCACACAAAAGATGAATTCAAAACCCATTCTCTGTTACTCAAAAACAAATCTTTCATAGAGTCATTTCTCATTAAATCATGCATTAAGAATATATTATAAATAATTAAACACTATTACCCATTATACACTTAGTCATGATATTACATATTTTAGACCATCTTTAGATGCCATTATGGTCAGATTATCAGTTTTAACTTGCCTATGTCTGATGTAATGCATATCTCTGATGTAATGCCTGTGTCTGATGTAATGGCTGTCTAATGTAATGGCTATGTCTGATGTAATGCCTGTGTCTGATGTAATTCTTATGTCTGATGTAATGCTTATGTCTAATGCAATGCCTACGTCTGATGTAATGTTTTGTGTTAAGTATGTACCTCCACTGCATTTAATGTTTTCTTCTTTACAGAATATTGGGACCACAGTGTATTCTGACTTCCACAGCTTGCAAAAAAGTAAGTGAGAAATGTTCGTATTTATAATCATACATACTACATGACAAAAATTAAAAAATCATTTCATTGGAAATGTTACCATTGTTAATGTATCTTGAATATGAGATTACTTGACAAGAGAATAAAAAGCCATTTCATAGGAAATGTTCCTATTTATAATGATGTATGTAGCATGTATGTACAGTGTGACCCTGCTATAACATGATGGTTAGAGTCCATAGAACCTGGCCCTGTTATATATACCAAACCAGGCTATAACCAACCAAGTCAGCTGAAAAAATGATGCATGTGCCAAATATTGGATGGGGTGGATGGGCAATAAACTCTGGCGCAGAAATATATGCTTCGTTACAAACAGTTAGGATCTTAAATTGATGCATATTAAATGTAGTGAAAACATGCACACAGCTGTAAAATATTCAATAACTTTGTCACAGATAATTTTTTATGTGAATTCAGTGGAACCAAAGTAATGCAAGCTGATGTATGGTTCAGTACATCCCAAGGTCAATAAATTGTCTATAATTTTCACATTTCTACAATATTCTCATCTGTGAATCATAATACTTTATTTGTTTTTTATTGGAAAAATTACAGATTTTAAGCTGCTTCTGTTACTATCACATTTGCTCTTGGCAAAGTCAGTCATGGTAATTAAATGAAGAATTCAAACACCAAACTTTAATCTTGTCCAGCGATTCTCTTTAATGGTCATCAAAGTTTTATGTGTCTCTGTCTTGTTATCCATTGTAAATATCCAATTATTTTGAACATGTTTTAGCTCTGCATTTCACTTTGAAGATTAGCAATGTTTTATTGGTTCAGATACTTGTATTTCTAATATTTATTTTGGCACAAATGTTTAAGAAATTGGTGACATTTTAAAAGTTTCTGGAGGTATGTTACGATCATTTTATATTCAAATTCATGCACAATATCTTCCCCAAAATGATAAAACATTGTACACATTATTTTTTTGTACTTTAAAGAAGAGAAAATATATTTTTCATGTACAAGAAAAATTACGACTACATGCAGTTTCATGAATCATGCCACAATAGTCATATTTTGGAATTTATATGCCAGCTTTTGCCCCAATAAAGAACTTTTAACAACTTTCTTTCATAATTTTAAAAAGAATTTTTTATGTATGAGCAAAATACATGTATTCGAAATTTCAGAAGCCATGCCAAGATCATGTTATATCTGATTTTATGTTTACACAGTAACAGTCTTAAGTTACCAAACTTTGAGAATTATTTGCACTTTGGATAAGTAAGAACCATATTAAATTTGGAGGTGACAGGTCAGAGGTCAGTGTTACTTTGACTGAAAAAAACCCCATGGTTTCTGCATAATAACTCGAGTTCTCCCCCATCATTAGTTATCAAGCATTTCGGAATGGCTTGCACTTATTGTAAGGAGTAAGGTGTTTGATTTCTGGGTCAAAAGATCAGAGGTCAAGGTAACTGACTGAAGAGAAATGATTTCCACACATCAACTAGAATGACTTGCATTTAGTTCAAGGAAGAATCATATTGATTTTCAGGTCAAAGATCAAGGCCAGTTTTTTTGGCACATTACAATTAGTTGTACATCACATAAATGGACCAAGCTTTGTTCATGGCTTTCACTTGGGGCAAAAGAAGCAACTCTATTTAGGTGCAAATGGTAAAGATTTGTGTGGAATTCTCTCTTAATATTCTCTTCTGTCAAGAGACTAGCAGTTTAAAAGTATTTTTTGTAAAATTTGAGGATATTTGACACATTATCTTAATATTGAAGCATGACATAAATTTATCATTTGTAGCAATAATTTTTTACAGGAAATTCCTAGAGGATCGACACCAATTTTCAACCTAGCTATGAAGGATTTACTAGTGTGTTGTACAAGTGTTGATATCCATTGCAGGGTAATGTATCATACATGACTGATATCAGTAAACATTTACTTGTGTGTTGTAAACAGTGTTGATATCCATTGCAGGGTAATATATCATACATGACTGATATCAGTAAACATTTACTTGTGTGTTGTACAAGTGTTGATATCCATTGCAGGGTAATGTATCATACATGACTGATATCAGTAAATTTTTACTTGTGTATTGTACAAGTATTGATTATATATTGCAGGGTAATGTATCATACATGACTGATATCAGTAAACATTTACTTGTGTGTTGTACAAGTGTTGATATCCATTGCAGAGTAATGTATCATACATGACTGATATCAGTAAACATTTACTTGTGTGTTGTACAAGTGTTGATATCCATTGCAGGGTACTGTATCATACATGACTGATATCAGTAAACATTTTACTACTCCTATTTCTATTTCTTTTTTCCGCTTTATTCCCAAATTGAACTGGTTATTGATAAATCTTGATATGTGAAGCCTTTGTTGGGGAGTGCACATTTTGTTCCTTTTCCATGGGTTCTGTCCATGCAATCATTTATTGCACATTTTCAAAGGGATTTCAAATTGGAGTTGTATAAATTTATGTATTGATCAGTTTTAGAAATGTTAAAAAGTTTTTGACTTGTCATGTGTACAAAGCTGTTTTCCGGCTGTAATGAATATTATCAGTAGTTTTGATAACAGTTTTCAGGCTGTAATGAATGTTATCAGTAGTTTGTAAGTGTTTTCAGGCTGTAATTAATATTATCAATAGTCTTGTAACTGTTTTCAAAATGTAATAAATATTATCAATAGTTTTTGCATCTTTTCAGACTAATGAATATTATAACTAGTTTTGTAACTGTTTTTATGCTGTAATGACTATTAATATTTTTCTGAACATTTTGATACCTTAATGAATATTATCAATGGTTTTGTGAATATTTTCAGGGCTGTAAAGAATATTATCAATCATTGTTTAAAACTGTTCTTAAGCTTTTATATTATCACACATTTTGTGCAGAACATATAAAATACTAATCCAGTTGTAGCCTGACTATCAAACATTTTCAAAAAGTTGGATGTAATTAAATTAGAATGGACATTTTAGTTAATCTTTGTTTGATAAAATGTAGAAGAATGAATTTTACATTAAAGTTATTCAGCATTTGATGCAATATAGTAATATAGTAGAATGATTATAACATTTGAATTGTTTAGAGTATGATAAAGTGTAGCACTATTTATGAGATTTCTATTTCATGTTGTTACAGTTTTGTCACTATAATTACAGGATGATATTTATCAGAAGGTTAGGTGGATGGGAGGCAATGTCACCAAAGATTTCATGATGGGTGTCACACATCTGGTGGCAGGGGAGGTTGGCAGTAAAAAATATCAGGTGTGTATTGTTTACATATAGTGTATTGTTTGAGTATAGTGTAGTTGGAAAGTCAGAGTGTTTCCCTTTACACACATTGTGCAAAAGGGACACATGCTGGAGAAAATTGACACACAAGTTTTTTTGCTGTGCATTTTTTTACACAAAGGATTTGCAAAATGCAATCAGGATTTTTTTAATATCCAATTCTTTGGATGAGGGATGGCATCGTGTATACTTAGAGCATAGGCATATGAAACAGAACTACACAATCAAAGGGAATGTTACGACAGAGTAGCTTCCTCTAATCTTGTGAGCTCTCATGCGATTTCCATCGAGCTCAGTAAGATATTGTCCAGATGTTAAAATTTAATGCTTGTTGCACTAAAATGTGATCTCCAGGTTTCACAATAAATGAATAAGCTAACTTGCAGAGACAAATCCATTTTTTTTATTACAAAGTCAGGGGGTCGTTGCAGATTTTGTTGGTTTTTAATTTTGTTGCAATGAAAGAAAATCTAAAGGTTCATGTGTAACTTGTTAAAGAGAAGATGAATCATTAGCCTCCTTAATTTTTGGATGTGTTTTAGGATGATGTACAATGAAATGGATGATAGTACACATTTTATGTCAGGCAGTAAATTAAACTGTTATTTGGTTAAAAAGTTCTATACAGATTTTTCTATTGGCTTATATGTTATGTGTTGGTATATAATATTGCTACAAAATGATTATAAAGAGACTCTTAAAAGTTTGACTTTAAACTAAAAGGAAAATAAACTAATAAAATTATCCTTTGAATGGACAGTGCATTTGTATGTTAATTGTGCATGTTTTATTTGTATTTTTAGAGAGAGAGAGTATGTTGTGCAAGTTGCAATAATCTGTTTCAAGCTGAAAAAGTATGGATCAGATAAAAATTTATCAGTACATTTTTGACCCCCACATTTTTTATTTGACCCCCAGTTCTGACACCAAGTTTTTTTTTAACCCTCAGTTTTATACCCTGGTGATACAATGAAAGTATTTGCTTTTATACCTCTGGGGTTCTCAGATTCTGTCCTTATTCTGGCACATATAAGGGTAAGTGGTACTCGTCCAGAGTTGAATTTTAGTTTTGTTCTCAAGTTTTTTGAACAATAAAGATATCCTCACTTTATAGTATTGTTTTTAGCATGCTCAACTTGCTACCCGCAAAGATCTTCTCACTCTATGGCATATCTTTAACCTGCCTGACTTGCTTCTTGCAAATATCTTCTCACTCTATGGCATAGTCATTAGCCATACCTGACTTGCTTCTTGCAAAGATCTTCTCACTCATTGTATAGTCATTAGCCATACCCGACTTGCTAGCTGAAGATTGCAAGTTTGAATTTTACCACTAGATCAGTCCAGACTGGCTAATATGATGACTCATTAGGCAAGGCATATTACTCCAGTTGCCACAGCACTATATAATGATCAACTGTGCCATGAGACACAAAGCCAAACCAAGTTGATGTTAGAGCCTTTGAAAAAAATGTTTTACAAGTTTTGAAAACCAGTGCAGCTAACAGAGTCCTACTGAATGAAGTTGAATATAGTATATTTAGACTCCTACTGAGTGAGGATGTATACAGAATACATAAGAGAATTACTAAGTGGAGTAAAGTTGTACTGAGTGAAGTTGTATACAGTAGAGTCATACTGAGTGAAGTTGTGTACAGTAGAGTCATACTGAGTGAAGTTATATACAGTAGTCGTAATGAGTGAAATTGTATACAGTAGAGTTGTACTGAGTGGAGTTGTATTCAGTATACTTAGAGTCGTTCTAAGTGAAGTTGTATACAGTAGTGTCATACAGACTGAAGTTGTATATAGTAGAATCGTACTGAGTGAAGTTTTATACTGTAGAGTTGTATTGAGTGGAGTTGTGTACAGTATACTCAAACGTCATACTCAGTGAAGTTGTATACATTAGAGTCTAACTGAGTGGAGTTGTATACAGTAGAGTCGTACTGAGTGAAGTTATATACTGTAGAGTTGTATTGAGTGGAGATAAGTACAGTATAATTAAGAGTCATACTGAGTGAAGTTGTATACATTAGAGTCGTACTGAGTGGAGTTGTATACAGTAGAGTCGTACTGAGTGAAGTTATATACTGTAGAGTTGTATTGAGTGGAGTTGTGCACAGTATACTTAAAAGTCATACTGAGAAAAGTTGTATACAGTAGAGTCGTACTGAGTGAGGTTGTATACAGAAGTCGTGCTTAATGAAATTGTATACAGTAGAGTCGTGCTGAATGAAATAGTATACAGTAGAGTCATACTGAGTGGAGTTGTATACAGTAGAGTCGTACTGAGTATAGTTGTATACAGTAGAGTCGTACTGAGTGTAGTTGTATACAGTAGAGTCGTACTGAGTGAAGTTGTATACAGTAGTCGTGCTGAATGAAATAGTATACAGTAGAGTCGTACTGAGTGAAGTTGTGTACAGTAGAGTCGTACTGAGTGAAGTTGTATACAGTATAGTCGTACTGAGTAGAGTTGTATACAGTAGTCGTGCTGAGTGAACTTGTATACAGAAGAGTCGTACTGAGTGAAGTTGTATACAGTAGAGTCGTACTGAGTGGAGTTGTATACAGTAGTCGTGCTGAGTGAACTTGTATACAGAAGAGTCGTACTGAGTGAAGTTGTATACAGTAGAGTCGTACTGAGTGAAGTTGTATACAATAGTGTCATACAGACTGAAGTTGTATATAGTAGAGTCATACTGAGTGAATTTATATACTGTAGAGTTGTATTGAGTGGAGTTGTGTACAGTATACTTAAAAGTCATACTGAGAAAAATTGTATACAGTAGAGTCGTACTGAGTGGAGTTGTATACAGTAGTCGTGCTGAATGAAATTGTATACAGTAGATTCGTACTGAGTGAAGTTGTATACAGTAGAGTCGTACTGAGTGTAGTTGTATACAGTAGAGTCGTACTGAGTGAAGTTGTATACAGTAGAGTCGTACTGAGTGTAGTTGTATACAGTAGAGTCGTACTGAGTGAAGTTGTATATAGTTGTCGTGCTGAATGAAATTGTATACAGAAGAGTCGTACTGAGTGAAGTTGTATACAGTAGTCGTGCTGAGTGAAGTTGTATACAGTAGAGTCGTACTGAGTGAAGTTGTGTACAGTAGAGTCGTACTGAGTGAAGTTGTATACAGTAGAGTCGTACTGAGTGAAGTTGTATACAGTAGAGTCATACTGAGTGAAGTTGTATACAGTAGTCATACTGAGTGAAGTTGTATAAGTAGAGTTGTACTGAGTGAAGTTGTGTACAGTAGAGTCATACTGAGTGGAGTTGAATACAGTAGAGTCGTACTGAGTAAAGTTGTATACAGTAGAGTCGTACTGAGTGAAGTTGTATACAGTAGAGTCATACTGAGTGAAGTTGTATACAGAAGAGTCGTACTGAATGAAGTTGTGTACAGTAGTCGTGCTGAGTGAAGTTGTATACAGTAGAGTCGTACTGAGTGAAGTTGTATACAGTAGAGTCGTACTGAGTGAAGTTGTATATAGTAGTCGTGCTGAATGAAATTGTATACAGAAGAGTCGTACTGAGTGAAGTTGTATACAGTAGTCGTGCTGAGTGAAGTTGTATACAGTAGAGTCGTACTGAGTGAAGTTGTGTACAGTAGAGTCGTACTGAGTGAAGTTGTATATAGTAGAGTCGTACTGAGTGAAGTTGTATACAGTAGTCATACTTAGTGAAGTTGTATAAGTAGAGTTGTACTGAGTGAAGTTGTGTACAGTAGAGTCATACTGAGTGGAGTTGAATACAGTAGAGTCGTACTGAGTGAAGTTGTATACAGTAGAGTCATACTGAGTGAAGTTGTATACAGTAGTCGTGCTGAATGAAATTGTTTACAGAAGAGTCGTAATGAGTGAAATTGTATACCGTAGTCGTGCTGAGTGAAATTGTATACAGTAGAGTCGTACTGAGTGAAGTTGTATACAGTAGTGTCATACAGACTGAAGTTGTATATAGTAGAGTCATACTGAGTTAAGTTATATACTGTAGAGTTGTATTAAGTGGAGTTGTGTACAGTATACTTAAAAGTCATACTGAGAAAAGTT
Source organism: Potamilus streckersoni (assembly GCA_016746295.1). Lineage (NCBI taxonomy): Eukaryota > Metazoa > Mollusca > Bivalvia > Unionida > Unionidae > Potamilus > Potamilus streckersoni. The sequence continues at coordinate 1,392,326 of JAEAOA010000378.1, read as the reverse complement.
GTATACAGTAGAGTCGTACTGAGTGGAGTTGTATACAGTAGTCGTGCTGAATGAAATTGTATACAGTAGAGTCATACTGAGTGAAGTTGTATACAGTAGAGTCGTACTGAGTGTAGTTGTATACAGTAGAGTCGTACTGAGTGAAGTTGTATACAGTAGTCGTGCTGAATGAAATTGTATACAGAAGAGTCGTACTGAGTGAAGTTGTATACAGTAGTCGTGCTGATTGAAGTTGTATACAGTAGAGTCGTACTTCGTGAAGTTGTGTACAGTAGAGTCGTACTGAGTGATGTTGTATACAGTAGAGTCGTACTGAATGAAGTTGTATACAGTAGAGTCATACTGAGTGAAATTGTATAAGTAGAGTTGTACTGAGTGAAGTTGTGCACAGTAGAGTCATACTGAATGGAGTTGAATACAGTAGAGTCGTACTGAGTAAAGTTGTATACAGTAGAGTCGTACTGAGTGAAGTTGTATACAGTAGTGTCATACAGACTGAAGTTGCATATAGTAGAATTGTACTGAGTGAAGTTTTATACTGTAGAGTTGTATTGAGTGGAGTTGTGTACAGTATACTTAAAAGTCATACTGAGAAAAGTTGTATACAGTAGAGTCGTACTGATTGGAGTTGTATACAGTAGTTGTGCTGAATGAAATTGTATACAGTAGAGTCGTACTGAGTGAGGTTGTATACAGTAGAGTCGTACTGAGTGGAGTTGTATACAGTAGAGTCATACTGAGTGAAGTTGTATACAGAAGTCGTGCTGAATGAAATTGTATACAGAAGAGTCGTACTGAGTGAAGTTGTATACAGTAGTCGTGCTGAGTGAAGTTGTATACAGTAGAGTCGTACTGAGTGAAGTTGTATACAGTAGTGTCATACAGACTGAAGTTGTATATAGTAGAGTCATACTGAGTGAAGTTATATACTGTAGAGTTGTATTGAGTGGAGTTGTGTACAGTACACTTAAAAGTCATACTGAGAAAAGTTGTATACAGTAGAGTCGTACTGAGTGGAGTTGTATACAGTAGTCGTGCTGAATGAAATTGTATACAGTAGAGTCGTACTGAGTGAAGTTGTATACAGTAGAGTCGTACTGAGTGTAGTTGTATACAGTAGAGTCGTACTGAGTGAAGTTGTATACAGTAGTCGTGCTGAATGAAATTGTATACAGAAGAGTCGTACTGAGTGAAGTTGTATACAGTAGTCGTGCTGAGTGAACTTGTATATAGTAGAGTCGTATTGAGTGAAGTTGTGTACAGTAGAGTCGTACTGAGTGAAGTTGTATACAGTAGAGTCGTACTGAGTGAAGTTGTATACAGTAGAGTCATACTGAGTGAAGTTGTATAAGTAGAGTTGTACTGAGTGAAGTTGTGTACAGTAGAGTCATACTGAGTGGAATTAAATACAGTAGAATCGTACTGAGTAAAGTTGTATACAGTAGAGTCATACTGAGTGAAGTTGTATACAGTAGTGTCATACTGAATGAAGTTGTGTACTACAGTAGAGTCGTACTGAGTGGAGTTGTATACAGTAGAGTCGTACTGAGTGAAGTTGTATATAGTAGAGTCGTACTGATTGAAGTTGTATACAGTAGAGTCATACTGAGTGAAGTTTTATATAGTAGAGTTGTACTGAGTGAAGTTGTGTACAGTAGAGTCATACTGAGTGGAGTTGTATACAGTAGAGTCGTACTGAGTGAAGTTGTATACAGTAGTCGTACTGAGTGAAGTTGTGTACAGTAGAGTCGTACTGAGTGGAGTTGTATACAGTAGAGTCGTACTGAGTGAAGTTGTATACAGTAGAGTCGTACTGAGTGAAGTTGTATACAGTAGAGTCATACTGAGTGAAGTTGTATATAGTAGAGTCGTACTGAGTGAAGTTGTGTTTAGTAGAGTCATACTGAGTGGAGTTGTATACAGTAGTTGTACTGAGTGAATTTGTATACAGTAGAGTCGTACTGAGTGAAATTGTGTACAGTAGAGTTATATTCAGTGAAGTTTAATACAGTAGAGTCGCACTGAGTGGAGTTGTATACAGTATACTTAAGGTCCTACTGAATAAAGTTGTATATAATACTACATATTCCTTGTTACAAATCTATGCTCTTAAAGTAAGCAACAGAAAAGAGTAAAAGTCAATATGCTTTGTAAAATTTAACAAATAATTTATTTTCCTAGAATACAGAGTAAAAGGTGGCGTTCTTCAGTTTCGTATTTTACATTGGGTTAGAATTTTAAAGAAAAATAATTTCCCTGGCTTTCCTCATTAGTTAAACTGGCTATTTAAAAAAGACCTTGTATATCTAATGTATAGTTAAAAGAACCTTTTATTCACTTTATTTTGGTGTATGATTGATGGGTGTAATATGGGTTATAGAATATACAGCTTGACCTTACTCCAGATGTGCACCTTTTGAAAAAGTGCTAGCTCCACTTGGTCATTTTAACTTCCTGAACTTCAGAGGTAAATTGTAAAAAAAAGAACCAATAACTTTTATTACATTTTATATATTTGGTAATTCGTTCATTGCACTTTCAGAAGCTGGTTTTGTCTTGTCTGGCAAAATTCATATTCCCTATTTTAATAGCTGCTAAGGATAGTGTACTTTTAGACAAATTCATGCTGATTTTTGGAGTACAAGGGAGCAGTCATTTTAGTTGGCAGTGTGCCAATATCATTTAAAATTTTCAAATAAATAAATGTCAGTCATATACCATCAAAGTATCATAAGGGTATGCCAATATTCTCTCCACTGTGCATGTTTTAAATGCAAACAACTTCACTTTACATACATCACTCTCTCAAAAGTACATAATAACTGGTGAGCACCCCCGCAATGATAAAAAAGAACTTAGGGTATTGGGAATTGAATCCTAAAATAATGCAAGAATTATGGACACAGGTCCTAGTAATTCAAAGTCATGAATAAAATTTATATAAGTCCAGAATAAATCCAAAAACAGAAGGTGATGATGCATCTGTTATAGTTCCTAGAGTGTTGATGTGCCAACAGTCTTTTTCTAGTAATATAATTCCAGGTTTGAATTAAGTATAAATTCCAGTGAATGTCTTTATCCAATAATTTTATCAGAGCACTTTTGTATTTCCAGAGAAAATAATCACTTGAATAATTTGAGGGAATAAAATTCAGCCCAAATGGACACAATATACAATAGTTTCAAGGTGCTAGATCTTAAAGCAACCAATAAAATCTCAGTTACACTATATATAGTTCTCTAGTTCTCTATTTGACCTGAGGTCACAATTAGAATTTTCCCCAAAAAAACTTCTAATGATCCCGGTTGAGTCATACCAAAGACTTACAAAAATGTTACTAACAGCTGCCTCGCTTGATGCTCAGCATTAAGAGGTTAGTGTTAGGACTGGTTGGTCTGGTGTCAGGATAATGTGACTGGGTGAGACATCATGCTACATGTCTGTGGCATAATGCTCCAGTACTAGACATCACTATAAACTGCCACACTGCAGACATAATAGCAATATGACTGAAAAATTGTTAAAGCTACATTAAACATCATGATCACATCATATCAAATGGAAAATAACCATCTAGAATGATCCTGATGTTTACAAAACAATAACCAAGAATTTGTATAAATAACTTTGAAAATTCCAAAACCTAGACCCAAAATATTTACTTCTTCTATTAATAATAATAATAATAATAATAATAATAATAATAATAATAATAATAATAATAGTGATTTTAAATCTATGCTCAGAGAAAATAATTTAGCTATGTATTAATTATTTGAAATTTAGGTCAAGCAGAAATGAACTCAATTTTGGACAAGGTCAAGTCCAAAATAGTGTTTCTTACAGTAGCATGTAATGAAATACAAAAAATGAAACAAACAAACAAAGCAAATTAAATATACATAACATCCTGCTAAATTCAGTTATGTACAGAATACATAGAATCCTTGGCTTCCAAAGCATAACTTTACTAGGTCTAATTGGATAATTGCATAGCATAACTTTACTAGGTCTAATTGGATAATTGCATAGCATAACTTTACTATGTCTAATTGGATAATTCTATAGCATAACTTTACTAAGTTTAATTTGACAATTGCATAGCATAACTTTATTTGGTCTAATTGGATAATTGCATAGCATAACTTTACTAGGTCTAATTGGATAATTGCATAGCCTAACTTTACTATGTCTAATTGGATAATTGTATAGCATAACTTTACTAAGTTTAATTTGACAATTGCATAGCATAACTTTATTTGATCTAATTGGATAATTGCATAGCATAACTTTACTAGGTCTAACTGGATAATTCCATAGCATAACTTTACTTGGTCTAATTGGATAATTCCATAGCATAACTTTACTTGGTGTAATTGGATAATTGCATAGCATAACTTTACTTGGTGTAATTGGATAATTGCATAGCATAATTTTACTAGGTCGAATTGGATAATTCCATAGTATAACTTTACTGGGTCTAATTGGACAATTCCATAGCTTAACTTTACTTGGTTTAATTGGATAATTCCATAGCATAACTTTACTAAGTCTAATTGGATGATTCCATAGCATAACTTTACTAAGTCTAATTGGATAATTCCATGGCATTACTTTTCTTGGTGTAATTGGATAATTGCATAGCATAATTTTACTAGGTCGAATTGGATAATTCCATAGCATAACTTTACTAGGTCTAATTGGATGATTCCATAGCATTACTTTACTAGGTCTAATTGGATAATTCTATAGCATAACTTTACTAGGTCTAATTGGATGATTCCATAGCATAACTTTACTAGGTCTAATTGGATAATTCCATAGCATAACTTTACTAGGTCTAATTGGATGATTCCATAGCATTACTTTACTAGGTCTAATTGGATAATTCAATAGGGTAACTTTACTAGGTCTAATTGGATGATTCCATAGCATAACTATTACTAGGTCTAATTGGATGATTCCATAGCATAACAGGGATTGTTGCATATTTTAGCCATATTTAAGATACAGCTATATACATGTCATTTTAGCAGTATACATGCATTTACAAGAGCTCTGTAGAGTTTGGTTATCAGTATTGTGTGTATTTGGTTAGGTTCTAATCCCTAATAATTATATTTAGGTCAGGTTCAAATCCTTAATTATTCTAATTTTGTTGGGTTTTGATCCCTGGTTGTAACTTTTAGTTGGGTTCTGATTCTTGATTGTTATTTTTTGTAGGTTTTTTTTATCCCAGATTTTTTTTGGTGAGTTTCTGATCCCTGATTGTTATTTTTTGGTGGGGTTCTGATCCCTGATTGTTATTTATTGGTGAGTTTCCAATCCCTGATTGTTTTTTTTTGGTAGGTTTCTGATCCCTGATTGTTAGTTTTTGGTGAGTTTCTGATTCCTGATTGTAAGTTTTTGGTGGGTTTCTGATCCCTGATTGTTATTTTTGTTGGGTTTCTGATCCCTGATTGTTAGTTTTTGGTGGGTTTCTGATCTCTGATTGTTATATTTTGGTGGGTTTCTGATCCCTGATTGTTAGTTTTTGGTGGGTTTCTGATACCTGAGTGTTATTTTTTGGTGGGTTTTAGATCCTTGTTGTTAATGTGTGTGGGGGTTCTGATTCCTGATTGTTATTTTTTGGTTGGGCTCCCATACTGTTATTTTTTATTGGGTTTCTGATCACTGTTATTATTGTTGGGTTCTTATCCCTGATAGTTATTGTTTTGATAAGTTTCTACATCGTAATATTGTGTGGTTCTGATCCATGAATGTCACCTGGCACATGCAGCATAATTTTAATGTAAACATTTTTCATAAAATAGAAGCTAAAATTAAATTTTATACTGACTTGAACTAGAGTTTTTTTAGTGACATATTTGTACCACATTATGCTAATTATACTTATGGCAGTGAAAATGGTCTGGTTTTGCAGGTTGCTGCAGATTTGGGTTTGCCAATAATGCTGCCTACATGGGTGAACACAGTCTGGGAGACTTCCAGGAAAGAAGCCAAGTAAATGTCAAATAATAGAATATTTATTAAATAAATAACTTTTTTCTTATCTTCCATAAGTTCACTTTTAGTGATGTTTCTGAATTTCATAAATTTTACATATTTGCAACATATTTTTAGATATTTTCATTTGTAATAATATTTTCTTACTAGTTTGCCTTTTTACATTATTATTTTTGTAAATTCAAATTTAGACTTGAAATGGCATCATAAGAGACTGAGTTTCAAAACTGGCTGGTTCTTGTAGAAATCTTAGGTGGTATTATTTGCTCATATTTTGCCAAGTAGTTTGGAATTTGCTACCTACCTGTAACAAATGGTGTGGAAATGGAAGGATTTTGATATCTACCTGTATCAAATGGTTGGTGGTTGGTGTTGAAATGGTAGGACTTGACTAACTGTATGAATTGTATGGAAATGGTAGTACTTGGTTGACTACTTATATTAAAAGACTGCAAGGACACAGTTGGATTTGGTTGTCTATCTGTATCAAATGGATTTTGTGGAACCTGTCTCAACCACACATTGTGCTAGCAATTGAACACATTGGTTGTTCTTACGATGAATGGAATTAAGACTTTTTATTCTCACTCGACCACCAGGTTATGTGGATAGGTGTTCATTCACTCCTATCTGTCAGAACTTCGCTTGATTTCAGATTTAACATGGAAATATTTTGACCAGTCATAAGGTTGCAATTATCTATGTGGAGTATTATTTCCAAATTTGGAGTGTTGCTTAAAAGGTGAGTACACTTTTGTGACAAAGAGCCCAGGTATCTAGTTTCATGCCATCAAGGGCGGTATCTATAATTGTCCAATTTGAATAGACCTTGATGAAAGTAGCTTTAATGAATGTCAGCTAATTTCATACTGAATCATAGTGCTATTTCTTCATTTATAGTGAAATCTGGTTTTTTAATGGGAATAATTTATTGAAAGTTATTTAAATTTGAATGTGTATCCATTGGTTGCATTTATGAATATTATTACATGGTCTATCTATTGGTTGCATTTATGAATATTATTACATGGTCTATCTATTGGTTTCATTTATGAATATTATTACATGGTCTATCTATTGGTTTCATTTATGAATATTATTACATGGTCTATCTATTGGTTTCATTTATGAATATTATTACATGGTCTATCTATTGGTTTCATTTATGAATATTATTACATGGTCTATCTATTGGTTTCATTTATGAATATTATTACATGGTCTATCTATTGGTTTCATTTATGAATATTATTACATGGTCTATCTATTGGTTTCATTTATGAATATTATTACATGGTCTATTTATTGGTTTCATTTATGAATATTATTACATGGTCTATCTATTGGTTTCATTTATGAATATTATTACATGGTCTATCGGTTGCATTTATGAATATTATTACATGGTCTATTGGTTTCATTTATGAATATTATTACATGGTCTATCTATTGGTTTCATTTATGAATATTATTACATGGTCTATCTATTGGTTGCATTTATAAATATTATTACATGGTCTATCTATTGGTTGCATTAATGACCATTATTGCATATTGTATCCATTGGTTTCATTTATTAACATTATTAAACAATTAATCCTTTTTTACTTGGTTTGACACAGCCATTCTCAAACATTGGAATCACACATGATGCTTGAATGTACTACATGTAGTTATTTGACTTCAGCCATATTCAAACATTGAAATCACACATCATGCTTGAGTACATATATTTTCTTGTTCAAGAATTCTTTTTTTTTATTCTGGTACAAATTTATATGCTTGTATATTGATTATTTAAGAATACATCATACATAGTTTACCATGTGCAGACACTTGAATGCCAAGGAAAGATTTGGATTTTTTAGTTGTAGTGCTTCAGCAAATATGCACACACAGCAAGCAGTGTATAATTTATGTAATATTAATGGCAAACAGCAAGCAGCTTATGATTTCTATAATATTAATGGCAAAGAGCAAGCAGTGTGATTTCTATAATATTGATGGCAGACAGCGAGCAGTGTATGATTTCTATAATATTAATGGCAAAGAGCAAGCAGTGTGATTTCTATAATATTGATGGCAAACAGCAAGCAGTGTATGATTTCTATAATATTAATGGCAAACAGCAAACAGTGTATGATTTCTATAATATTAATAGTAAACAGCAAGCAGCGTGATTTCTATAATGATGGCAAACAGCAAGCATTGTTTGATTTCTATAATATTGATGGCAAAGAGCAAGCAGTGTATGATTTCTATAATATTGATGGGATGCAAGCATTGTTTGATTTCTATATTAATGGCAAAAGGCAAGAAGTGTATGATTTCTACATTAGTGGCCAACAGCAAGCAGTGTATGATTTCTATAATATGGCAAACAGCAAGCAGTGTTATGATTTCTATAATATTAATGGCACAAGGCAAGCTATGTATGATTTCTATATCAATGGCACACAGCAAGCAGTGTGTGATTTCTATAATATTAATGGCACACAGCAGGCAGTGTATGATTTCTATATTAATGGCAACAATTTGTTTTGCATTCAGAAGAGTAGACTTTTAATTTGCCATAATTTATTTTCTTTGAGGCATGTCAATGCTTTAGATAATCAGTTGCATGGTTTTAATTGCCCTGTCATTAAACATGTGTTTTAAGCATGTCCAAGATTTGGACATTCCATTGCAGATTTTCATTTGCTCTATCATATTATATGTTTTAGACATTTTCAAGATTTGAACATTTAATTGCAGGTTTTCTATTGCCCTATCATAATACCTATGCTTTGGCATGTCCAAGATTTGGATGATCACTTGCAGGGTTTGAATTGCCCTTTCCTGTTTTCAAAGTTACCATGATTTAGTTAATTAGTTTCAAAGATTGGAGTGCCCTTTCCTATTTCCCTTGGTTTTGACTTGTGCATGCTTTACATAATCATTTCCAGATTTGAGTTGCTCTATCATATTTTCCATGTTTTAGGCACATCCATGCTTTAGATGAACAGTTCCAGGGATTGAAGTGCCCCATTTTCTGTGGACTGGTTGTTACTGTGTCTGGACTCAGCACTGATGAAAGAAAAGAAGCAAAGAAACTAATAGAGAAAGAAGGTACCAGTTGCATGATATGTATTTTCTCCCTCTTTCTACTAAAATGGGGCCCTAAGGGCCACCTGGGCCTATTTTATAGGGCCTTCTCATTTTCAGGAGCTCAGTTTGTTATTTCATCATTGATTATGAATGTTACTTGTTTTTGCATTAAAAAAAAAAATATATATATATATATATATATATATATATATATATATATATATATATAAATAAAGAATACAAATCATATGGCGAATAACAACCCTCTCAAGCGTACTGGATCCACCAAGGGATCACGTGTGTCAGGGATTAATTAAAATAGATGCAATAAACTGACGACGAACAGTACGAAACTAGTAACTAACTAGCCTAAGCGCTTTCGACTCTTAATGAGTCTTTTTCAAAGGCAAATACAAAACATAGTTACGACAAACAAATAAACACAAAAACGTTGTGTTTGTAAACCTCTACATTTCTGTCTTCACATGTGCTAAAACTATAAATACAACCAGCTTGTATAGACTAGTTGCGGAAAATGAAAACGTATAATTCCATAAAAGTCTACAAGCCAAAGCGACATCTATTTTTACTTTGTGTACATATGTAACGCCGATTATATCCCGGATATTTGATTCTGTACCGGTTTTTCTTATAGTAAAAATTGAAGGACAATAAGAAGATTTAGAAAATGTTAAATTCTACTAGTGCATAGTTTTCATTTTCTAGTCTTCTTGGTTTAGACCGCTTGGTTTCAATGTTCTAAGGCGGCATATCCAGTATGATTCCTTTTCCTTCCTGGTTTCGGAACTCCAGCTGTGGTTGTTAGCAATAGCGATAAGTATTATATCACTGAAAGTGTGGCCAGGGGAGGAGAAGTGTTCTGCGACCGGGCTTCTGTACAGCTTTTTTGTCATCCAATCAGATCTATGAAGGTTTATCCTTTTGTGTAGCTTTTCAGTTTCTCCCACGTACTGAAGGCCACAGATCTTACATGTGATGAGATAAATCACATTCTCTGTTTTGCACGTTTTGTTTGGACCATGTATGTTTAGTTTTTCTTTAGTCACTGTGCTAGTGAATGTCTTGGTCTCTATCATATGTTGACAGGTTTTGCATCTTTTATTGCCACAGGGTCCAGATTGACTAGGTTGGTTTTGACTAGCGATTGTTGTTAGCTTGGCCCTGACTAGGATGTCCTTTAGGTTTTTTGGTCTCCGGTAAGCTACTACAGGTTTGTTCGGAAGTATTAGGTTTAGTATGTCTGACGATTGCACGGTTGACCAGTGGTTTGCGATGATTTTACATACTTTGGGATTGTCTGGGTGATAGGTCAGAATAAATGGTATCCTATCAACCTTTTCTTTCTGTCCATATCTGAGTAGGTCATCACGGTTTGTTTGTTTGGCCCTTTGGATTGCCTCCGCAATCAGGTCTTTGTCGTAGCCTCGGTAAATTAAATGTTTAGCCAGCTCTTTAAACCTTTCTAGGAATCTTTCATCGTCGGAGCAAATTCTGCGTATCCTCAGTGCCTGGCTATATGGAATGTTCTTAATGCAGTGTTTTGGATGACAGCTGGTTGGGAGAAGATACTCGAAACCAACCGACAAACACCAGTAAATAATGCAGCTATATACAGATTATTTATATATATATATATATATATATATATATATATATATATTAAATAACTATTTGTGAATCATAAAGCTGCCCTTCCCCCCCATTCTTGTATAGATGAATCTTTACACATCATTCCAAACATAGGTTTCTCTGGCCAGATTTTTGTACTTATCAAATGTGGTCAGAATCCACAAGATTTTGTAATAAGTTTACCTTTTGAAAAGGAATGGTGTAGTTGACATACATTTTCAAATAGATCAGAGAAAAATCTCAGTAGATTCTCTGTGTACAGCAATAAAGTTATCTCTATTGGTATCCATATATACAGCAGACAAGCTATCTCATTAGGTACAGTATGTATAGCAAAATCTATCCCAGTAGGTATCAATGTACAGCAGACTAAGCTGTCTCAGTAGGTATCGTGTACAGCAGACAATCTTTCTCAGTAGGTTCTTTATGTATAGCAAAATTATCCCAATATGTACAGAAGACATGCTGTCTCAGTAGATATCATATATACAATTGTCTCAGGTATCTTATGTACAGCAGAGAAAGCTGTCTTATTAGATATATGTACAGCAAACAAGCTGTCTCAGTAGGTATCATGTATAGCAAAGCTGTCTCAGTGGATATCATGTGCAGCAAACATGCTATCTCAGGAGGTAAAATAATTATCACACACAAAAGCTGTCTCAGTATATTTACAACAGATAAGCTGTCTCACTAGGTAGCATATGTACAGCAGACAACTGTCTCATTAGGTATGATGTTTAGCAGACAAAGCTGTCTCAATAGGTACTGTATGTATAGCAGAAGCAGATTTCTCAGTAGGTACTGTGTATACCACAGACTGTTTTCTCAGTAGGTATTATATGTACAACGACCAAACAATCTCAGTATCTATTGTATGGACAGCAAACAAGTAATTCATTAGGCACTGTAATAGTCTAATAAATCAGACGACCCCCTATTCTGGACAATTTGTGGGTGTTTTGATGTAACCTGTTCATTAAAATGTGCAACTGTTTGTAGATGAATCTGTCCACAACATATCAGTGTGCATTTTTGACATTGACATATCTCACATCTCTTAAGTTACCATTACTTGAAGGGTTCTTTTGATGATATAAACATAATATTTCAGGATCAAATCTTGCATTGATGTGGCTTTTATCGGATATGAGTAATTGTCTAAACTGTAGGCAGATATATTGTGGATTTTGCTTGCTTAGAAAGTCGATCAGTATTGACACTGATTTGTTGGTTTGATTTTTTAGACTAGTACAGTATGTACAGCAAAGAGCGATAGCTCAGTATGTGTCATATACAGCAAACAGAAATTTCTTTCCAGATTATCAAAATCTTGATTTTCAACATTTCAGGAGGAACCTACAGTGGTGAAATGAAAATGAATCACACAAGCCACCTCATCATAAATGAAGCAAAAGGTAGGAATTCATGAATATTCATAATTTCTAAGAAAATGTGAAAATAGCCTATCAGCATTGATGTAAAAGAAACTGTATGTGCAGTGCCTACCTTGCAAGACAGGCGCATCCATCTAAGATTTTTGCTAGACCACTGGTTACTTATCCAACTTTGGTGGCAGAGGCATCACCAATTATGGTTGCTATAGCTATAAATTTAAAGACCCAAGAAACAGTTATTTTTTATCGCAGACCCATCTCATTTTACATAGCTGATCAGGTGTTCAGTCAATGTTGAATCTTACATGGTTTATTTAGTTGTCAATACTGGAGTACAGTCATGATTTTTACTTTCATATCAGATACAGCGTTTAGGACAGATGTTCAATTGTTCAGTGCAGGTGTTCAGTGTAGATTCTTGCATAGTTGATCCAGTATTCGGTACAGGTGTTCAATATTGTCACTTGCATAGCAGATTTAGTTGTCAGTACAGGTGTTCACTGTTGAATCTTAGTTGATTTAGTTGTTAACAGAGGTGTATAGTCAGTGTTGAATCTTACATAATTAGTTAAGTGTTCAGTGCAAGTATTCAGTCCATGTTGAATTTTAAAAAGTTGATCTTATGTTCAATACAAGTGTTCAGTCAATGTTGAATCTTTTATAGTTGATTTCATGTTTATTTCAGGTGTTCAATGTTGTATCTTACATAGTTGATTTTGTTGTCAACATGGGTGTTCAGTCGTGTGTTGAATCTTACATAATTAGTCAAATTTTTTTGCAGGTTTTCAGTCAGTGTTGAATCTTAGTTGATTTCATGTTCTATGTTGTATCATACATAGTTGATTTGGTGTCAAATCAGGTGTTCAGTAATTTTTAAATCTTACATAGTTGATCTCATGTTCAATACAGGTGTTCACTGTTTCATCTTGTGTAGTTGATTAAGTGTTCAGTAAAGGTACATGTATTCGGTGAGTATTTTATCTTACATAGTTGATCTATTTGTCGTTACAGGTGTTCAGTTAGTATTGAATCTTTTATAGTTCATCTAGTTGTTATTACAGGTGTTCAGTCAGTACTGAATCTTACATAGTTGATCTCATGTTCAATACAGGTGTTCAGTCATTGTTGAATCTTAAAGATTTGATCAGATTGTAAATACAGGTGTACAGTCAGTGTAGAATCTTACATAATTGATCAAGTGTTGATCTTATGTTCAATACAGGTGTTTAGTCAGTGTAGAATCTGACATAGTTGATCTCATGTTCCATACAGGTGTTTAGTCATTGTTGTATTGAAATAGTTGATTTAGTTGTCAGTAGAGATATTCATTGTTGAATCTGACATAGTTGATCTCATGTTCTATACAGGTGTTCAGTCAGTGTAGAATCTGACATAGTTGAAATCATATTCCATACAGGTGTTTAGTCAGTGTAAAATCTGACATAGTTGATCTAGTGTCCAGTACAGGTGTTTAGTATGTATTCAATATCACAAGACTAGGACTAGATAGATATTTTCTGTGACATCTTCACATTCATTTTCTTTGACCAACTGAATATAATTTTCCTCAGTTCCAGTTAGCTTTTAATTACATTTATGTAAATAGCATATTAATACTAGAAAAGTCTACACATAAAAATATGGGCTATGTAATATGGTTTTATTCCAAGTTTAGGAAAGAACTTAGCTTGATATTTTATAGATATATCTTGGCTTGAATTTTTTGACTCATACTTAAATTATATCAATCTCATTTTTCTCTGCAAAACATGTAATTTTGTGTTTATTTTAAAATGTTATTAATATTTATGCAAAATAAGTTGTGTGGATTTATATATATATATATATATATATATATATATATATATATATATATAAGTTATGTGGATTTACATATAAAAGTAAACGTGGATTTATTTATAAATGTTGTTTTATATGCAAATGTGTGGATTTATAAAGAAAAGTTATGTATTTATATGTAAAACTTTTTTAGATTTACATATAAAAGTTGTATGGATTTATATATAAAAGTTGCATGTATTTACAAATTAAAATGAAGTGGATCTTTATATAGAAGTTATGTAAATTTATATATTAAAGTTGTGCAGATTCATATATAAAACTTAAGTGGATTTATATAAAACTTAAGTGGATTTATATAAAAGTAAAGTGGATTTATATAAAAGTTACATGGATTTATATATAAAAGTTATGTGAACAGCACTTTTTGAGATGTATCTAATTTACTGCAGGTCAGAAGTATGAGTTTGCCAAGAAATGGAACATGTGCATTGTCAGGACCGAATGGTTGTACGATTCAGTTGAAAAAGGATATTGTCAGAAGGTAGAAAACTATCCTGTCGATAGTTGTACCAAAGAACCTGGGCATAAGGCTGTCAAGACATCTACACCAGAAAGGGCCAGCTTAGGAGGTACATTTTTTAGTCTTGAAATTTCATGGGCTTTTCTATAAAAAAAATCTGGGGTCTTGTGTGGTTTACTTGTTATACAAACCACAAGAAGTTCTTAATGGGGATGATTGCCAGTGAAATATTGGAATCTTAACTTTCTTTATACCTGTATTAACACACAGCTTATTATATGATGTTCTCTGTCGATCTGTTAAAAATTATGTTTTTGCATAATAACTTGTGTTCTCAACGGTTGTAATTATCAAAACTTTTT
>JAEAOA010000378.1:510000-622500 GCA_016746295.1 Potamilus streckersoni | reverse complement strand
TCCTGACTGATTTCAAAGTCTCTCCACAGAAAGAAAATTAGGTGTACAGTATGGATTTTAAAGTCTGTCCAAAGAAAGAAATTTAAGAGAACCTCATGGATTTCAAAGTCTGTCCACAGAAATAAAATTCAGTCTTCCTGATTGATTTCAAAATCTCTCCACAGAAAGAAAATTAGGTGTACATAATAGATTTCAAAGTCTGTACAAGGAAAGAAAATTAACTGTATCTCATGGATTTCAAAGTCTGCATAGAAAGAAATTTAAGTGTACTTTATGGATTTAAAAGACTGCATAGAAAGATAACATCTTGCAGCATACTTTCAGAAGTCATCATTCAGAATATAATGCAACATTTATTCTAAGTTACTGTGAGCTCAATCTTGAAGTTATCGACCTCAAAATCTATACAGTCCCTTTCGGGCCTATGGGAAACAAAAGTATTATATTTCATTGATATTTTTTTTTACCAAGAACAGAAATTATTATCCAGAAATTAAATGTAAAAGCAAGCAAACTCTATTTTGCAAGTGACCCTGACATTGTGACTGTGGAGCCCAAGATATGCTAAGTGAAACCAATATGCAAAATTGGGACTGAAATCTGTTAATGAGAACTTCTAACATAATAAAAGAAAAAGAAGACAGGCATGAACCATCTGCCCTGATGGATGAAAGTTACTTATAAAACCCTGCAACATTTTGCTGATGAGATATAAAAACTAATTATACACAAATGTTCTTACCTCTGTTAGGAACCTTGGATTCTTGCCACTCTATTAGGAACATTAGATTTGTAGTGCTTGGTTTGCAACCTTGGATTCTTACTACTCTGTTTGTAACCTTGGATTCTTAACACTCTATCAGAAACTTTTGATTCTTACAACTCTGCTAGGAACCTTGGATTATTAACATGTTATTAGGAACCTTGGATCCTTACCACCCTATTAGGAACCTTGAATTCTTGCCACTCTATTAGGAAACTTGGATTCTTAACATGCTATTAGGAAACATGGATTCCTACCACTCCATCAGGAACTTTGGATTCTTACTACCATATTAGGATCATTGGATTCTTACCACTCTATTAGGAACCTTGGATTCTTACCAATCTATCAGGAACCTTGGATTCTTAACACCATATTAGGAACCATGGATTCATGCCACTCTACCAGGAACCTTAGATTCTTACCACTGTTAGTAACCTTGGATTCTTACCACTCTATCAGGAACTTTGGATTCATGCCACTCTACCAGGTACCTTAGATTCTTACCACTTTTAGGAACCTTTGATTCTTACCATTCTATCAGGAACCTTGGATTCTTACCACTTTATTAGGAACCTTGGATTCTTACCACTCTATTAGGAACCTTTGATTCTTACCACTCTATCAGGAACCTTGGATTCTTACCACTCTATTAGGAACCTTGGATTCTTACCACTCTATTAGGAACTTTGGATTCTTACCACTCTATCAGGAACCTTGGATTCTTACCACTCTAAGAAGAACCTTGGATTCTTACCACTCTATTAGCAACCTTGGATTCTTACCACTCTATTAGCAACCTTGGATTCTTACCACTCTATCAGGAACCTTGGATTCTTGCCACTCTGTTAGAACCTTTGGATTTTTACCACTCTATTAGGAACCTTGGATTCTTACCACTCTATGAGAAACTTGGGATTCTTACCACTCTACCAGGAACCATGGATTCTTACCACTCTATTAGGAACCTTGGATTCTTACCACTCTATTAGGAACTTTAAATTCATACCACTCTACCAGGAACTTTGGATTCTTACCACCATTTTAGGAACCTTAGATTCTTACCATTCTATAAGGAACCTTGGATTCTTACCACTCTATTAGGAGCCTTGGATTCTTACCACTCTATCAGGAACTTTGGATTCTTACCACTCTATTAGGAACCTTTGATTCTTACCACTCTATCAGGAACCTTAGATTTTACCACTCTATTAGGAACCTTGGATTCTTACCACTCTATCAGGAACCTTGGATTCTTACCACTCTAAAAAGAACCTTGGATTCTTAACACCATATTAGGATCCTTGGATTCTTACCACTCTGTTAGGAACCTTGGATTCTTACTACTCTGTTAGAACCTTTGGATTTTTACCACTCTATTAGGAACCTTGGATTCTTACCACTCTATGAGGAACTTGGGATTCTTACCACTCTACCAGGAACCATGGATTCTTACCACTCTATTAGGAACCTTGGATTCTTACCACTCTATTAGGAACTTTGGATTCATACCACTCTACCAGGAACTTTGGATTCTTACCACCATATTAGAAACCTTAGATTCTTACCATTCTATAAGGAACCTTGGATTCTTACCACTCTATTAGGAGCCTTGGATTCTTACCACTCTATCAGGAACTTTGGATTCTTACTACTCTATCAGGAACTTTAGATTCTTACCACTCTATGAAGAACTTGGGATTCTTACCACTCTATCAGGAACTTTCGATTCTTACTGCTCTATTAGGAACCTTTGATTCTTACCGCTCTATTAGGAAGCTTGCAATATCTGGCCTGCACTCGCCGTGCAACAAGGAATATGTTTTCTGTAATGAGAGGAAGCTGATTGTCTTTGAAATCCTGCATTTCCTTCCCTGGTAAATCCATTCCAATACAGACATGGCTGAAATTAAGGAATATACATCAATCTTGAAACCATTCATTTTCAATTTCCAATCTAATGTTGCCAGTTCCAATGTGAAAAAGGGCATTTCAATTCAGTCAAGGTTCAAGGATAATACTAGCTGATAATACTCATGATTTCAAATGGGTCTGAGACAGAGTATAAGTTACTAAATGTAAATATGTATTATTAAAAAGAAGAAAGAAATACAATTATAGCTCTGTTTGGACTTGATTCTCTAAAATATCTCCCTCCATGGTTGAATTTAATAGACAAAAGGGTGACAACTGTACCTTAAAATAGCAGTCAGTTTTGCTGCCGTGGTCCATTCTCCATCGACCACACTAAAGTCTTGTTTCAGAACTAGAATCAACACCTCCAACAGGTTGTATTCCACAATTTCCTTTCTGATACGTCTGCCATCTTGTGAGGTTGCTTGGGCTGAATCCAAGATCTCTATCAAATCATAATGACATCATGAAAATTTAATCAATAAAGCAGTCAATATCTGAATAAGATCCCACTAATTCAACTTAGCTAAGTAGATGTTTACCCTAATTGTACAGCAGATGTGTACTCCAACTGTACACTAGATGTATACCCCAACTGTATGCTTGATGTATGACCCAACTGTACACCAGATGTGTACCCCAACTTTATGTTAGATGTATAACCCAACTGTATACCAGATGTGTACCCTGTATACTAGATGTATGACCCAACAGTATACCAGATGAGTACCCCAACTGTACACTAGATGTATGACACAACAGTACACCAGATGTGTACCCCAAGTGTAGGCTAGATGTATGACACAACTGTGTAACTATGTAACTGTAGCTAACTGTAGACCCAAATGTATACTAGATGTGTACCCCAACTATACACTAGATGTATGACACAACTGTACACCAGATGCATACCCCAACTGTACACTAGATGTATGACACAACTGTACACCAGATGTGTACCCCAACTGTAAAAGAATGCTGCAGTATTCAGTTTATTCATTGTATGTCCCATCTGAACACTACGTCTGCAACTCAAACTGCTTGAAATACATGTCTGATAAAGTATTGCATCATGTGCTATAAATAAAACAAACAAGGTAGTCAATAAAGCACACATAGCAGACACACTCGCATGATGACCTAGTCAATAATTCTCATATATATATATATATATATATATATATATATATATATATATATATATATATATATATATATATATACACACAGTCCTTCCAGATTCCATTGAAAGAAATCAAGGTATATAGGATTTTTTATTATAGGATTTATGCGAGTGTGTCTGCTATGCATGAGCTGATATAACACAGACTCAGTGCCATCATTTTTTTTCCTGATGTGCGCTTTTTTCTTGATGGTATATGGGCTGGTGTGTGCTGGTAAGTCTATGGGTGCCATTTACTCGCGAACCTGGGTTCGAAACTCCGTAGAGTACGAATTTAATTTCTCTAATTTTTTTAATTTTTTTTTTTTTTATATATATATATGTTCTTTTATGTTTACAATCTTTTACTCTATATCAGTATTTTAATTTAGATGTATGGACTATGCAGTCTGAAATAAAGAATTCTTATCTTATCTTATCTAACCTGTATGATAGTAATGTTTGTATATATATATATATATATATATATATATATATATATATATATATATATATATATATATATATATTAAAATTTATTATGTTATATATGCATGTATGTATGTGTTGGTTTAACAATTTGTTGGATCTCGAAAATAGGTTATACAAAATTTCACATGTTTTGACATGTTAAACTGACCTCTTAATGTAAGTAACAAACATGGAACTCGTCTATCCTTAGTTTCAGCTATTTCAGCAGCAAGAATAAGCACTCTTCTATCCCGTGTAGGACTTCGTCCAGGGCTTCGACCCGGGGTACTTACAGTGCTCATTTTCTGCAAAGTTTCCCCATTCAAAAACGTTGGTTGCTTGGCGGAAGTTTACATGCAACCGGTGTCAAGCCGCAGTTCTTTCAATTCAGTCGTTAGGTAAAATTTAGCTTTACTTGATACGTTCCTACCCTGCAACAATACGTCGTTCGGAAACTAATTGTGAGAATTACATGGAGTAGCAATATCTCAATCCAGGTGTCAGGACAAATATACGGCATCAGGAAACCTTTTTTTTTAATACTTATATTCGTGCAAGAACATTGGGGTTGATTGCAATTACTCCGTTGTACTGTATAATGTTAATGTAACAAAATAATTTTTAACAAATAATAATAATAATAATAATAATAATAATAATAATAATAATAATAATAATAATAATAATAATAATAATAATAATAACAACAACAACAACAATAATAATAATAATAATAATAATAATAATAATGATAATAATGATGATTATGATGATGATGATGATGATGATGATGATGATGATGATGATGATGATGATGATGATGATGATGATGATGATGATGATGATGATAATAATAATTTTTTCAACAACTATATTTAATTATTTATATATTTACATGGATACGTATAACTAAAAAAAGCAATGATAAAGGCGTTCTTAAGTACAAACAATTGTTAACAAAAATTCCAATTCCATCCGATTCAGTCCGTTTCTTAACTGGGCAAAATATCCATATAAATAGACAGTGTACACGTGCAAAATCAAATAAATGTTCTAAGACAGCTGTGGGCTTTGTAACATTGATTCAACTGACTGGTGAATTTTATCGTGATATAGTAAAAAATAATAGATACCGTAACATAGCTCCGATTTACAGAGCAATTACACGATGATATAGCAATCAATATTGTAACATTGTTCCAAATGACAGGCGAATTGCATTACACTGTAGTTAATGATACAAAGTAATCAGTCAACATTATTAGAAACTGACCGGTGAATTACATCATGATATAGTAATCGACACCGCAACATTATTTCAATTGACGGGTGAATTGCTCCAATTGACAGGCGATCTACATTATGATGTAGTAATAGTGTATGTGTGTGTGTGTGTGTGTGTGTGTGTGTGTGTGTGTGTGTGTGTGTGTGTGTGTGTGTGTGTGTGAGTGTGTGTGTGTGAGAGAGAGAGAGAGAGAGAGAGAGAGAGAGAGAGAGAGAGAGAGAGAGAGAGAGAGAGAGAGAGAGAGAGAGAGAGAGAGAGAGAGAGAGAGAGAGAGAGAGAGAGAGATGCATTTTTAATGTACCTCCAACAAGTTTTTCCGTCATATCGCTACGATGTCTACAGTGTGCCAGTTTATAGTGATGTCTAGCACTGGGGCATCATGCCGCAGACATCTAGCATTATGTCCCACCCAGTCACATTATCCTGACACCAGACCGACCAGTCCTAACAGCCGTTAGTAGCATTTTTATAAGTCTTCGGTATGACTAGGCCAGGGCTCGAACCAGCAACCTCCCACATCCATCGTGGACGCTCAAACTAATAAGTCACCCGAGTGGTCGCATAGTAATAAATCAACTTAGTTCCAACTGAAAGGTGAATTATATCGTGACAACCAACATTGTTCAAATTGACAGATGAGTTACAGTATGATATATTAATGCTTAAATAGTAAATAATCAACATTTTTTCCAATAGACCTAGGTAGCAATAGATACGAAATAATGAATTAACATTGCTCCAATTGAGAGGTGAATTACATCATGGTATAGTAATAGATACGTAGTAGTAAATCAACAATGCTGCATTAAAAAAAAAAAAGATAATAATATGAAATAATGAATCAACATTGTTCCAATTGACAGGTGAATTGAATAATGCTATAGTAATATATTTGCAGTAATGAATCAACATTATTCCAACGGACACGTGAATAAAATCATGATATATTAATACTTACATAATAATGTATCAACATTGTACCAATAGACAGGTATAGTAATAAATACGAAATAATGAATCAGTATTGTTCCAACTGACAGGTGAATTACATCATGGTATAGTAACAGATACGTAGTAATAAATCAACAATGTTGCATTTAAAAAATAAAGAAAAAGTTATGGTGGCAGAGAGGACAGTTTAATTGTATAAATTGATGGTAATCATGTATGTATCTCGCAATTACATTTGTATACTCCGTGGGTATATATATATATATATATATATATATATATATATATATATATATATATATATATATATATATATATATATATATATTATTTCTCCTAATAACATTCAATGCTTGCAATTTATGTTAAATACCCGTACTTTTTGCTGACAGAAAACGTCCGACGACATATATTTTAGACAAAATACGTTCGATGACAGAGATATTTGACACAGGAACAGAAATAGATTTTTATCCTCTAGGGCATTTTAACAAAATAGACAAAGCAAATCGCTTAAAATCTATTTTTATGCCTGTTGTTTGTCTCTATATTATTAAATGGCTATAACTGATCGGCAGTGATGGAAATTCTTTCGTGCATGCACTACTTTTAATATTGGATATTTAATACTAGCTACAGAACTTTACCTTTAAAGGGACAAAAATGGATAAGGTTGTCAGGGTACAATTTGTTGAAGGTTTTCTGCTTGCTTCCTTTTGGAAAAAGTTAAATCAACTGCTCGTAAGTGAAATAAAATTATATACATTTTGGTCAGTAAGTTTTCAATTTGGCACATGGTTTATATGCAAGACGGGAATTTAAGGCGGGGCAAATGCGGACCATAGGGACTCGTATCGATGCATAACAACTAATTTACACACGCACGCACGCACGCACGCACACACACGCACACACACACACAAATATATATATATATATATATATATATATATATATATATATATATATATATATATATATATATATATATATATATATATATATATATATATATATATATATATATATATATATATATATATATATATATATAAAGGTAGTTGATTTGATGCAATATTTTACATCCAATACAGGGGCAGGTGATTTGATATGTTATTATAATTCCGTGTTCATACACTATTGTTCTCCCATACAGCAGTGTATACCAAAGGTATAACATTCGCGTAGCGTACCCGGTTTTGTCGGGGTCTCGCTTCTCACAGCGCCACAAGTTTTTTATTTTAGTGATTTATTTCCTGCCGCGTAACCCCTGAAACCATTTCGCGCACCACCGGAGGTACGGGCACCAAAATTAGGGAAGCACTACAAAATAGATAGTTTGATTCACTATATACATCATATACAGGAATATTTGAGTTTATACACTATTATACATTTCATACAGGGATTGTTGAGTTGATACACATATATCCAATTAATATTTATTATTAATATTATTATTTTTATTATTATCTTTATTATTATTATTATTATTATTATTATTATTATTATTATTATTATTATTATTGGTCTTCTTCTTCTTCTTCTTCTTCTTCTTCTTCTTCTTCTTCTTATTATTATTATTATTATTATTATTATTATTATTATTATTATTATTATTATTATTATTGATAATTATATTATTTGTTACGTTTTACAGGGGAATCTGATTTATACAATATCATACATTCCATACACGAGTATTCGAAATGATACACTATTAAACATCCCATATAAGCAATATGATTTTATACACTATTTTATATCCTATTCAGGGGTATTTGATTTCATCATCGGCAACGCAGTCTCAGAAGACTATGCGAGTCGCGCCCTTGAAATATCGTCTGTCTCTGGGGTATTGACATCGTCTTTTGTACCGTGCAGGCTGCGCAAGTGATAGTACCTATTGCTTTTGGTGCAGACGCAGTACAGAATTTACCATTGTGCTTAGGTGTGCTCAAGCACAGGGCCCCCTGGTTGCCAGGAGGCCCATCTTCTTGGCAAAAGCTTTACGATGAAATTGTAATGGGGCCTCATAACTTAACTAGCACAGGGCTTCATTTGTCCTAAATCCGACAACGTGCAGACGTACTGGGAAGTCTGAGTTGATTGGGATGTTGCTGAACTCTTCTTTCTCTCACGCTTCTCTGAGGCTAGCTGACTCCTCCTCAATCGACTGTTATACCTTTGCTGACTGTCAGTCTCCAGATGCTTCCGTCCTCGGCCTGCACTTCCCACTGTCTTGCCAGCTGATTTTCAGGATGCGTTTCATGCACCGTATATGAAAGGAGTTGAGTCGATGTTCTTGCTTCATGTAGGTGCTCCAAGTGTCACTTTAATAGAGGAGGGTGCTAAGAACGCAGGCCTGGTAGACTTGAGCCTTGGCGTGCACTGTCAGCCAGCTGTTTTCCCATACCCTCTTCGTTAGTGGAGCCATGATGGTTTTTGCCTTTTCAAGCCTTCTCTCCATCTCCACATCAAGCGAAGGAGTGTTACTGATTCTTTATCACAGGTAAGTAACGTTATTGATTACTTCCAGGGTGACACCGTCGATTGTGATGGATGTGACAGTAGTGACGTCTTTCACGCTAATGTTTATCTTTTTCAGGTTGGTGCTGAGCTTGAACTGCTTGCAGGCATCGGCGAAAGGGTATCCCAGTCTCTGGAGGGTATCCTCGGTGTGGGTCAATGTAGCCACGTCAGCAAAGAACATCTCCCTGATAAGCACTGACCTACCTTTGGTCTTTGAACGCAGTTGTGACAGATCGAACAGCTTTCCGTCAGACCTGGTTAGCAGATTATTCCATCAGTGGACTTTTCGAAGTTGTAGGACATGAGCAGGGAGAAGATCCCGAAAAGGATTGGTGCCAACACTTAGCCATGTTTCAGGCCGCTGTTAATGGAGGAGTCTGAGGAGGATCCATCATTTAGGACTGTACCCTTCATTTCGGTATGGAAGGTGATTATCATGCTGTGGAGTTTTGCAGGTACTTATCTTAATCCGCACTCGGATTCCAGGCACACGCGGACAGTCAGTAGCTTAAGCCCGTGAGGACAATGCTTGCATACACTTTACCAATGATGCTCAGGAAAGAGAGTCCTCTGTAATTGTTACAGTCACTGCGGTCGATCTTGTATCTGTTCAGGGCAGAACGCCTGGTGATGACCAAGTCGAGCTGGTGCCAGCGATGAGACCTGGGGTGTTTCCATGACACTTTCTGTTGTGGTTTGCACTTAAAGAAGGTGTTTGTAACGCACAGGTGCACAGATACAGCAGTCTTTGACAGTTTTCGTTGATCTTTCCAGTGCCATGATGTCCGAGGCAGGTAGGACTCGTGTTCCGCACCTACTCTAGCTTTAAAGTCGCAGAGGAGGAATAGTAGCTCGTCTTTAATATCTTCGCCCAGCTGGCCCGTAGAACTGATCCTTTGCGTCTTTTTGAAGACGTGAGGGTGGGAGCGTAGACACTGAGGATATTGGCAGGATCTGCGGCAGTGGTAAACTGGATGAACAGGAGACGCTCAGTGCCCCTTGAGAAAGGCTCAACCGAGAACAGGAGGGTGTTTTTGATGACAAAACCAACTCCGTTCTGGCGGGGATCAGAAGGTTCTCGATCTTCCAGAAGGTGTAGTTTTTCCTCTCTAAGGAAGTCGCTGGAGGTGAACCTGATTTCCTGGAGGGCAGCTATGCTGACATTTAGTCTGGTGAGCTCTATGCCAAAAATGGCCGTCTTCCTGGTATCGTCCATCTCCCTGAGATCATCAGAGATGCCTGTAAACATGGTGCGTACGTTTCAGCTTGCAAATCGAAGAGCAAATGTTTTCTTTAATTTTTTTTTGTTTCTTTTGTCTGGTGCGGACTTTCCGTTTGCGTGTCATGCTGAGCAACAAATTGAGCTCCAGGCAACCACTGGAGCAGGCAGACGTTGGTTGGCCAACACCTTACTGACCGGGGGCTGCCCGGATTGAGGCGGGAGATATTTGGGCTGTCCAGACGTCAGGATCCCATTCTCGTCCTTGTTGGTGGGGTCCAAAGGAATGCTGAGCATGACAATTGGCACTAGTTCGAATGCAGAAGCTGCTGAAGGAATCGTAGTTCACACCTAGCCGCTTTAGGGGCTTCACTCCTGTAGCCTTTCCTTTTCCCGAAGATATAAACAAGGCAGCGGATCCATCATCCAGTGGCGCTTCGTGGATTTCGAATAAGTGTTTCCATC
The DNA here is from genome assembly GCA_016746295.1 of Potamilus streckersoni. Lineage (NCBI taxonomy): Eukaryota > Metazoa > Mollusca > Bivalvia > Unionida > Unionidae > Potamilus > Potamilus streckersoni. The sequence goes on along the minus strand of JAEAOA010000378.1, from coordinate 611,738 downwards.
TCCTAGACAAGGCTAACGAGGTCCATCTGCCCGGGTTTAAAGCCAGAGTTTTCCTTCTCTTAGACTGGTTGCCCGCCAATGCTAAAGAGCCCAGTCTGCCCACTCAGTTATACCATCGGGCACTCAAACGCGCCACACAGCAGGCTCTGTGAAAACAGGGGGCTTCGCATGAATGTGCTGCTGTGGACACAATAGTGTAGGAGAGGCCATATGCAAGTACTTCCTATCCAGCAAGGTCAGACAGTGGTCATCAGCAATCACTACACCTTGAAATGAAAGGCTATGAGAGACACTTCACTTTCCTTTAGCGAGCGGGACGTCAGGCCAGGGTCTGGCTGGCACACACACACACACACACACACACACATACACACACACACACACACGCACACAACAACAAAACGTATAGTCAGTTTTCACTTGAAAGTTGTAAATAGTTTTATTCCTGCTCACTTATATTATGCACACTTTTAATAAATAGACACAAGAACTTTTGCTTTGGTTTCCTTTCGAGAAAAGTCTGGTCCCTTTTGAAATTTTGGAAATCCCCTCCAACACTTGGTCTGATCCGACCCTGGGTAAATACATCAATGTTGCATAGAGATATATTGAGTAATGTATGTTTTTCCCGAACTCTTTTACAGTAACTTTATATTCCTATAAACAGAAATATTACATACATAATCTTTATTTACCTTACTGCATCTTCGTATGCCTTTCTACATCCATGTATGCCATTCTATATCTTCGTATGCCTTTCTACATCCAGTAATACTACTCATCCTCGTATGCGTTTCTACATCCTCGCATGTGTTTCTACATCCTCGCATGCCTTTCTATATCAACGCATGCCTTTCTACATCCTCATATGTCTTTCTACATCCTCCTATGCCTTTCAACATACTCGTATGCCTATCTAGATCCTCGTATGCCTTTCTGTATCCTCGTATGCCTTTCTGCATCCTCGTATGCCTTTGTACATCCTCGTATGCCTCTCTACATCCTCGCATACCTTTCTACATCCTCATATGCCTTTCAGCACAATGTCTTTCTTCTGCTCTTTTAGAGCAACTTTGTATTGGTAAAACACAAATATTGCATACAGAAGTCAGTATCATGCATTATGCCTTTAATACGTAAGTATACTTTTCAAGAAGCAGAGAACAATGCCATGTCAGTTTTAAGGGATCTCCAGATGACGTGGACGAACTTGTTTAAAATCACATACACATGATAAATATCTATACAGACCTGTATAAACTCACATACACCAAATGCAGACATACACAGGCCTGTCTAAAATTACATATGCCTGATACATGCATATAATGACATGCCTAAAATTATATATGCCTGATACATGCATATAATTGCATGTCTAAAATCACATACGCTTGATACATGCATATAATGACATGTCTAAAATCACATACGCCTGATACATGCATATAATGACATGTCTGGCTAAAATCACATACGCCTGATACATGCATATAATGACATGTCTGGCTAAAATCACATACGTTTGATACATGCAAAGGTGAAGTGAGGGATGTTCAGCCATAATATGCTTGTTTCGTGTTTAACGGCACATCAAGAGTTAAAGACTATATAGTGCTGAGGCAGCGCCTACCATAGTCACACAGTAACACCCCACCCTCTCTTATCTAGGCAGGATTCGAACCTGCGATTAGTTTCGTCCAACTAGACGTTTGCGTGACTCTTAGAAATCTACGGTCGAAGATATCGCAGAGTCACGCGAGAGATATGATTAAGCATAACGAACCTGCGACCAATACCATGCGATTCATGCAACCGAATAACCGAGCCACCTCGACCTCTCTACAAGCACAAATTAAAGATGAGAAAAAGTCATACAAATTGTATTTTTTGAAGGTATGTGTACATTTTTTGGTACAAGTAGGCATGTGTACAATTTTTGTATGTAGGTATATGTACATTTTTGTAGATGAAGGTATGTGTACATTTCTGTAAAATGAAGGTATGTGTACATTTTTTATACATGTAGGAGGTATGTGTACATTTGTAGTTAATGTAGGCATGTGTACTTTCTTTGCATGTAGGTTTGTGTACATTTTTTGTACATGTGTAAATTTGTGTACATGTAGAAACGTGTTCATTTTATTACATGAAGGTATTTGTACATCTGTCCCGACTTCAGTTTTTAACTTCGTATTTTTATCGTTTGCAAATCTAGTATTAAAATACAAGTTGACAGTTTTATTATGGTCGGTGTTCACAAACACGGACGAGTTCTTATCAAAAAGGAAAGCAGTTTGATTTCTGTAAACAAACTAAACGTTAAACGTGTGAAATAAAGGTTATCAACAAAGTACGTGACCTTGAATTGCTTTTCAAATTTCATTCATAATTTAAAGGTATATTATTAGGTTTTTTGTAGTTATTATTGGGTAATAATTAAAGATATGGATATATTTGTGAACTAGGTGTTTCGGGTTTGTGTTGTTCTTGTTGTTGAACGCCATTTTTCAGCACAAGATATACTATACATGACAGCCAGTATTAATGGTGGAGGAAGAACCCTAGAAAACCCTGGGAAGAACCACCTACCCACGAGAAGCTACTGGCAGGCTTTCTCGCTTACCCACGTTAGCCGAGTCTGGACTCGAACTCACGAAGACAGAGGTGAGATGGCAGTGATACGTAACGGTCAGCGCTTTAGACCACTCGGCCACTCGGGGCCAAGTGTGTTGTTCTTGAAACTGAGGTGTGGCATGTCCACCTTTCATAGTCACTGCACATTATGCAACCACTGAAATACCAATGGTATTCAATGCAAGCAGAATATCTCAAAAACGGCTTGGATTGCAACTAATTTAAACTGCATCAAACTATTTAGTACACAATGTTTTGTTGGGTTTTTTAAAATTATCACCCATGGAAAGGGGTAGCGTTTGTACTGTGAGCACCAGACGCTGCCAAAAATGGCCTTAGGATGTGAAAAATGCATATATATATATATATATATATATATATATATATATATATATATATATATATATATATATATATATATATATATATATAATAGGGGTTGGGGTGCATAGACATTTTATTCTACGAACTTGAGTAGTCTTGTCAGGTCAAGTGTCCGATATGATTATGTTGTGCTTTATAATACCTATCCAAAAATATTGACCTTTTTACCTCACTCATGCGACATTAAATATGTACATAAAACTGTCCCTGCCCCCCCTTAGTACCAGCAATACAATACCATACACGTCACAACAGGTTAATACTTGGTATCATTCGATCACCTCTCGACCATATGCCGTTACGAAAGTTTTGAGCAACGTAGTGTGTTTATTGCATCGTTGGGAAGAACTTTAAGTCACAAATTAAACTAGTTATGAAACAAATACATTATTCAGGAATGACGTAACGAGTTAGTCCTGGAATGACGTAACGAGTTAGTCCTGGAATGACGTAACGAGTTAGTCCTGGAATGACGTAACGAGTTAGTCCTGGAATGACGTAACGATAGGCTTACAATCACATGAAAAGGAAAATTGGAATACAAGGGAATTTTACGGTCAGTCAAGGGACACGAACCAAATTGTAATCAACATGCCAGGTTTTCTTTCAGTTAAAATAAATTTTTTTTAGTAAAAGTATTAAATTGAAATTCTCCTCTAAATTGTATTAAAGGTAGTTTTTAAATTAAGTTATGTTGAAAGCAATTTTGCACTAATCAATAGTGAGAACAAAATTTGATTTGATTTCTAGTTACAGCTGTGTCCTGTTTTGGTAAAGATCACAATTAAGTGAGCAAGTACATTCTCCTTTACTTAAAGGTTAGCGAGTACATTCTCCTTTACTTAAAGGTTAGCGAGTACATTCTCCTGTACTTAAAGGTTAACGTCAACAAATTTTAGGCTTGATGAAAGCTGATGTAAGGCAATCATACAATTCGTTTGTATCCAAATGTCGGCAAAATTATGATTCACGCGTTCCTGTGGGAAGAGGGTGAGAGTTTGTTCTGATCCTATAGGGACTGACGTGTATAAAAATCCCAGCAGCCTCCAGTCTGTTCGAGACTCGGAGACAGACTCATCTCTTCCCGTACAGCGATTTCCGCCGTATCTCTCGCATTGCCATGTTCCCCAAAACAGAAATGTATTCGTATCTACACAGTTATGAGAGACATCTTCATCTTGAAAAGAGTCCCCCCCCTCTCTCTCTCTCTCTCTCTCTCTCTCTCTCTCTCTCTCTCTCTCTCTCTCTCTCTCTCTCTCTCTCTCTCTCTCTCTCTCTCTCTCTCTCTGAGTCCGGTTATGGTAGAGAACATTTTTAGAGTTTATGAGAATAAAATAATTAAAAAAAAAAACTCATAAAAATTTTAACAAGATGAGTCACTCCTGGGCATACCGATCCTGCTTATATGTTCACATTCTGGTTTTTAAAAAAAAACACTTTTGATAACAGCAGTTTATGGTTTAACCCACCATGTAATAACACTTGTTACATTTTATTATATGACAAATTCGTTTCTGTGAAAATCATAAAAATCTATGTCTTTATATCTACGGATGTGATTTTCTACTGAAGGCATAAATGGATTCTAAATTTCGTTTATATTTTGCGAATAGGATATAACTGTTCGATATATTGTAGCAGCAGAGAGGGTGAACAGACAACTTTGCCTGAGACGTTTTTTTTTAAATAAAGGTTCCTGCAGAGGCTGAGAAAATAAAACGTCAACAACGCTAAACCAAAGTCTCTTTCCACACGATTATGTATTTAATCGTATAATAAATAATTTTGTATTTTACCCTCATCAGTAAAAGTAACGATGTTATCAGCAACTGCAGTAGGAATTCGTATAAGTACGTCTGGTAGTTGTATGTTGCTTGTCTTTAATCGTCCTTGTTTGTCCTGAAAAACAACCACTTCATTTTGATCCACACTTGTAATATTAAATAAATCATCAATCTCATTTCTGAGTTGATCGAGGGTTGCATATTTAGATAAATCACCTTGCTGCTGAGCTTTACCACGAACAGATCTTCCGTAAATATATACCATTATATTTACTGATGTCTGTTCAAATGTGACAGTGTGGTATATTCATGCACGACTTTATGAGGTGGCTTTCCTTGCGGTGCCATGGATACAGCATCAAGCACATTAAGTACTTCACGACCACATATTGGTGGATCAGTTAATGTTTGTGTTGGTAGCGTTGAATACCAGATTGGAGCAGTATTATTACTGATATAATGAAGAAATTCTTTTGGTGGCGCTAATCCATATGAATCAAAATAGATTCTCGAGGTAGACACAAAAACACAGATGTGATTTATGTTACTCAAAGATATACACAAATACCTAAGGAGATCAGAGATAACTGTAATAGTTTGGTTGTGTTTAATGGAGTAGATAATTAAAACTCTACAGAATATTTATTATACTTGGTGTTCTGGGGACATGGATTTGAATAAATTTAAAAATTTCTTTTCTAAAGCACAATCTGTTCCGTTTGGATTTATAACGATAAATATACATGATCCAAGATTAAGATATCGTGTAGGTCTAGATAAAATCTTTGGTTAAACTCACTTGACTATCAAAAGCAGCAGAGAGGGTGAAGGACAACAATTGAGTCGCTTTACTCGTAAACAAAATCGCCTGACAAAGTCATAAAAATACGTCAACAAAAATAAGCTAACCAAAGATTTTATTATACGATTAAATACATAATCGTGTGGAAAGAGACTTTTGTTTAGCGTCGTTGACGTTTTGTTTTCTCAGCCTCTGCAGGAACCTTTATTTAAAAAAAAAAAAAAAAAAACGTCTCAGGCAAAGTTGTCTGTTCACCCTCTCTGCTGCTATTGTCCTATATATATATATATATATATATATATATATATATATATATATATATATATATATATATATATATATATGCAATAAACTGACGACGAACAGTACGAAACTAGTAACTAACTAGCCTAAGCGCTTTCGACTCTTAATGAGTCTTTTTCAAAGGCAAATACAAAACATATATACGATAAACAAATAAACACAAAAACGTTGTGTTCGTAAACCTCTACATGGCTGTCTTCACATGTGCTAAAACTATAAATACAACCAGCTTGTATAGACTAGATGCGGAAACTGAAAACGTTGTATAATTCCCTAAAAGTCTACAAGCCAAAGCGACACCTATTTTTACTTTTTTGTACATATGTAACGCAGATTATATCCCGGATATTTGATTCTATACCGGTTATTCTTATAGTAAAAATGGAAGGATAATAAGAAGAGTTAGAAAATGTTAAATTTTACTAGTGCATAGTTTTCATTTTCTAGTCTTCTTGGTTTAGACCGCTTGGTTTCAATGTTCTAAGGCGGCGTATCCAGTATGATTCCTTTTCCTTCCTGGTTTCGGAACTCCAGCTGTGGTTGTTAGCAATAGCGATAAGTATTATATCACTGAAAGTGTGGCATGGGGAGGAGAAGTGTTCTGCGACCGGGCTTCTGTACAGCTTTTTTGTCATCCAATCAGATCTATGAAGGTTTATCCTTTTGTGTAGCTTTTCAGTTTCTCCGACGTACTGAAGGCCACAGATCTTACATGTGATGAGATAAATCACATTCTCTGTTTTGCACGTTTTGTTTGGACCATGTATGTTTAGTTTTTCTTTAGTCACTGTGCTAGTGAATGTCTTGGTCTCTATCATATGTTGACAGGTTTTGCATCTTTTATCGCCACAGGTTGACTAGGTTGGTTTTGACTAGCGATTGGCGTTAGCTTTGCCCTGACTAGGATGTCCTTTAGGTTTTTGGGTCTCCGGTAAACTACTACAGGTTTGTTCGGAAGTATTAGGTTTAGTATGTCTGACGATTGCACGGTTGGCCAGTGGTTTGCAATGATTTTGCCTACTTTGGGATTGTCTGGGTGAGAGGTCAGAATAAATGGTATCCTATCAACCTTTTATTTCTGTCCATATCTGAGTAGGTCATCACGGTTTGTTTGTTTGGCCCTTTGGATTTCCTCCGCAATCAGGTCTTTGTCGTAGCCTCGGTAAATTAAATGTTTAGCCAGCCTTTCAGACCTTTCTAGGAATCTTTCATCGTCGGAGCAAATTCTGCGTATCCTCAGTGCCTGGCTATATGGAATGTTCTTAAAGCAGTGTTTTGGATGACAGCTGGTTGGGAGGAGAAACTGGTGTTTGTCGGTTGGTTTCGAGTAGATGTCTGTGTGTAATTTGTTTTCCACCAGTCTGGTTGTTGGATAAACCTTCATAGATCTGATTGGATGACAAAAAAAAAAGCTGTACAGAAGCCGGTCGCAGAATACTTCTCCTCCCCTGGCCACACTTTCAGTGATATAATACTTATCGCTATTGCTAACAACCACAGCTGGAGTTCCGAAACCAGGAAGGAAAAGGAATCATACTGGATACGCCGCCTTAGAACATTGAAACCACGCGGTCTAAACCAAGAAGAATAGAAAATGAAAACTATGCACTAGTAAAATTGAATATTTTCTAAATCTTCTTATTATCCTTCAATTTTTACTATAAGAATAACCGGTATAGAATCAAATATCTGGGATATAATCTGCGTTACATATGTACAAAAAGTAAAAATAGATGTCGCTTTGGCTTGTAGACTTTTGGGGAATTATACAACGTTTTCAGTTTCCGCATCTAGTCTATACAAGCTGGTTGTATTTATAGTTTTAGCACATGTGAAGACAGCTATGTAGAGGTTTACAAACACGTTTTTGTGTTTATTTGTTTATCGTATATATGTTTTGTATTTGCCTTTGAAAAAGACTCATTAAGAGTCGAAAGCGCTTAGGCTAGTTAGTTACTAGTTTCGTACTGTTCGTCGTCAGTTTATTGCATCTATTTTAATTAATCCCTGACACACGTGATCCTTTGGTGGAGCCAGTACGCTTGAAAGGGTTGTTATTCGCCATATGATTTGTATTCTTTATATATATATATATATATATATATATATATATATATATATATATATATATATATATATATATATATATATATATATATATATATATAAGATAAGAGACATAGAGAGAAATGTATTTTATGTCAACAAGCTCACTCTCTCTCTCTCTCTCTCTCTCTCTCTCTCTCTCTCTCTCTCTCTCTCTCTCTCTCTCTCTCTCTCATATACACACACATACATACTTTTAAAAAGTAATAACGCGCTGGGCCCTTGTGAGTGAGGGGCCCTATTGGGTAAAATAGGTCCAATCGGCTTAAGACCGGTCCTAGGTATGGGATCCAGTACTGAAATTAGGTATAAATTTTCAAAAGAGGCACATGATATACGTAGAGTTTATCTCTTGCAGCCTTCTTTATGGTTAGTGTTTTCGAGCATTTTCTTGCAATTAATAAACAAACACTACAACATAATGACAAAGTGGATGTTGTAATAACGAAGTATTTTTATGCACTCGACACATCGATAGAAGGGACAAAACTGTTATCATTCGTCACATCATGTCCCGTCACGTCATGTCCCGTCACCTCATGTTCCGTCGCGTCATAAATTTAGTTTCGCACAATAACTTCACAAGGAAATGATGAATTTTAACATAAATATCCGTATTGGAAGTAGCATTGAGATGACCTAGGTCAGGTACCCGACAACTGCATAAAAACAACTGACAATCTACTCCAGGGAAAGAAAACGATGACATTATTCGGGATCCTGTAATATGAAACTTCTTGTCGATTATCACATACATTACCAATAGACTGGAAACTTGTCCGAAATAAAATGTACAGTGTGCAGCTTCAAAGCAAAATGAAGATACTAAATATTAAGTGAAAACGTCAGACACGTGACGAATCAAACGACTGAAACGTACTTGCAACTATTATTTCTTAGATATTTTGTAGACTGCGCATGTGCGGGTTGTACACGCACATTTCACCACGTGATTCTTTTTAATGCCGTTTGGTTTTTGTACCTTTATTGCAATCCTAAACTTTTTCAACGTCTTGCAAAAGTTTACATTTCGAAAGTCTTATAATTAAAGCTTCATTTTATTGATGAATGAATTTATTTTATTAATAGCCTTCATTACACACAATATGGAAAAAATATGCTAACTGAAACAGTTGCGATTTGTCCGTATTGGCGTATACGACGTACATTCTGTATGATTGTGAATTTACAACGTGTTTGGTCTTTTATATGTGCATTCTTTCATGCGGATGCTATTTATAGTGCGTACAGAAATCGTGACTAAATAACTCATTAACAAAATATATCACGTTGCACTTAGCATGTGACCAAGTACACGTTTTATTGAGTTGTACGCTGCTCAACAAAATGGATTTCAAGATTGCGCTAAAACACACGCTGATTTTTGACGAGTTAATGAAATATTTTGTATCTGTTTATTTTTATGATTCAACTAAAGTTTATATAATCATTAGTACTCTGTTATCGGATAAAAATTTGCCATCAATAAGTGTCAAAAAGACACAATTTTAGCTTTTTTGATAAATGTTAGTAAGTCAGCTTTCACTTTCCATTCTGCACATACATGTGTGCAGTCTTTATTTTAGGTTTTGGTGTGGTTCCCACAGGGACAGGATCCGTCGTTCATGCTTGTGGTGCATCGGGAAAGTTGTAGCTTTAAGTTTCGACTCAGGATCCAAAAACAAAAATCCATCGTCGTACTTTAAGAAGACTAGACAATAAACTTAGATGTGTAAAAGTTTAATTTAATTTAATTCTTATCATCTTTATTTACAATGCTATTTACAAGAGTTTACTGAATATATTCAATTTGTGCAAGACCTTTCTGAAAATTTTTCAAACAGTTTTATCAATGGTGAATATATTGGCAATATAAATATATTATTGTCTAGCAACATATTATCTCTTGGTTTGCAATAGGCTGAAATTTTCACAAAATCCGTCAAATTGCGAAGTTTTAAATCGTACAGCTTTCGATTACAACTCATAGTTCAACAGGACAATGTCAATAAACCTTTCAACTGATTTATTCGTAGTTAATTCTTTGGGTAAACTTCCACTTCTCGTCCAGTTTTCATTAATATTACCAATATTTTCTGTAATTTCTTTCACGAAATAGATTATTTTAGGAAGGCGGTATAGACTTTCTTCTCAAATCTGTTAAAGCCGTCAGAAGTGGCACTATAAGAAATCTATTATGAACTTCCACTCCAGTGGATTTTAATAAACCGCAACAGCTGTGTCTACTTGAATGTCAGGTTCACCCAATTATGGACAATTAATCTAAAACTTAATGGAAACAGGGGTGAAAATGAGTAAACAAAAAGCAGAGGAAATTGATCTTTGTTGGGACGTTGATGAAAATGTTCAATAATAGATTCTACTTGGAATTAGTTGGTCAGAGCCAGAGTTCTGATGAATTTTCTGTAATATTCTTTAGAATTTGTTACTGTATATTTAATTCATTCTGACTTAATAGAATAAGCCATCGTCGTTTTCTGACGAAGGCTTTGACATTTTTTCTTGTGGCAAAAAAGCAGTTACGACCCTAGAAAGAGAATTCTGGAATACATACATACATACATACATACATACATACATACATACATACATACATACATACATGCATGCATGCATGCATGCATGCATGCATGCATGCATGCATGCATGCATGCATGCATGCATGCATACATACATACATACATACATACATACATACATACATACATACATACATACATACACACACACACACACACACACACACACACACACACACATACATACATACATACATACATACATACATACATACATACATACATACATACATACATACATACATACATACATACATACATATTTGCAAAACTTGGTTATGTTGTTGATGCGTGCAGACAAGGAGATGGGTGCTGTACCATGCAGAGATTCCAGTTCTTTTCTCTGTAGGGGACAAATTAATTATATATATATATATATATATATATATATATATATATATATATATATATATATATATATATATATATATATATATATATATATATATATATATAATTTCATTTAATTTTATCACGCACCACATTGTACAATAGCATTCTAACGTAGTATAAAAAATATGAAATGGGTAGACCTATATTTGTACTTACATGAATATGAAAGGTAGATCCATATTTGTACCTAGATAAATATCATCATTCTGTTAATGAAAGGTAGATCTATATTTGTACTTAGATAAATATCATCAATTATGTTAATGAAAGGTATATCTATATCTGTACCTAGATAAACATCATCAATTATGTAAACGAAAGGTAGATCTATATTTGTACCTAGATAAATGTCATCAATTATGTTAATGAAAGGTATATTTATATTTGTACCTAGATAAATGTCATCAATTATGTTAATGAAAGGTAGAACTATATTTGTACCTAGATAAATGTCATCAATTATGTTAATGAAAGGTAGATCTATATTTGTACCTAGATAAATATCATCAATTATGTTAATGAAAGGTAGATCTATATTTGTACCTAGATAAATGTCATCAATTATGTTAATGAAAGGTAGATCTATATTTGTACCTAGATACATATCATCAGTTATGTTAATGAAAGGTACATCTTTATTTGTGCCTAGATACATATCATCAATTATGTTAATGAAAGGATGATCTATATTTGTACCTAGATAAATATCATCAGTTACATTATTGATAACGATTGTAAGTTTAATGGCACGATTATGACAGCTTTACTTTATAGTTTTACATACATACTTTGTACAGTTGGTTGCTTTTACCAGAAGTGTCATTTCGTAAATGATGCAACAGATAATGATAAGCAACAAAAATTTTGAAGTGTTTCAAACAAAGCTCTTTTTTTTTCTTCTACTTCTTGGTTCATGCGAAACACCAAGCAATTAATTTTAGTTGTTTGATACTGTGCTGAACAGGAATGTACTTGGCTTGGCCAACAGCTTCTCTGCAATCTGCGATTTGGAACTATTCCGTTTCTTCCGACAATTCATCCTGTAATGTAATTAATCTGTTCATTCCATCTTCTATTCAAACTGTTCATTTTTTATTTATTCAATTGCCAAAAGTTTGAATGCATTTCTGTACTAAATTATCGTCTGCTTTAGCAAGACTTTCCTAAACATTTTATTGCCATTCAAATTATTGGATACTTTCTTTTTATCTTTGATTGTGTAATTGCAGGCATTGACTTTGCTGCCTCGTGTAATTCAGGCATTGACTTTACTTCTTTGTTTGACTGCAGACATATACTTTAATGTTTAGTGTAATTCCGGGCATAGATTTTACTGCTTTGTGTAATTATAGGCATATACTTTACTGGTTTGTGTAATTCAGGGCATATGCTTTACCTTTTCGTGTAATTCCCGGCATAGACTTTACTGTTTTGTGTAATTCTGTGCATAGACTTTACTGCTTTGTGTAATTCCGGGCATATACTTTACTGCTTTGTGTAAATACGGGCATATACATTGCTACTTTGTGTGATTACAGGCACAAATTTACTGCTTTGTGTGATTACAGACATATGTTTACTGCTTTGTGTGATTACAGGCACAAATTTACTGCTTTGTGTGATTACAGACATATGTTTACTGCTTTGTGTGATTACAGGCATAAGTTTACTGCTTTGTGTGATTACAGGCACAGATTTACTGCTTTGTGTGATTACAGGCACAGATTTACTTCTTTGTGTGATTACAGACACAGATTTACTGCTTTGTGTGATTACAGGCATAAGTTTACTGCTTTGTGTGATTACAGGCACAGATTTACTGCTTTGTGTGATTACAGGCACAGGTTTACTTCTTTGTGTGATTACAGGCATAAGTTTACTGCTTTGTGTGATTACAGACACAGATTTACTGCTTTGTGTGATTACAGGCACAGGTTTACTTCTTTGTGTGATTACAGGCACAAGTTTACTGCTTCGTGTGATTACAGGCACAGATTTACTGCTTTGTGTGATTACAGGCACAGATTTACTGCTTTGTGTGATTACAGGCACAGATTTACTGCTTTGTGTGATTACAGACACAGGTTTACTGCTTTGTGTGATTACAGGCACAGATTTACTGCTTTGTGTGATTACAGGCACAGGTTTACTTCTTTGTGTGATTACAGGCACAAGTTTACTGCTTCGTGTGATTACAGGCACAGATTTACTGCTTTGTGTGATTACAGGCACAGATTTACTGCTTTGTGTGATTACAGACACAGGTTTACTGCTTTGTGTGATTACAGGCACAGATTTACTGCTTTGTGTGATTACAGGCACAGGTTTACTGCTTTGTGTGATTAAAGACACAGGTTTACTGCTTTGTGTGATTACAGGCACATATTTACTGCTTTGTGTGATTACAGGCACAGGTTTACTGCTTTGTGTGATTACAGGCACAGATTTACTGCTTTGTGTGATTACAGGCACAGATTTACTGCTTTGTGTGATTACAGGCACAGATTTACTGCTTTGTGTGATTACAGGCACAGATTTACTGCTTTGTGTGATTACAGGCACAAGTTTACTGCTTTGTGTGATTACAGGCACAGGTTTACTGCTTTGTGTGATTACAGGCACAGGTTTACTGCTTTGTGTGATTACAGGCACAAGTTTACTGCTTTGTGTGATTACAGGCACAAGTTTACTGCTTTGTGTGATTACAGGCACAGATTTACTGCTTTGTGTGATTACAGGCACAGGTTTACTGCTTTGTGTGATTACAGGCACAGGTTTACTGCTTTGTGTGATTACAGGCATAAGTTTACTGCTTTGTGTGATTACAGGCACAGGTTTACTGCTTTGTGTGATTACAGGCACAGATTTACTGCTTTGTGTGATTACAGGCACAGGTTTACTGCTTTGTGTGATTACAGGCACAGGTTTACTGCTTTGTGTGATTACAGGCACAGATTTACTGCTTTGTGTTATTACAGACACAGATTTACTGCTTTGTGTTATTACATGCATATGTATGACTGCGTGATGTACATTGAAAAGTTAGTATGCTTGTTTGTAGCATGTTCAAGATGATTCCACATATCATACACCGCTCCGATGGCCTAGTAGTTAGAGCCCCCGCCTCGAATGCGAAAGGTAATGGGTTCGATCCCCGGTCGGGTCATACTAAAGACTTACAAAAATGTTAAGCTAGATAAATATAATCAATGGACAAAAGTATACGTGGAAATAGTACATCAATGGTTCTATTCACAAGATATATTATCAGAACACAAAATATTATGCTGTACTGAAGCCAAGAGAGTATTCATTATGTCCAAAAGTTTCGTCTCAAAATGCAAAAATTATCACTGTCAGTTAAGGTTATACTCCATAGCTTTTTCATAATGCTGCTTACTTGCTCATACATGAACTGTATGGTGTTAAATGTTTATGGTGAAAACTAACCTATACTAATATTTTAATATGCACTCTGTGCCAAAATGTCTCGCATAATACACGCATGTAGCATGAGACGCACGTGTAGCACCTCAAACTCAAGTTACATGCTGCAGATCGCGGGTTCGAACCCCGGCTGAGTCATACCGAAGAACTTTAAAAATGGAACTTGTAGCTGCCTCGCTAGGCGCTCAGCATTAAGAGGTTAGTGTTAGGACTGGTCAGATTGGTGTCACGATACTGTGACTGGGTGGGTTAGCATGCTACATGTCTGCAGCATGATGCCCCAGTGCTAGACATCACTATAAACTGTCACATTACAGTCATCGTAGGGATAAGACTTAAAAATTGTTAAAGCTATGTTTTTCAAATTTTAAACTTCAATGTAATTAGCTTGGACATGTGTCATACTCACGCACTATTCCTACATAGCTTCTTTCGTATCAGACACTTGCAAAGACAGCACAGCATGTGCGCTTGATTTTAATTTGCCTTGCGTGTGTCATCTGCATTAGTTTTACATATAAACGTTGACATCTACATATGTGACGCATGCATGCAGCTTAACAGTTTTTATAGTATTTATAGATTCTGTAAAGTAGGAATATTTCTGCATCCGTTTCAATCCAGCTGTAGAACAAGCAAAACTGTTTGACAGCGAAATTCGGTAATGTTTGCCCAGAGCCTGTTCTAACAAAAGAATAGCCCCACTACTACATTATTTGGGTATTTAATTACCTGAATTTGCCTTTCTGAATTAAAATGTTTGTAAAACCTGACTAGCTAAGAATTTTTATAATATCTCAAAAGTTCAATGCATATTTGCTATTTAAGCAAGGCAATGCTCTGAGCGCATAATTTTGCATTGGATGTTTCATTTTTATATACTGTGATTTTCAGCGTCTCACGTGCGTTCAGTTTGGGGATAGCCGGATGCATAAATGTGGAATATTTTCAACGCGTTTGAGGTATAAACAACGCCACCGACCAGTGTCAATCAATTATGTAAGTCGTCACAAACTCATCTCCAGGGTCCAACCTTGTAGCTCTCACCCATGTGTTATACATTTTTGGAGATCAAAAGGAAGCTCACAGGGTAAACAAGGCGTGTTCTACCCGCTATGTAGAAAGACAAACGAGAACCACTGACAGCTCAGGTGGCGCTCACCAGTTATTATGTACTTTTGAGAGAGTGATGTATGTAAGGTGAAGTTCTTTGCATTTCAAACATGCACAGTGGAGAGAATGTTGGCATACCTATATGCTACTTTTATGTGATGTGGCTGACATTTCTTTGGATATTGTACTTTTGGAAATTGTAAATGATCTTAGCACAAAGCTAACTAAAATGACTGTTCCCTTGTGCTCCAAAAATAAACCTGAATTTGTCTAAAGTACACTATCCTTGGCAGCTATAAAATAGCGAAAATTAATTTTGCCAGATTAGACAATGCCAGCTTCTGAAAGTGCAATGAATGAATTACCAAATATATCAAATATAAAAAAGTTATCAGCTCTCTTTTTTACATTGTACCTCTGAAGTTCGGGAAGTGAAAATGAGCAAGTGGAGCTAGCACTTTTTTGAAAGATGCACATCTGGTGTAAGGCCATGCTGTATAGTCTCTAACCCATATTGCACCCACCAATTATACACCAAAATAAAGTGAATCAAAGGTTTTGTGAACAATACTTAAGATATGCAAAGTCTTTGTTTAAATAGCCAGTATAACTAGTGAGGAAACCCGGGGTAATGCTTTTTCTTTACAATTAAATCCAAGTGCTAAATACGAAACTCTAGAGCGCCACCTCAGTTGATTGATTGAGAGAGAGAGAGAGAGAGAGAGAGAGAGAGAGAGAGAGAGAGAGAGAGAGAGAGAGAGAGAGAGAGAGAGAGAGAGAGAGAGAGACTGACTGTCGGTAAAGTCAGAGTGGGCAAATTGGAGTCGACGGAGATAAAAGAGGGAACTAGAAGAAGAGGAACGTATTCTGAAAGGAGCGAAAAGAGAAGGAGTAGGAGATGAAACTTAGAGGGAATTATGGGAGACGAAGAGGAATCAGGAGATGAGTAAAAACCAAGGACAAGGGGACAACTCTCACACTGCACACTGTTAACATATGATGAGATAGGCTCGGAGGTTCGAGCGAAAGAGGCGCATTTGAGAAATTCGAGCGATTGACTATTATTTGTTAATTAAACTGTTATTATTGACTTTCACTCTTTCTACCTTTTATCATTTTAACCGTCGGCATTGCTGACTGGGGGCTCAAAGCTGTGCACCAAACATCTTCTGCCATAATCTAAATAAATACTGGAAGCACCCAACCCGAATTCCTTACAACCAAAACCATACAGATGGTGGAGAACAAACTTTCCTCACAGTGTGAAATAGTCATTTTTATAGAGGCTGTAAACAAGGTAATGGCAAACAGAAATTTTTTTTAAAAAAAAACCGTTCTAAATTCTTTAGATCTTGCTTCTGTATGTAATTTGAATCAATTCACGTGACATATAAATTCAGTTTAATGAAGAAAATCACTATTGAAGTATTTATATATAATACAACTTTTATATATAATACAACTACCAGAACACAAGTTCTGGAGAACATAGCTTTAGTGATTATGCTATGCATAGGATGTGAGACCATGCAACACATAATCAATTAACCCCGTCATTAAAAACATTATATATAATACGATAACATTATCTGATAGGGATAACCTAAAATTGTTTGGGTATACGAAACAAGTGAGAGTGTAAAATACTTTCTATATACCGATTTGCTGTAGATTTTAAAAGTAGAGGTCATGGAGGAGTGTAGTGAATACGTATCAACCACGCCTATTTCAGAGCTTCAATCTTTCGATGGCCTACCAAGCTTTATTCTATAAACATATATGAAATTCTTTAGGCGAATCATTGTTAAAACTAAAATGGAAAATATCGAACATGAATTATAGTTAAAAGGTAGAAAATAAATAAAATATATTAACCAGTTCATTGCTGAAGAGGCAAATAAGATATTTAGTTCAAAACCAATATATCAGATAACATGATACTTCACAAAACATTAGTTGGATATCTAAAACAATTCAAATTAATATAAAACAAATGAAAATTGTATTTAATATTTTTCTTTCCCCCGGTGCAAATTTTTGTATTTACATTTATTTTTTTTCTGTGACTTATATACTTGTTTTTCGTTCATTGTAGTATTAATGTGATTTGTGATGCTTGGTTACTGTATATATGGGATAAAAATGCAAACGTTGCTGATAAACCCGGTGTTATGATTTGTTCAACCTATGCAATAATACTGATTTTGGAAATTTGTTTTCTAGCATGATTTGGGTATTTTTGTGTCAGATCAACTAAAAGAAATAGCAGCTACTTTACATTGAGATTAATATATGATATGCGTGAATGCAAATAATGAACCAAGATTAAAAGATGTACCAGAACTCGCAAACGATACGCTACTTTTTTTCTAATGGACAATAACGTGTATATGTTGTACACAGTGTGCCATACTCAGACATGTTCATCCAATCTTTAGGTTATTTCATTCGTATACCTCTTACTGTACATATCCTAGCTGAAAGTTTCCAAAATTGAGGTTAATATTTGATCATGATACTTGGAAGTACATACTGATTGATGGCTTTGGTCATTTCATATATCCTTGTTTTCATAGGTCGAGATGGAAATCTTTTTAGTCAAGTGAAATACAATTTTAGTTTACTTCAGTGAACAAAAATTGCAGTTAGGTGAAAGAAATTTCACTTATCTGTACATAATTTGTACTTAATTGAAAAAGTGTTTTAATTAAGTCACAAAGAATTTCAGTTAAGTATAAAAGAATTAACTTAAACAAAAAACATTTCTCTTAAGCAAAAATAGGATTATTCCAGAGCAGTATAAATTCTTTAATACTTGACTTCAATGGTTTTCCACTAATGTAAAAATAAAGCAAAATATGTTAATGCTGTATGCAATAAAAGGACATGTTTGTCAACTTCATGTTCAAATGTGAAATTTGTTTTGAATTTATGATTGAATAATTACTCATATTCTTGTTATAAAAATTAAAGTTTGATGAAATCACACAACACCTTTTAGAACCGTTTTTGAACGCTTAACAGTTTAATAATATGTGCAACTGTAAATTGTTACATCTGCAGTTAATTTTAGTTCTATGCAAGAGACGTTGCACACAAGAGATACCACGCTCAAGTAATTAATCTATCAACGTTAATTTATTGTATATACTGATAGAGTAATTATTCTATCAACATTAATTTATTGTATATACTGATAGAGTATTTAACCTATCAACATTAATTTATTGTATATATTTATAGTGTAATTAATCTATAAACATTAATTTATTGTATATACTGATATAGTAATTAATCCATCAACATTAATTTATTGTATATACAGCTGGAGTAATTATATCAACTTTGTTTTTGCATGTTTAACTATAGTAATTTATCTATCAATAGTAATTTGTTATATATAAAATTAGGATTATTAATCATTCGAGAATAATTTAATGTATATACAACCAGAACTAATAATCCATCGAGAATATCTTAATGTATATAAAACCAGAACTGTTTATTAATCGAGAAAAAATATTTGTATATTCAAAAGAGTTATTAATAAGTCGAGATAAGTTTTTTATATACTCAGCAAAGGTTGGGTAATTGTCTACAGTCAAATATGACCATATTTTGGCCAACGTTTTTCCGCAAAATCCAAAGTTTTTCTTCTCTAGCTTAATGCCAATTGTCTTACATCGTTCATTTTAATGGCTGCCATAGTTGTCATGAGGTAATATTAATCCACTCAATTCCCTGCTCATTGGCACCATCTTTCTCTCCACTCTGTTAAAAGCACTTCGTCCCGGATCATTTGTTGCAACGAAGACAGAGTCAATATCGTGTTTCAAGAAATGGTGGATGGCAACCTTAATGACCTTTAAATACCGTGGGTTTTCATCCAATCCACTATCGACAGTATACACAATAATCGGCTCGACCAATTTATCAATACCAGTTCTGCTTATGGTATTGAACTCTGTCAGATACAGCAACTTTTTAACGTCAAATCTATGGCTGAGTACTGTTGGTGCGGAGTGTTTTCCAGATCGGATGGTTATAAACATTGAGCCAGAAAAGCCAACAGAGACTTTGTTTCCAAGACCGTTGAAATGAATACACCGAGGGTATTAGCTTGTGTCGGGCAGCAACTACCCAGTGATGGTCAGGAAGGTTTACTTTATACTCAGCGTGCATTAGCAGTGCTTTCTGTTTTAGGTGGTGCTCTACAGTTTCGTATTTTGTTAGAATTTTAAAGAAAAAGAATTTACCCTGGTTTCCTCGCTGGTTATACTGGCTATTTGAAAAGGTTTTGTATATCTAGATAATGTTCTGAGAACCTTTAATTCCATTTATTTTGGTGTATGATTGATGGATGTAGCATGGGTTAGAGAGTATACAGCTTGGCCTTACTCCAGATGTGCACCTTTAAAATAAAAACTGCTAGCTCCACTTGGTCACTTTCACATCCTGAACTTTCGAAAAGCCTGTATTGTCTTGTCTGGCAAAATTCATTTTCCCAATTTTAATAGATTCCAAGGATAGTGTACTTTAGATAAATTCAGGTTGATTTTTGGAGCACAAGGGAGCAGTCATTTTAGTTAGCAGTGCTAATATCATTAAAAATTTCCAATAGTACAATATCCAAAGAAATGTCAGCCACATTATATGAAAGTATGAAAGTAGCATAGAGGTATGTCAACGTTCTCTCCACTGTGCATGTTTTAAATATACATACGTCGCTCTCTCAAAAGTACAAAATGACCGGTAAGCGTCCACTTATTGGCAGCGACCAGACCGATGGGGACGCGACATTTATCGTCCTGGATGATAAAAAAAATCTCATCCGGTCCAAACATGGAAGACAATTCTTCCAAATGTCTTTTTGTAGCTGTGCAAAACTGGCTTCAATATGTTTACTGTGATAATCATTTTGCATTCTACTTAACTTTACTGGAACTGGGGTTACACGACGCTTACTTACTGACAAGGAACTGTGTTTTAAATAAAAAGAAAGAAGAAATGCTAACATTTGATATATTTATTCTTTTTAATGTACGGCGTCCTAGCGCGACACATGAGCCCAACCTTGGCGCTACTCAGCTAGTTACATTTGGGGTTTTTGCAGGTAAAAACTATTAAAAGATTAAACGTTTACTGCAGACTGAATACCGTCTTTCAACTTGCTTAAGTCGTGTATCTTTTTGATCTCATCGGACTGTTGTCAGAACGGTGATAACTTTGTTAGCCTGTTGTTTTACTTTTCTAAAATCTAAGTTTAATCATCAGTAGGCCTTCAGTTTATTTAGTCTACATTTTGTTTTGAAGTTTGTACTATTTTATATTAAAAAGAATAATATAATTAAAAACAGCAACAGTTTAAACTTGCTAAAGGGTATAAAAATTACCCAATGTTTCATCTGAGATAACAATATTAATATAAGTCGTCCAAGAGAGAATTGTTATCTATATGCTGATAAAATTGTTATCTATTTGCTGATAAAAATGGATTGAGGATTCAGGTCACAAAGTCTTTTTGTTATGTTATTATTTTTTTTGAAAAAAACGTGCCATACTCGTATTTATTGTGACATCAAATTTCTTTAACACCCTCTCCCCCTCGTCACACTTCGTCACAATATTTACACCAACTCCTCCCTAAAACTGTCCCTGCTTAAACAATGTATTTTAAATGTCTCTGCTTCAACATATAACTATATACGTCTCTACTTGAACATATTAATAAATACACTTATCTCTAGGTCGACACGTACAAAGTTTACAATATGAGAACAGTGGTTTCGTTTCTTAAACTTCCTGTAATCAATATCATAAAGCGAGCGCGCATGCGTTAAGAGAAGCACATGCCACTGGGATATTTGCCTTTATGACCCACTCCAGATTATTGTCTAGGACCCAGGAGAGGCCAGGCAGGGGACGTCGGCCAATAAAACAAAGTATTTAAACTTTTAACAAAAGAGGTGACGGGTGTGTGTGCAAAAGACACTCCACGCTAAAGGCACCGTTTTGTATAATGCAAGCTCTGGGACGATTATAATATTTGAGATTCATTGAGGATGTACATGTATTTGGCTTTCAGATGTAGCACAATAACTTTCATCAACTTCCCAGAAATTAAATTAATGTCAGTCCATTTGAGATTCTGGTTTCAATATCAGCACAGCGATAATACATTTTAAATGGAATTGTATCCTACTTTAATAAAACGGAAAGTTTACACACGACTGCATTACTTTGCTTTCATTACCTTTCTACCTCATCCAGCCCACGCCCCATACTATTTTTTATCGACATAAAACTCGTTGTTTGTAAGTTGGACATTAATATTAATAGGGCCCAGGTTTTCCACTGGCAGACTGATTCTTGTCAGATTCAGATTGTTACAGACGACGATAGGGTCCAGTTTTCAACTGGCAGACGGGTTCTTGTCAGATTCATTTTGTTACAGATGACGATAGGGCCCTGATTTTCCAATGACAGACGAGTTCGTGACAGAATGGGGTTCTTGGGTAGTCTGGTTCTTGGGCTGTTCAGACGACGAAGATAATTGTGATGCATGCAAATTTGCCACAACAAAGGAATGTCACATGGTTACTAACATTTAAATAACAATAAGACAAAGGTTAATAGATATGTGTAAACGAACCCCAAATCCCCGGTTTCAACTTGTTCGAGCAAACAACAGTTCTCGGATGCGCCGAAATATTGATGTCTTTTCAAACCGTAAATGACCTAACTGCACTTCACTTTCAATGCGCCTCGAGTGTTTTGCTGACATATTATCCACAAATCGTGCGTGTATTCTGTAATTTCATTTGAATTTTAACTGTAAACAATGATACAATCCCTCGTATTATACTCTAATAAAATCAAATTCAATTTATTAGCTCCAACTAAAGCGTTGAAACCAGTTTCTTGATAAAATTCATAGCAGCACTTTAGAATAATATAACTATGTAGAGTCGAAGCACTGAGTCTTGGGTATATAATTATATGTATAGAAAACGCTTAAAAACACAACGTTGTAAAGACACTTGATTGACAAGGTGATACTGTAGTTTTGTGTAGAGCTGTTGTGGGCTTAACACCAATTTCAGCACATGATACATGGAAGCCAGTAAAACGGGTGTGGGAAGAACCCGGAAACCCCCCAGGAAGAACCACCCATCCACGGGAAGATCTCACTTACATATATAGGCGCAGACGGAGATTTGAACCCACGTGGACAGAGTTGAGCTAGCATTGATTAATAAAGGAGAAGTCTTAAGATCACTCGACTCCCTTGGTTTTATGTCTATGGAAAACGCTGTGAAAATGAGTATAAAGTGTATAGTATAGACGTGGTGTTGGACTACATTTTATAGAATTTTAAAAAGCTACACAGATTGATTTATCAGTCTGGCAACCACACACCCCCTACAAAATCGTTTCAGTCAACAAAGACAAAGGTAAATCAACCATAGAGGAAGCGGGTGGCATCCTGTTGCAACTGTTAACGCCCTCAGCTAATGGAATGCAACATATCTGACCAATATTCACAGATCTCATTGGACCTGTCTAAGACAGTGGCAATACAAGCTTATTTACAAAATTGAATATGATGAAAATTCTGTCTTCATAGTGCCAACAAGTATTATTACGCCTAAATCTTCGATAATATAAGTTTATTTAACAAATTTTGATCCCAATCTGGTTAAAAATGGAGTTGCTAAAATGTTTACAAGCTCAGCCAATCAGAATTAAGCTGTTGCTAATAATATACTCGGATCTGGTCCATAATCGGAGTCAACCGAGATCTTCATGATACGGTCTTAAAAGTGGTTACAATCTCAGCTAATAAATACGCAAAATCGGTTTATTAATATGCATGGATCCACGTACTTCATCAAGCACATGCGCGATCTAGATTTTAGAAACCTAGGTTTCAAGTTGGATCATAAAGGGATTTAAAAATAGAAGCTTCAAGCCAATTAGATGCACAAGCACTTTTTTATGTTTGATTCTCGCTCATTATCGAGCGTGTCTGTGATTTGATGATAAGAGCCATTATTCCAAGTTTGATCGCAATTGGATTGCAAATATGGTCTCCAGAGTCGTAACAAACTCAGCCAATCACGTTGAAGATCATCTCATTGAATATGCATGGATCTCGCTCATTATTAAACGTGTTCTAAGTCTAACCAAGATCGGACGAGTTATATAACCTTTGAACTGACAAACGTGGAAGAGAACGATGTGTTTTCTAGAGTTCCCTCTTACACGAGGTATATATGACCAAACCGAGCGATTGGGAAATGGCCAGGACAAAGCAGACAAAGCAGACATTAGTCTGAAGAATGGAAACTACAGAATCATGAACTAAAACAGAAACTATAACTTAAACTTAAACTACAACTATTGCTGACAAAGACAAATCAAAGACAATATTTAGTACAGTGGAAAATGAGCAAAGAGTCCAACTCACAGGAGCAAGCTGCACGTAATAAAACAGCAGTATGCAAAGCCAACAAAGTGATCACAAGGATGTTGGAAAAATACTTTACGATACGAAGAATAGAGA
This sequence comes from Potamilus streckersoni, assembly GCA_016746295.1. Classification (NCBI taxonomy): domain Eukaryota; kingdom Metazoa; phylum Mollusca; class Bivalvia; order Unionida; family Unionidae; genus Potamilus; species Potamilus streckersoni. Next base: position 587,603 of record JAEAOA010000378.1, on the reverse strand, counting down.
AAAATTGAGAATCATTTCTAGAATGTTATTACCAGTGAGGGACACAATTCATAGATATGTCAAAAATATATAGAGAACAGACGGCTGATATAATGATTACAATGAAGGTTTTAAACCCATAGTACTTAACCAAAACATACTCAATAAACAGAGACGGATACATAGGCTACATGCTAAGATCAAAGAATAAGAGCCCAGTACTACCATACGGAGAGATGGTCATCAAGGGTCAGCCGGTTTCTGTAAGAAAACCTACCCCAATTTGGAAGAATATAAAAAACAAACGGGAGAATTACATCTGAGTGACATCCCCCTAGAGATACCTTTGCAAGAGACCAAAGAGAGGCTTGAGGAAAAATTCAAGATCAAAGTCATATCTGCTAGATTAGATACCATTCCCTTAACAACAATCTACCATGGAAACAGGATCCTAGAAATAGCAAAAGCAAACTAAGATAAATGAAAAGAGCATTTTGCTTATGTGGATTTCTAACAAATACGTGGTATAAAGGCTGTATCTACGATAGGAAGTGTAACAGATGCGGACTACCGGAGCATACACAGCACAAATGTCCATGAAATTTCGGAAATCCAGAGCAGCAACGACAGCAACAACGAAACCAACAGACACCAGAAGAAAGAACTGAAATAGAACAAATAAAACAGCAACCAAACCCCAAGAGACAGCAGAAAGGAAATCAACAAATACAAAACTTACAAAAGAAAATATTCATAGAACAACGGCCAATACAAAAACAACAGACTAACAACCGGTACAACAGACAGATCACAAACATGTATAGTCAACAAAACAGCGCCAACAGCCTCAAAAGTCCAACCTAAAGCAAAATCTACAAACGCAACAAGAATCCATCCGAATGGCTGTAGTATACATACCTGGATGGATACTACCAATGTGGAGGATATGTACAAAACTCTCACTCTACCTTATGCTGCTCACCAAGCACAGGTGGAAATGCCACAGATAATCAACAATGTCCAAACTAAAGTCTAAAGCAACAACAATCCAAAGTAAAAGCAGCTGAAGCAACAGGAAAAATCCAACATCACAGCAAAATAAGCAAGAAATCAACAAACAGGCATTAACATTGGCAACACTAGTTTCACAAATAGAAACGACCAAGAGAGAGAGAGAGAGAGAGAGAGAGAGAGAGAGAGAGAGAGAGAGAGAGAGAGAGAGAGAGAGAGAGAGAGAGAGAGAGAGAGAGAGAGAGAGAGAGTGAGAGAGAGAGAGAGAGAGAGAGAGAGAGAGAGAGAGAGAGAGAGAGAGAGAGAGAGAGAGAGAGAGAGAGAGAGAGAGAGAGAGAGAGAGAGAGAGAGAAGCTACAATTAGAAGAGCAAAATAGAGTGGAAAGAGAATACCTACTTCAAGAAGATGAAGTTCTCGACGAACAATGGCTTATGGAACAAGAAGCGGAAGAATACTTCCTTCAAATTTAAAAAAAAATAAAAAAAAGAAATTAAAAAAATATTACTAATAATAAAACACATACATAGTACACAACTATCACAGATTTTATGCAATATAAAACTTTTTAGACAGATAATGACTTAGAAAATCTACAATATAGCACAATTTCTACACTTAAGGCAAGAGGGCCTCCTTAAATGGTCTGAAAAGATCAAACAGGGAGAGCACCCTCAAAAAAACATTACATTGATAACAAGCAACTATTGATGGATAAATGACAGACATAGGGCTATAACGCGAGTTCACGTGTCTTTGGTCGTATCAAGCAATAATAATAATAATAATAATAATAATAATAATAATAATAATAATAATAATAATAATAATAATCAACGAGTTTGGGATTTTTAAATTTGCAGTAATTACTGTATTTCGTAGTAGACATGCTCTAAAATAATTATAAGGAAACATTTTGTTCAAAGTTATAAAATCTTGATTTGGGAAGTCAGTCTCTCTCTCTCTCTCTCTCTCTCTCTCTCTCTCTCTCTCTCTCTCTCTCTCTCTCTCTCTCTCTCTGCGTGTGTGTGGGTGTGCGTGCTTGTGAGTGGTAATACGTATTTGCAAACAGGCAAAATATTTAATGAATTGCACCAAAAGAAGTCCAAAACATTATTGAATTGACCACTTACTCATGTATCTGGACATTGTCAGGGTGGGGCAGTCGGGGATATATTTTATAAAAGAAGAATTTTGTTTGAATAAGAACTAGGACAGGCACGAGTGTTTCTTATCCTAGGGCCCTTGATCGCTCTTTACGACCCTGGACTTCGTAGGGTACTCATCTGTAACATCGGCGACTTGTATGGTTTTGATACGTGATCAGTCATGATCCTAAACTACTGGCGATAATCCGCTACGCTCCTTTATCCATCATAGCCTCCAATGCAGAGAGTTCCTCATTGACATGACTATGCATAAATTATGTGAATTTATAGAAGGAAATACTTTGAACGGTTGTAGTTTTTTGCCAAAAATCTTGGAGTTATAAAAAGAAATCTGCCCTAAATGATTTTGCATATCGTGAAATGGGGAGGACACCCTGACATATCAATATATATTATTGTATTCTAAAATACTGGACTAAACTTATCTTCTCAGATAATAGAAAATATATATGCCATATATAACTTGATGTTTATAGACATAGAATGCCATCGTGAAAAGCAAAATTGTGTACGACTAGTGATTTATTAAACAGTCCTGGTCAAGGGAAGTCTTGGTAAAGCAAGCTGTCAGAAACATAAGCATTTTCTTATCTTTTGATCAAGCAACGGCTGACGGACAAGTTTATCCAAAATTGGCAATAAGAAATAATATAATTTTCAAGGGCAAAATTAAGTAGCAATTTGTCATCACATTTTCATTAAAGAAGCATTTCGATATAGTAACAGTGACAAAATTAGGAAATTTTCTTTTTAAAATAAGTTGTCTCCCGTATTTTACATATTGAATAAGGGGGATGGAATATACCACAATCCACCCCACTAGATCAAAGAATCATTTGTAAATTTTTTTACAATATTTTGGGATATGAGTTTCCTTGTTTGTATCAGAAGTGATTGTGTTTATAAACGTGAATTTGACGTGTTTGGTTATTCGCCTTTAGCAAAGGTTCAAGAGTTGTTTTTGCTGTGGCTTTGTCTCTTTCCGCCGCCATATTGCTCCACGTGAACAAAAGTAGTTCACAATATAAATCTTAATGGCGACAAGTTGCATCCGAGGTTTGTTTCTCGCATTGACAGAAAAGGCGCAGGATGTTCAGATTGGTTGCCATAGGTGATAAAGGAGCATAGCGGATTATCCATCGTGGTTTGCAACATTAATGACCACTACGGTGTTAAGACGTGCATGCGTTGTCCTGTACATGTATAAGGCTTGTTCTTAAATAGCTTACAATTTTAATGAAGTTTTAGAAACTAAATAAAAACATATTTGTTGTTTTAGTACAGTTTATGAAAACTTTTACCTGTGAAACCGACCATAATGTAATCTAGGTAGGTATTCCGATTAGTTAGGATTATTTGCAATGTAGATTTTATGCCGTTCTCAACTGACGTCACATGACCCAAATACGCTGTGTAATGACCAAAATGGCGCTTCTACTCTAATACATTGACTGGGTCTGGACCCGGTGTTGTCACTTAAGGATGAGTCTAAGTAGCACATAAATGGGAGTGCTAGCTAACCCAACTCCAAATGTTACAAGCATGACCCCTCACAATACCGATAGTACTCATGTTCCATTTCAATAGTTACAAAAGAGCTTTAAGATGGCAAATCAAACAAGATCAAGTCCAACGAATTATCTAACCTTGCACAAGGCTAGAGAGAGATTAACGTCCAAAATGGAAATTTAAATAGACATTGACCTATTCATCTAAACGTGAACAACTCTAAAAAGTTTACGTTTATGATGGTATATCAAATAAACTTTTACAGGATCGAGTCCAACCGAAGCATCTAACCTTGCACAAGGTTTGAGGGATTTACGTTCAGGATGGTAAATTAACAAGATATTCGCTGCATCAAGTGCTAACGAAACATATAACCTTGCACAAGGCTAAGAGATTTACGCTTAAGATTGTAAATCAAATAGACATGAATCAAATTTAAAGTATCTAACCTTACACAACCCTGAGAGATTCACCTTTAAGATGGTAATAAAATAGACACATTTAGGGCAAAACCTGGCACAGCGCCCTGATATTTACGTTTATGATGGCGTATCAAATAAACATTGACAGGACAGAGTACAAACAAAATATCTAACCTTGCACAATTTTAGGAGATTTACGTTCAATATGGTAAATCAAATAGATCGAACACAACCCAAATATCTAACCTTCTGCAACGCTAAGAGATTTACATTTAAGATAGTAAATCAACTAGATGCATGCAAGTAAATCAACTGGACACGTGCACGTCAGAGTAAATCAACTAGACGCATACAAGACAGAGTAAATCAACTAGACGCATGCAAATCAGAGTAAATCAACTAGACGCATACAAGACAGAGTAAATCAACTAGACACATGCAAGTCAGAGTAAATCAACTAGACACATGCAAGTCAGAGTAAATCAACTAGAGGCATACAAGACAGAAAATCAACTAGACGCAGACAAGACAGAGTAAATCAACTAGACGCATGCAAGTCGGAGTAAATCAACTAGACACATGCAAGTCAGAGTAAATCAACTAGACGCATACAAGACAGAGTAATCAACTAGACACATGCAAGTCAGAGTAAATCAACTAGACACATTCAAGTCAGAGTAAATCAATTAGACACATGCAAGTCAGAGTAAATTAACTAGACGCATACAAGACAGAGTAAATCAACTAGACGCATACAAGACAGAGTAAATCAACTAGACGCATACAAGTCAGAGTAAATCAACTAGACGCATACATGACAGAGTAAATCAACTAGACACATGCAAATCAGAGTAAATCAACTAGACGCATACAAGACAGAGTAAATCAACTAGACACATGCAAGTCAGAGTAAATCAACTAGACACATAAAAGTCAGAGTAAATCAACTAGACACATGCAAGTCAGAGTAAAGCCGAAATACATAATCTTCCACAAAGCTAAGAGGTCTATGTTCAAGATGTAACTCAAAAAGACCGAACAGGTCCAAGTCCATCCGAAATATTTAACGTACCACAGAACTAATGGACTTATGATGAAGATAGTAAATCAAATAGACATGTACAGAATAACGCTCAGCCGTAATGCCTGACCTTCCAACCGAAATTAGTTCTCATGAAATAAAAATTTCATACAATACTTTGTTCGGATCTCAAAAATATCACTAAAGCGGAAAAGAAAAGTAAACATGCTTTTCAAAGTGGAAATTGCTTTTAGTGAAGTTTTCGATAAATTTTCACCCCTTAAATAAAGAGCAGTGAAGAGACTGATTTACAAATACCTGATAAGATACAAAGGCCAAATAATAATAAACATGATACTTGGTCCAGGCAGCTTTCACTTTGGGGATGTAAAAACCCCACTACTAGTTTAGTTTTTTTTAAAAACAAAAAAAGAAGGAAAAAGGAGAAAAAGGGTTCAAATATGTATTTGTACATTATTTGTGAGTGTAATGCGTACGTGTGTATGTGTGGTCTGTGAGTAAGACAACGTACCTAAAGATCAGGATGCAAAATAATTAAACGTAATGACACCGTACATCAGGTCAGGTGGTGGTATAGGCTAACATAGAAAATCCTAACTACATTGTTTCAGTTAAAACAAAATAGTGCTGACAGGCATAGTCCAAGCCATGTATAATTGAATTGATCTCGCTAGCTGTTTTATGTCGTACAAGCTGAATTGATCCCACAAGCTGCTTTATGACGTACACACTGAATTGATCCCACTAGCTGCTTTATGACGTACACACTGAATTGATCCCATTAGCTGCTTTATGACGTACACACTGAATTGATCCCACTAGCTGCTTTATGACGTACACACTGAATTGATCTCACTAGCTGTTTATGTAGTACAAGCTGAATTGATCCCACTAGCTGCTTTATGACGTACACACTGAATTGATCTTGATCCCACTAGCTGTTTTATGTGGTACACACTGAATTGATCTCGCTAGCTGTTTTATGCCATGCACACTGAATTGATCCCACTAGCTGTTTTATGTAGTACACACTGAATTGATCTCACTAGCTGTTGTATGAGGTACACACTGAATTGATCTTACTAGCTGTTTTATGTAGTACAGACTGAATTGATCCCACTAGCTGTTTGTATGAAATGCACACTAAATCACAGTAGCTGTTTTGTGCTGTACACACGGAATAGATCCCACTAGCTATACATGCCATGCACACTGAATTGATCCACTAGCTGTTTTGTGTCATACATACGGAATTAATCAAACTAGCTGTTTTATGAAATGCACACTGAAATAATCACACTGGCTGTTTTATTAGTATACACATAATTGATTCCATTAGCTGTTTTATGTCGTACAGACTGAATTGATCTTGCTAGCTGTTTTATATCGTACACACTGAATTGATCCACTAGCTGTTTTATACTGTACACATTGAATTGATCCTACTAGCTGTTTTATGAAATGAACCCTGAATCGATCTTACTAGCTGTTTTATGTCAGGCCCAATGGATTGATCCAAGTAGCTGTTTATGTCCTGCACGCTGAAATGATCCCACTAGCTGTTTTACATCATGTACAATGAAAGGATCCCGCTAGCAGTTTCATAGCGTGTAGTACACTCTAAATTGATCCCACTAGCTGTTTTATGTCATGTAGTACACACTGAATTGATCCAATTAGCTGTTTTATTCCATGCACACTGTATTGACCATATTAGTTGTTTTATGTCGTACACATTGAATTTATCCCACTAGCAATTTTATGCAATGCACACTCAATTGATCCAACTCGCTGTTTTATGTCATGAATTCAACATGAAATAGCGTTATATTTTGCTTGTGCTATTGCACATTTCTAGGAAATTTTGACGTTTGGAGCATGACAACAATACTAGTTATGCGGATTAGAGTTTTACTTGTTTTGTAGTGATTTTTATCATTTGGTAGGCAGGTGAATTTTATCTTTCATTATTGCTATTTATACTCGAGATTTTAATTTTTAGTAGTGTTTGTGATCACTCAATGTGCGGATTAGAGTTTTATGACGAATGTGCCCGAGGACAACCAAAGATTATGTTTTTGACGACAATAATTTATGGGTGTACTTTTCATTTGTCTGGCATGACTTCTATGTTTGACCGTGTAATCAGACTTGGGTTAACCATAAACCCTTGTTGCTATAACTTGCCTGCAGTTGTAGACGTGCTCATCTTGACCGTTATAAATACCTGTCAACATACCCTGTCTAAATGGCATGGCACAGGGGTTATGGGTTAAAATTTTTGTTTTAGCGTCACTTAGCTGAATATTTTACATAATGTCTGCTTTCAAACACACACAACTCAATAAGTTTGTTGCTTGGAAACATCTATTCGCTTGCATCAGAGACGCAAACCAGCATTTCTGAGGTTGACTTACGTAAGCTAATTTATTTTGTTTTTTATGACTGTCGTTGGACGGTGAGATTAAAATGTCTTACCAAAGGACAGAATACGGCATATTCTGGGAATCAAACCCAGTACTCATACACGGAAATCAAATATATTAAATACTAGACAGTTTCTTATTTTGCATAGGGTCTAATTTTTAAAGAAAAATAACTTCCTAGGAGTTTAGCCATTTAATAAATACCTTTTATATCGTTGGTACACTTAAAATATACGGCTGTCTGTATATATATATATATATATATATATATATATATATATATATATATATATATATATATATATATATATATATATATATATATATATATATATATATACAGGTGTGTATAGGTGTGTATAAGAAGAAAAGCAAAGCTGTATACTCTACAACCCAAATTACACAATCAATTCTTACACCAAACTAAAGGGACGTAAAAGTTCTTTTGACAGTATCAAAGAAATATATTTTAAAATTGTCAGGATAAACAGTGAGGAAATTGTGGGAAATTCTATTTCTTTAAAATTATAACCCTATGCAAAGTACGAAACTGTAGAGCGCCACCTAATCCATATGAATCAAATCTCCAATTCTAGAGAGCTACTCAGAGGGAAGAGTGATGATTGGCTAAAATTATTTCAATGTTCATAAATCATCAACCATGATTAAATTTCGACCAATGGGCTGTTCTCTCAACGTTTGTGCTTTATGAGAGGATTAGTATGACGTACAGGGTGTAAAAAGCAAGAGATAATTGGCGGGGGCTATTACAAATATTTCTTTCGAAAATAAACTTGCACCATTTTTCTGTCGGCGTTTTCACTTTGGTTTATTAATGTAACAATACAGATGGCACCATGAAATACCGGTCACCTCAAACAAGTTTAATCCTGGTTTTTCCAAAGGAAATATTTTGCAGCTTTAACGTTCCTTGTTGCTCTGAAAATGATGCTTGGAGTTCTGAAAAGTGTTTTAATATACACATGAATGAAAATTCCATTAGCAAGTATAGAGCTTATGTTAAACAATTTCTTGAGTTAGTGTATAAATCTTGTCTCAAGAAAAGGGCTATGTATTAAAAAGGTTAGTTTATTGTCATGATTTTTGCACGTCTTAGTATGAAGCTTGCACCACAACCCACAACAAACAAGCAAACATAAAATCCCCAGCAACAACAACAACCAAAGAGATTTTTTTGCGACATGTTGTAGACTGGCAAGGAGGCTAAGCAGACGAAAGTAATTGATAATCTACGTATGCTGATGACCATCAATTTTCCTGAAACTCTGCAAATGTCAGCCATGCAAATGAAAACGGCATCAAAAATGAGAAAGAAACGTACTGTCGTACAATAAATTAGTTATGTATGGGGCCGGCCCGAGGGTTTTGGGGCGCCCTAGGAGAATAATTTTCTCTGGCTCCGCTCCCCCTCCCCCAATCATTTTGTTCTAATATGACGCCCTTTATTTCCTAGTGGCCTGGGTGACCACCTATTTTACTTGTGGTCAGGCCGGCCCTGGTTACGCATTATTTTCTAGTTTTCTAGCGTCAGTTTTTCATACGGTTGGGGATTTTGCGCCCTCGATTTATCTATAATATTCATTTTCTCGCCCCACAATGATATATATGGAATCCGATTGGAGGTTGTCTTCCTGTTAACTAATTTTAGATTGTGCCATGTTGTGTCCAAAGAAACAAAATTAGATCAAAGTGTAACACTGGCCATGTTGTGATGTTATGAATCTATGCTCTTAAAATAAGTAGCAGAAGGAAGTAAAACGCAACAAGCTTTGTAAATTTCGACAAATAATTTTTTTCCCTAGAATAAAAAGTGAAAGTGAAAAAGGAACAAACCGTGTTGCGAATCAAATTAAAAAAATAATAATAGAATTACAGACACCAGTTCTAATAATTTAAAGTTCTGAATAAACTTTAGTAGAAATGCAAATTAAGTCTAACACTGAAAGTGTATAAATCCAACGCTGAAGGTGTTGTTGTGCCTGTGGTGGCCTGTATTGTGTTTTTATACCAACGGGCTTTCGTTGAAACACAGTAATAAAATTTCAGCATTGAATTTAATAAATCCCAGTGATAATCTCTATGCAAGAATATTATTTTTAATGGGCTTTAGCTCGTTAAAGAAAAATTTTCGCACATATAAAATGACATAGAAATTAACGCTGCCACTGTAAATGCCAATGCCATTAAAAACTAGTGATGTCACTGTCAATACGAGTGCCTTTAAAAGGGCATCGAAATTTTTTTGTATCTACCGCGCCATTCAGAAAATTCAATTGAATTTCAAGAAATAAATTCCAGCCCAAACGAACTAATGAACACAGCAATTATACAATTGATTCTGCTAGATGTTAAAGCAAGAATTAATAATCTTTCCATAAACAAGATTGAATAGTGATCTGCCTGACCTCGGTTCACAATTAACATTTTCTACACAAAAAAAATACCAATGGTAAATAACCTTCTAGAAAGTTCTTAATGTTCTTAGTTATTTTCAGAAAGTCTATTACTAAAATGATAATATATAATCTGGACGATTTTATGTTCACCAGGCAAATTGCAGGGGGATTCCGATAATTTAGACCCCAGGCAAATTACAGGAGGATTCCGATAATTTAGACCCCAGGCAAATTACAGGAGGATTCCGATAATTTAGACCCCATGAAAAATGCAGGGGGATTCCGATAATTTAGTCCCCATGACTACTGCAGGGAGATTCCGATAATTTAGACCCCAGAAAAACTGCAGAGGGATTCCGATAATTTAGACACCCATGACTACTGCAGGGGGAAATTCCTATAATTTATACCCCAGGAAAACTGCAGGGGAATTCCGATAATTTAGACCTAAGGCAAACTGCAGGGGGATTCCGATAATTTAGACCCCAGGCAAATTGCAGGGGGATTCCGATAATTTAGACCCCAGGCAAATTGCAGGGGGATTCCGATAATTTAGACCCCAGGAAAACTGCAAGGAATTCTGATAATTAGGACCCCAGGAAAACTGCAGGAGGATTCCGATAATTTAGACCCCAGGCAAATTGCAGGGGAATTCCGATAATTTAGACCCCAGGCAAATTGCAGGGGGATTCCGATAATTTAGACCCCAGGAAAACTGCAGGAGGATTCCGATAATTTAGACCCAGACCCAACATATTCACTTCTATTAATAATGATTCGGATCTTAAACCAATCCACACTGAGAATATTTCAGCTATATATTAGTTGTTTACAGAATACAATTTTTAAAAATCAATAATTCAGGTCAAGTAGAAAATATACTTTATTTTGGACATGGTTACATCCAATAGATAATGTTGCATTACAGTGGTATATAATAAAAAAATCTAACAAACAAACAATGCAAATTAAATATACATACCAGTGTCAAAAGAAACGAAATGAAATCGAAGTGTAGGCAATATCGGCCATGTTATATCCAAAGATTATGGAATGACATCGAAATGTATTATTTACCATGCTGTGTCCAAATAAACGGAATGATATCAAAGTGTAAGCAATAATGGCCGTGTTGTGTCGAAAGAAACGGAATGACATCAAAGTGGAAGCATTAGTGGCCGTGTTGTGTCGAAAGAAACGGAATGACATCGAAGCGGAAGCAACAGTACTAACTTCTGTTTTATATTGTTTTTATTTCCAAAATCTGTGGTAACATTGGAATTTGTCGTGAAGATTTTGCTGTTATTGAACTTGTCGTAGGAAAACAAGGTATCACTCTTATGAAAAATGATACATGGACACCCAATTCCATTTATTCATCCGTTACACTTTCTATCTTTCATTTTATTGGTTACCAAACAGTCTTAGGTAGCTTTAAACGTTTTCCAACACCAATATACAAGGACTTCACGTGAACAGTTACTGTATAAATCAGAATGGTAATTAACGCATTTAGAATGGCAAATAATGCCTTTTAAAATAGCATTTAACGTGTGCCTTATAAATGAGAAATGGTTACAATTTTTGTCATACAGATGGGAAGGCGGTATGATGAAATGACATATGTGAAGTCTAAATAATTCATACAACAACAACAACAACAACAACAAAAGAATTACAACAACAATATTGTTTGAGTCTCAGGCTCGCCTAACGTGAGTACGTGAGAAAGCCTACCAGCAGCTTTCCGTTGGTCCGTGGTTCTTAACCGGTTTCTTCCTCCGCCATTAATACTGGCCGTCATGTATATCCTATATTGTGCTGAAAATGGCGTTAAACCCTACAATAACAACAATATAACTTTGTCTTGACAGTAACTACATAAAGAAGTATAACATATGTGATCCTGTTTTTAAATGAGCGTCAGCACGAATGAAAATTTTCCAATCATTTGTGTTGGTACCACGTTCAGATACACGGTATTGGTATATATAATTACAAATAGGTACCCCGCAAATGATTAAAATTGTATATCCAAAATGGATTCCCTGCCAATTGATAAAATTGGATATCTTGTAAATTGTTAAAAATGGATACTCTGCAAATTGCTAAAAATGTATTCTCTTCAGATTATTAAAAATGGATAACATACAAATTGTTAAAAATGGAAACTATGCAAATTGTTACAAATAGGTACCCTGAAGTTTTCAAAACTGCATTCATTGCAAATTGTTACCAATAGATTCACTTCAAATTGTTACAAATAGGTACCCTGAAAATTGTTTAGAATGCATTCATTGCAAATTATTACAAATAGATTCCCTGCAAATTGTTACAAATAGGTACCATGCAAACTGTTACAAAATGGATTCCCTGCAAATTGTTGGAAGTGAATACCCAAAAAAGGTTAAAAAATGTACTCCCTACAAATTGTTACAAATGGATACTCTGCAAATTTTTGCAAAGGCATACCCTGAAACTTGTTAAAAAAGGATACCTTCCTATTGTCACAAATGGATTCCTTGCAAATTATTACAATGAGATACACTACAAATTGCTACAAGTGATTCACTGCAAAATATTACAAAGGGATTTCCTTCAAATTTTCACAAAGGGATACCCTACAAATTACTACAAATGATTATGCTGCAAATTGTCACAATAATTCACGATCATTATACCATATGGACAAGTCAAATGGGTAATACGATTACGAAATTTATTGTTTAGATAAGTCTTTCTCTGGATTTCTCAGTACGTCGTCGATATCTCTGTGAACTTGCAACAGATTTTATTTATCAAAATTATTATCAAAAGGTAAATCACTTAACACAATCTGCATGTGACAGAGAATAAGATGTTGCTGAAATAGCCACATATTTGACTATGTTCATTCTTAGAGAATTTTTTCATTTTTAGATGTTCTAGCCATAATACAGAGAAACATACATATGAAGGCGTTTTTGCTCAGGAAACTTTTCTAACTTTTGTTCCTGAAATAACCATTAGCTGAGGTTTTGTTAAACGATTTTGGTCAATTAAGTACTAAGACATTATACATACGAGTTCTCTGGCATCTTCACTTGCCAAGGTTCCGATATGATAACCCTATCTACACCTTGACGGATCGAACAGACACATTGGTGCTTTGTCCTAGCGACATGTATTGGATTTAACGAGTTGCTTCCCTCAGTATGTAACGCAAACTAACTGTGCTAAATTGGCGGCGTTCAAAACACACCAACCTCTTTCACTACGGTTCGTTGCTAGGGAATGACCTCCGCGGTGTAATTTACCCAGTGTGGATAGATAAAAAGAAGAATGCAGATCACTGAACAAGTATATTGAAGAAATAAACACGACGAGCCCCCTTTCAATGAACAAATATAAAATTTAATCAGTTTATCAACAGAATTTAAAATGAAAAGAAATCAATGACTTGGTTACAAAAGAAGGAAAATGGTGCTAACATGTACTCAAATAAAAAGACAATACAAATTTCTTTAAATGTAAAATTACTTTCAACGTTAATATACTATCTTCATTGCCAATGAGATGTGACCTTTGAGTGCAAAGATGAGAGACTTCATCACCTATTTTATGCGGACATCAAGACTTCCGTTCGTCCCTGCTCTGCCGATCTTTGTCTAGCTGTTTGGTCTTGGACTCTTGTCCGTCGAACTCTGATTTAACAGTCGTCTCTGGACTTAGATTTCGGCTTAGAATTTGCTCTGGTCCTGTGATTGGTTTAGGGATTTCTCAGGTGAATCCAGGAAAGCTGTTTCCTTCAATAAATAAAATGTCTCGCAATAGACAATAGGTCACATTCCCAGGTATATTTATATTTTTACATTAATTCGGCTCAGAAAACAAAAGGCATAAATTCTGCCGCAGTAACTCATTGCTCCCTAACTCTTATGTTTACATAGATGGTCAAGGCTTGTCCTGACCTTAATTCGGATCACGCTAGGGATGGTCAATTAAATTCAACTCAGCCGTATGAACCCGTATGTAACCTCCCCTTGACTTCTTACTCTACCAATCTAGCAGTGTTAAGTTACATATGGCTTAGACCCTCAGATCTAACTATTCTAAAATAGTTTACTCGACCAATTAAATATTACAAACTAGCATATAGATATACACTTAAGTGATCAATTAAATATTACAAACTAGTATATGGATATACATGTAATGTTAGGTCATACTCATTATAGACAGAGTTAATCCATAAAACTATGAAATATTACCCATCATTCCTTAAGCTTAATTCATGAAAATTCCTAATCACTCCTATGTATTAAAGATTCAATTACATGCAATCTTGTCAACTAATCTAATGAAATTTTAATTACATTCAATCTTGCCAATTCTCCAAATGAATTGATAATTAGAAAATCAAAAAATAAAATGTCGTGACTAGCATTTCACTAAAATCCTGCAAAATGAAATCATACATACATACATCATATCAAGAATACATTTGCAAATAGATCAACAAATGAAATAACATATTAAAATCGGGAAACTAAGATTGCGTACCTTTTGCCGTTTTCTTTATTCGTTTCCACGAACCTCACGTATAGTCCTTCTCCTAATTGAGACAATTATCTGGCCCCTTACTCTATAACGAAAACGTACTTGTTACGAATTCAAATGTAGAGTTTGTCTACCCGCAGAGACAAAACTCCCGCTTTACTGCCAAATCACGAGATAACGTCTTACACGCTCCCGGAGTCGACCACTCTTTTTTTCAAGAAAGATTGAAGGAATGAAGAGTTTTCCTAAAGTAAAACCTTTAATTTCTTACAGAGTTACGCCCATAAATCCATATTAACCAATCAGAATAGACCGTTTCCTAAACCTGTTCGTAGAATTTTTGGATTGACAAGACAACTAAACAACTAATCATGCCGTAATTAACATTCCTTTAAACAATCATTTATACCCAGCTCCAGCCCTTTATCCGGCCGATTTTGGGAAAGGGTCTTATGTCATTCTCTTGTACCATAGCATATGACTCGGTCAAGTGACGTCGGCTAGAACGAATTCCCTTTTGACGTTCAGAGATGAAATGAAAATAATCATCTAACTATCTCTAGCCCTTTCTACTTTAATTAAGTTGACTTTGATACAACTCCTTTAACCAAAGCTCCTAAGAGTTTTCAAAATTAGACACATCACATTAACCAATAGCGTGATGCAGTGTACATCTGCCAAAAATGGTTGAGGCAATTGACCTAAAACGGACACTTTGTAAATTTAACATCGAAAGTACGACTATGTACCAGAGGAAAGCCATTACAGATGTATTTGAGTGGAATGTGTTTGTTCAAACACGGATCGACAGTGGAAAATTCATTATTTATCAGTCCATTCAAGTTGTGTGCTCCCCTTGTCTTGATCGTATAGGAACAGTATTAAAATTTTTTAAACAACTTATCTGTTCTATCCGCCAAGGCGTAGATAGGGTATTCATATCGGAAACATGGCTTGCGAAGATGATACCCTGGATAATCTTTGAATCCGTCTTTGGAAATAAAACGTACGCGATAACATGATTTCATCTGAAGCTCCTTAGTTAACTGGCGAAACAATGAACTGTTCTAACTGTCTGACAAGTGTGTGTGTATATTTATGGAGAAGTGTCATTTCTGAAAGTTAGGTAATCTGAAGTTGTCAGACGAACTGCATTATTTTGAGCCTAGTTCAACAGTCATGGAATATATTTAATTCAGACTGGTTACGCTTAATAAATGGGCATGATTCCTAATGAAAACTCTAGGATTAAATGTGCTTATCGCAGCCGATAGAATCAGTAGACACCATTTTTTCTGCTATTAAAGACAATGGTTATAGGACACCGGGTCGAATTTATAAGAAATTCATTCCTAATTAGGATCCAAGAGATTGAATGTCTGTAAAAGTCTACGAACACAATAATGGCGGTAAAGGCTTGAAGAGACAAGGTATTTTGCATGAGTCTCACGTAATTTATTGATATCAATATGACAATTTGTAATTTATGTGCTTATATTTACATGAATTTATTTGGTTAGATTCGTAGATCAATTTTCTTGACATGAATACAACTGTGCGAGTTCATCTATATGAATCCGTACTACGATATTCTTTTTTAAGTTGATGAATCATTTGAATGTATAGTCTCGATTGCTACAGGTAAATATGTATCTAGAATTTCATGCCTTACTTATAGTGGTACGAGTTACGAGAATCCGTGTAAATTCTCCGATTTAGACAATTTTACACATGCTAAAGACTTGGGACTTATTGAGTGAAAGTAACGTTGTTAAATTGCATATATGCTTGAGATTTCGTAAGGAATTTTATTCATTCATATGAGTAATTTAGGCGAGATGGTAACTGATGTCTCCGTGAAGTGATGAAACAGCCATTATACAGGACATTAATCGTGCGAAACTATGTTGCTTATGGTCTGCCGTATTTAGGTTTGAATTCCAATAGAATGTATCTGACATTAACGAGAGGAGAAAGTATGATCTCCTCGCAGTAGGGCACCTAACAGAATTCTTAGGTTGCCATTTTATTTACTTTTGGAAGGTGAGATATCTCCATGGAAATTATCCACGTGACGTATCACGTATTTACAAACCCAAAAAAGTGACCACACAAAGTTGGAAAGGCCTAAAGAGGTTTGACACCTGAGAATTTGGGAAAAGTGAAAAGTGGAAAGGACTCAGACTTACATGAACAAGGAAGTCAAAAGAACAGTCGCAGTTAACTTAAACTGAACTAGAATCATTAGGTTATGAATCTGTACAAGGCAGTTCGATCTTCCACTCGATTTGATGATGAATTAATTCTATCGCTTAACAGATTGGCTATTTGCATAAGCATATTTGTTTTTTAAATTCGTTGAATAATTTAATTTAAAGAAGTGTATCTTTCAACTGTAATGCATTATTACAATTGTTTATGAATTTTATTGTTTATGAATTTTGAATATTTTTTTAAAATTTGTACATGTATCAATCTGTTCTATATATCTGCTCAGATGTTTGTCTATTCCACCTATAAGATTCACACTTTATATTGATATTTACTCGTTCCGGGCCAAATACACCGTCCTCGATCACCTCCTCTTGATAACGATAACCAAAACCAGGCAATCCACACCAACAAAGCTGGGGGAGTTTGCAACTATATATATATATATATATATATATATATATATATATATATATATATATATATATATATATATATATATATATATATATATATATAGTTGTTGTTATAGGGTTTAACGCCATTTTCAGCACCAGATAGGCTATGCATGGCGGCCAGTATTAATGGTGGAGGAAGAACCCTGGAAAATTCCGAGAACCACCGACCCACGAGAAGCTACTGGCAGGCTTTCTCGCTTACCCACGTTAGCCGAGTCTGGACTCAAATTCACGCATACAGAGGTGAGATGGCAGTGATCCGTAACGGTCAGCGCAAGAGACCACTCGGCCCCCCCTATATATATATATATATATATATATATATATATATATATATATATATATATATATATATATATATATAGAGAGAGAGAGAGAGAGAGAGAGAGAGAGAGAGAGAGAGAGAGAGAGAGAGAGAGAGAGAGAGAGAGAGAGAGAGAGAGAGAGAGATCATTGGCATTGATTATTGGCATAAAGAATCCCAGATACTGATCCTTTCTGTGATTTAATATCAATATCCATCGGCACTCTTACTGGCTAACCATACAGCAGCTCGGATGGCGAAAACCAAATTGCCTCATGTGGTACGGTCCCATAGCAAAACAAAGCGTAATGCAGCATCATATCCCATTCTTCACCGTCCATGAAACAGTTTCTTCAAAACAGTTTTGAGTATGTCATGAAATCTTTCAACCGTTCCATTGGATTGTGGCCTGTAAGGAGAGGATGTTATCCCCTTGATGTTCAACATGTTGTAGAGTTCTTTTAGAAGTGTACTTGTGAAATTGGTTTCTTGGTCTGTAAGGTTAACCTTAGGTATATCTTTCTGACTAAATATGCCAATTAAAGCGTTGGCCACCGTTTTGAACTCAATATTCTTCAAAGGAATTGCTTCCGGATACCGGGTGGCTTCATCTACGATGGTTAGTATAAATTTGTGGCCTTTATATGCTATAGTGGGCCAACGATATCCATCACAATTTTAACAAAAGGGTCAGACACACCATTGGAGCTTTCTCCTTCCCTGTTATCCTTGCTGTCTTTTGACTGGTGGTACAGGCCTGACAGTGCCTCTGGTTATCCCCAAATATTCGTGGCCAATGAAAAGCAGTTGTTATTCTTTCCTTCGTTTTCTCACTTCCTAGATGACCAGGAAGAGGTATATCATGTGCCAGCTCCACCACTGCTGAACGTAACTGCTTTGGCAAAACTAATTGGACTCCATATTTTTCTCCATCCGATGACTTCCACTTCCGTTGTAAAATTCCATGCTTCCAGAAAAATGCATTGTCCATGTCTACTGCTTCACTTTCCGATGGCAGGGCCTTTTCTCTCACACCAGTCAACGAGCTGTCACGCTTTTGATACTGAGAAATCAATTCCACATCAACATTGTGCAGATGATCAAGTGACAGGTTCTTGTCATCAGCCTCATCTTCACAATTGTTGTCATCCTCGTCCTCATCAGGACCATGATCACTCTCTTCGTCCGTAAATAGCCTATCCAGATGGAAGTCGTCCAGTTCATGGGATCGGACCCCACATTCTTTTTTTTCTTTCACTTTCTTCAGCTTCCTCTTTCCTCGCTCTTGCCTGGTTCCTTGTTACCACCATGGATCCTTTCATCCTATGTAGAATGTCCATTCCGAGAAGCGCTTGAGCTGCTACGTCAAATACCAGTCCAACCAGGATGTGACCCTTGTAGTAGTGGCGTGTCTAATTCGACTATGGCTAATTTCGACTCAAAAGGGTGTCCAAAGGCAGTGTAGAGTGTCAGGTTCTGCTCTTTAAGGATACACGACTTATTTACAATGTCCTCGCGTATCAAAGTCATTTCTGCACCTGTATCTTTAACAAACAATAATTCCTTGTTGTTCACTCTTTCCGGTTCATTATTAACTGTTCACGAATGTTATTCTGGACAAAGCTTAATTTTGTTTATTTCTGCTATGACAATCACGCAAAACATGATCCTTCTGGTGACATTTATACCTCTTTTTGTCTTCATAGGATCTTTATATCAAACCACTTTTCTTGGACTGAGGTGAACTTGATGCCTGGTTATTTGCTTTTTGTCGACTGTGCTTAGAGTCGAACTTACTGTTCTTGATGGGCAAAACGTAGTCTTCAGCAGTATGGAGAACACATAAATTGCCCTTATTGCGCCTTATCAATTGAGCCTGTACTGGCGGGAAAGCATTCAAGACGAATTATTCTGCTAACATCTACGTGGATCATGACTATCAATGAACCGTGTTAAATACGGCTCTTTACGTGCCATCAGACCTCTGTATGTTTCATTAGCATCCATTCTTATACAAACTAACTGGCTAAAATATTCGTGAGGTCTTTTTCCAAAATTATTTATCAGGGCCTTTCTTAGCTCAACACAGATCTTGCTTGTTTGCTGTGCTACTTGTCTGGCCTCTTCCTTTAAGTACCGTTCACAGTTGCAGGGTTTTCATTTCTTTACCTCATTTTGCATGATCAGCCACGGCCTCAACTTCTGTGAGAAATTTAAGAATATTCTCTTTCACTAAATCACTGTAAATTTGAAGTCTAGCTTTGAACGGAAGGCTATCATTCGTTTTATCTACGTCTTGCTGATGTTTCACTCTTTCTATATTTAACTCCAGCTCTTTAAGTTTAAGACTGTGCTCAATTCGCAACTTCTCCTTTTCAGGGTCTAATTTTTGTCTTTCAACTGTGCATTTTCTCTCTAACTGCAACCAATCACATTCAGTTTGCGTGTTGGTGTCCTTGGATACTTTTTTGTTTGCTCTCTGTATTCAGTATCTTTATATTGTATCAAATTTGTTTGCTGTTTCCTTCTGGTTCTATCCATTGTAATGCTGTGCTCTTCAACAATGGTTCCTATTTTCTCATCGATATTGCTACCTTGATTTGCCATTTTAATCCTTATTTATCCTTGACTTAACAGGAAGCATAAAGTTACAGAGTATGTCCAGTAGCTATTTGCACATACACTACTCAGACAAAACTTTGGTACTTGTGATACTTCAATGTTACAGTCAAATTTCCAACAACTTTGCTATCCCACCGCTGCTGCCACCAAAATTAGGACGGGGTACAAAAGTTGCAAACAATAACATCTAACACAAAATAGATTCCCAGTCAATTTTTTATGTTTACCCAAGCTAGGGATCAAGAGTAGTGCCCTTTACACAGAACAGATTGGTAGTTGTACACCAGGGCAATAGTGTATCAAAACTACAGAATAGAGACATAGTCAGGATTTATTAACATTATAAATTCTTATTTTTTTACAGTAATGACAGACACCAAGTCCTATGAGTCAGAATCGGTATCTGTATCAGATGTGTGAGCCACGTAGAATTTGTTTCTAATATTACCATGTATGACCACTTAAAATCCTTTAAATTAAAACTACCATATACACCCATGTCTCTTGTCTTAATGATAATCAATATTGATACAATAAATTGAAGGGAAATGTTAAGCAGTAATATAATGCCAACACACACACACACACACACACACACACACATATATATATATATATATATATATATATATATATATATATATATATATATATATATATATATATATATATATATATATATATATATACACACACAAGCCAAAAAATGCAACCTTTTGTTGAAGTTAATACACAAATTAAAAATATTTGTCTTGAAACTTGTTTGCATATTTCTATTATTTTACCATGACCTTTAAAATTAAATGTGTGCCAATGTAACAAATATCTTGCCTTTACTGTTTAATTGTAATAAAAAAATACAAGTTTTTACATTTGGTACAAAACAGTATCTATAACTCTAAGTGATATATTTCTTTCTGTTCATTTTTTACTAATGTATATTCTTACCATATGTTGAGTCAACAAGGATTTTCCTGACAGTGTATTAACCTTTCTTGAACTTTGGATACATTATTTTATGTCTGGCTCTCCCATCCTTAATGCATACTTGCTTTCTTTGTCTGTTTTCATTAAAATTCAATGCAGCTAGCCAATGCCTATTTCAAAGTAAATAAAGATGCAAAATATATGATTTAATCAAAATACAGATAATTTATTTTCATACATACTTTAGCTGTAAACATTCCAAAGCACTAAAACCTTATACAAGTTTACATCATAGGATATCAAAAGATCAGATCTTGATATCTATGATTTAATTCCAAGATGAATATACTGGACTATAAATAAAAGACTAAAAAAATTTAATCAGTGTTTTGTTTTGTGTGAAATAATTTAAGATTTACCTTGAAAGCATTCTTAGGAAAATACAATCATCATCGGTGTAAAATGATTGATCACAGAGTTGTATCACTCCAGTGCTGAAGTTTGTTGTCCAGATGACACCATTGGTACATCGTTCTCATTTGTTTGCTTGTCAAACTCTTAAAGCTTTTCAAATACTTTAAATCCTTCAAGTCATAAAACATATTCATCAAAGCTTGGTTTTATGCTATCTTGCATAAAAATTAAAGTGTGCACTAACAAAAATATATAAAAATTCAATAAATTACTAAACCAATACAATTAAGTCAAAGTCACATACCCATATGACATGTACTCCATAAGATGCTTTTACATAACAAATATCATTGATCAATGAGAAATAGATCTACTAAATGAACAAACGTGACAGACCGAACAAACGACCCCTGTAACATATATCCAAGACTGACCCAATTTGATCATCTCTCGCTTCCAGCGACTGACCATAAATTAACAAGTGATCAGTGCAGCTAACATTCCCGTATCTCTCTGCTTATGCTACAACATGATTTCTTAGACATCCAACCTAGTCAGTTCCACAAAACAAGATACATGATCGATTAATATTACACAAGATTCACTAACTTCTAGCTCACAGCAATCCCCAACCTACAAGATTATTTAAACATTACAAAATCAGATATAAATATGAAATCAGTTTCGTCTTAACAGGCAAAGGAAATTAATTCGTATAACCCTATAAAATATAACATATCTGAAAATTTGGATCGCATGCAATCCAACAATTATATAAAGGAACTAGTAACTGTATAATTAAAGAAATAAATTGCATAAAATCGCCAGCATATCAACAGATTTCCATGAAATCAAACAAACGATACGTAGCATGAATCCTAGTCATATTAAAACACATTTTCATAAGCAATACAAATAAAATAAAAAATTACATGAAAAATTAAAATTACATACCCATAGTCTGTTCTCTTTCAGACATTGTGCATCCTAGCACTTAAGGTCTTTTGTTGCAAGGCAGACATCTAGTCCCTTTTACTTGTTTTAACGAAGAAAGATATATTCTGGTTTTTTTTTCCCCGGAGCAAGACGAGTCTTGCCTCTCGCAGGAAAACTCTCGGACTAAAGACATACATACATACATACATACATACATACATGCATGCATGCATGCATGCATGCATGCATGCATGCATGCATGCATGCATGCATGCATACATACATACATACATACATACATACATACATACATACATACATACATACATACATACATACATACATACATACATACATACATACATAATTTTATGTACCTCGTTTATAAAGTCAAATGATTTTTCTAATCCTTGATCCAGAGTTGTCTCGCTGTCTTGTTAGAGAACATTTATCGGTCACTTTAACCGGTGGCTATTCATCGGCTTCCCAAAAATAAATAGTCATGATACGCTGAAAAATTGTTGAATATAACACCACCACCACATCCCAAAAAATCATAACACAATATTGTCAAATTTCAACTATATATTGTTATATAGAGATTTGTAATACCTGTGTGTGTGTGTGTGTGGGGGCCTTTTAGCCTTTTAAATCTACCAGCAGAAAGATTTTTCGATTTACATGATCAAAGTTGAAGGCAACGAGACAATTTCGACAATATATATCAAATGTTTGAAGCTCAGTTCTTGATTTATTACATATTTACTAGGGGCCCTGAGTGGCCGAGTGGTCTAAAGCGCTGTCCGTTACGGATCACTGCCATCTCACCTCTGTCTGCGTGGGTTCGAGTCTAAGATTCGGCGAATGTGGATATGTGAGAAAGCTTGCCAGTAGCTTCTCGTGGGTCGGTGGTTCTTTCCGGTGATTTCCCGGTTTCTTCCTCCACCATTAATACTGGCCGCCATGAATAGCCTATCGTGTGCTGAAAAATGGCGTTAAGCCCAACAACAACAACAACAACAACATATTTACTGCATTTGTTTTGGAAACTAAGAAGGAACATTCTACAGGTCACAAATGGAAATGATGCAGTGACTGATCTGTTGAATATCACAGATATAATAATATGGTACTTGCCATTAAAAACTCATCTTTGCTGCTTCTCTTTGAATAGGGACTTCTTTTTTTATTTGGAGGTGACACTTGACAAGTTATCTCCTCTGATGGTGGCAATATTTTGAGCCTACACAATTAATGATTTGGTGTTGAAGATTCTGTGATACATTTGCAGTTACCTTGGCTTGGTTGTCACTTTCCTTCACAGAGTGGATAGAAGGGACATCATCGTCATTGAGTATCACTTTCTTTGGTGAACTACCTATATGCTCAACCTCAAATCTATACCCAAATGGGAAGCATTCTGGTCTGAAATGAAAGGTTCAGAGGGCAGAAAACTCGTCGTAAAACTCGTCGCAGTTTGCTCTTGACTATTACAAAATCCGTCCACCTACGACGAAGTGCTTTGTCTTTGGGTAAGGAATGCATGGAAAACCTATTATCATCTGTATTCGCACAATTTTCTGCATTACACCTGACCACGCTGCCCTTGCTTGTTCTTCTATGATCTCCTTTTGGCATGAATGTGATGATAAAACTTTCTGAACTAACGAATATGGAACGGAACACGAGCTTTATTCATATTTCGATAGAAACGGTAGGTGTGTTGTCAAAATCATGAAACAGTATCAAACTTTACGGTATAGACCAATATGATGTCAGTCGATCAACAAATCCCGGAAACTGCCTAGCTATATACAATCTGTCAGATGTGTTTTATTTTCTAAAACACACCTGAACATATTACTAAGTTATTATGAAAATTTTTTTCCATCGGATTTTCTTTGTTTTTTTTATACCGCTTCCATATTTTTTTTATCTATTCAAATAATCTTGAATTTTATTTACTTTATCTGCATTGGTATGACATAACAAGGTAACAAACTATGGCATAATAGTAGTAACGCCACTAGGATTGGTGTCTAGTGGTATCACCCACATGGAACCTCATCCTGCATTAAAAAATAAAATTTTAATTGACATGTCATATGCAGTAACTCATGGTGTCAGCACATCGACCTCCTTCCTGCGCAGAAATTCAAAAATTTTATACACAGTCATTTTGGTGTCACCCCCTCTGATTGTGTCCCTCGGTGCGGTCTGCACCTCCGCATGCGTCACACCATCAAAGAGGGTAACAATAAAAATGATTGTGTTATATTTTGCTAAATGGCACAAAACATGGTTTGGTCCCACTATTATAATGGTTAGACTACAGATTGATTTATACAGTGAAAACACACGCACACTAGTTTCTCGCATTAATCTTATCGTAAGGCATATAGGGTTACAACTGAGTGAGTGCCTGGAGCTGACCTGTAACTGTCAGACCATTTGCAGCAGCAGAATGTTACCACAACTCCCCCAAAAATGGGAATTGTGCTTTTTCTTTTAAATTCACAGATCTATTTCTCCTTTTGTTTTTAATAAACTTGTAAACATAATCAAATTTTACAAAATTCTATTTTACACATAAATATATATATATTTCAAATAGTTTCTGGTGAGTTGTAAAAGTTTTAATAATTGTAGTTAAAATTATGTTTTAGCCTTATGTCATTCACAATCATTCTTGCACTTGGTGATATATTGGCATTGCCACTAAATCTATAGTTCTAATATTATTCTTCAATACAGTTGTTATCGCTTCACATAAACTGATGTATTATATAATAGGTGTATTATTATGCCCTTAAACACCTTCAGTTTCTAAGATGCACAAGACAGACTTTTTTAATTGAGAAAAATTATCGAGTTCACAAAATCTCTTGCAGGCTTTTTTCAATTAGACGTTCACTCCTTGTTCGAATCTCTTGTATCTGGTTTGGCTCATTGATGATTAATGGCACCTTGTCATTCAGTTCAGTGACCTCCCTTGTTAGTATCTTCATATG
Organism: Potamilus streckersoni; assembly: GCA_016746295.1. NCBI lineage: Eukaryota > Metazoa > Mollusca > Bivalvia > Unionida > Unionidae > Potamilus > Potamilus streckersoni. The sequence goes on along the minus strand of JAEAOA010000378.1, from coordinate 562,208 downwards.
TATCATATATCTCTTGTAATTTTTATTTTGTTTGTAACAAACGTCTTCGGTTTCTCTTGTATATATAGCACCATCTTGGTTTTTCACATTATACGACATTGGAGCGATACTTTTTCTGACAACAGCTGGTTCACAAAGATCTTCTCTTTTGAATCTGTCTCTAAAAGTCAGATTTGGAAGCCCTTTAGCTGTTTTGTCATACTGTTTCTTTTGCTGGTTTTTCTTTTCAACCAGTTTCCACTTTAGGTTTATTTCTCTTATAACTTGCAGATGTAGCTGTATGTTGGTAGTAGGTAAAGTCGATCGGAGTCTTCGACTCATCAGTACTTAAGCCGGAGATCATATATGTGATGTGATGTGATTTTGATTTTAGTGCAAGTTTAAAAATTTTCAGTCATATCGCTACGATGTCTGCAGTGTGGCAATTTATAGTGATGTCTAGCACTGTGGCATCATGCAGCAGACATGTAGCATGTTGTTCCACCCAGTCACGTTATACTGACACCAGGCTGACAAGTCCTAACACTAACCTCATAATGCTGAGCGCCAAGCGAGGCAGCTGTTAGTACCATTTTTGTAAGTCTTTGGTATTACTCGACCGGGGATAGAACCCACGACCTCCCGCATCCGATGCAGACGCTCCACCCACTAGGCCTTTGGAGCGGTGGAGATCCTATATCATCAATTGGTGTATTTCGATACTTCAATATCGATAAATATGGATATTTTCCATATCTCTTTTCCTTATTGAGAATTTCTTTGACAGATTGAACGGATCCTTTTTCTAAACCATTAGACTGTGGATTTTTGGGACTTGACGTAGTGTGTTTGAATCCCCATGTTTTTGCAAACTTACCATATTCTTTCCAGGAGAACTGTTGTCCATTATTACTCCTTACTTCTCGTGGTATTCTGTCTTGCGAAAAATGACCGTGTGTGTGATTATTGTGCTTGCTAGTGTATTTTCTAACTTTGCAACTTGGAAATATCTGAAGCAATAGTCTACTGTCAAGATACCATTTCCCATGGTGCAGTAGGTTGTGTACATAATAATGGTTCTTTTTTATTTGACTTTCTGTATTCCTGGCAAGTAGAACAATTTTATAATGTGTCTGCAATATGTGCATTCATGTCAGGCCAATACATAATTTATCTTGCTCTTTGCTTTGTCTTCTCAATGCCCGTATGCCTTTTATACAACTATTTTAGCTTTTCTTTCTGAAGAGCATCTGGTATTACAATCATCTCCGTCCATTTATGAAAGTTCATCTCCGCAGTTCCAGAAATTTCTGATCTCAAATGGTACGAGATGATCATCATTTGGCCATCCCTTTTGAATCAATCCTCGTAATTTGGTCATTTAATTATCACGTTTAGTTCCATTCTTTATTGCTTTTGTGTATATGCAATCTGTATATTTAACATAATCATGAGCAAATAGCACTCAATTTCATTATCCATGTTCATCTCAGATGTGTTCTTTTGTCCATGCTTTTGACAATGTAAATGCTACAATTAACTCCTTTCCTTAAGTCAAAAACTACTTCTGTAGTCTTAAACGCATTCAATGAAGTCTAGACAGTGCGGCAGATAGAGAAGTTTATTGAGGATTGATTCCAGAGGTTTATGATCCGATTCAACTTGTACTTAACGAACAGAAGCATATTGATTAAACATTTCAAGACCAAACATCATAGCAAGCAGTTCTTTTTCGATCTGTGCATACCTTTTGTCTGCATCTGTCAAAGACCTTGATGCAAATGATATGTGTTTACCTGACTGCAACAGATGCTGACTTTGATGCATCACAACACAGGTTCTGTGCTTAATATCTGTTTGATCTCTTCAAATGCATGTCTCTGTGCATTTTCCCAAACAAATTCAGTGTCACTTTTTAAAAGTGTTGTGATTGGCTCTGTCACTGTAGACATATTTGGGATAAATTTCGCTAGGTGGTTGACTGTACGAAGTAATCTTTCATTTCCTTTCTTGTCCGTCGTAGCTGGTTTTTCAGTGATTGCTATTACTTTTTCTGGGTCAGGTTTAATACCTGATGATGCCAACATGTATCCCACACAGCACACTACTGTTAGTCCAAATTGGAATTTTTCCAAATTCAGTGTCAGATTCATTTCCTGGCATCCCTTTAAAACATTTTTCAGTTTCCCATCATGATCTTCCTTTGAAGTTCCCAAAACAATTACGTCATCCATATCAGTCTCCACCCCAGGCAGGTCCTCAAAACACTGTGCCAGGCGTTTCTGGAACACTTCTTGAGTAGATTTAATACCAAAAGGCATTCTTGGGTAGCAATATCTACCAACTGGGTGTTAAATGTTGTCAAAAACTGGCGTTCCTCATCCAGGGGTATTTGAAAGTAACCACGATTGGCATCTAGTTTGTAGAAAACCTTAGCTCCAGACATCCTTGTGGTTATATCTTCAATTGTAGGAAGTTGATAGTGCTCTCGCTTGATAGCTTGATTCAAATTTCTTGGATCTAGACAAATTCGTAGTTTTCTCGACTTGTTTTTTTTTTCTTCAACAACTACTAATAAACTCACCTATTCTGTTGGTTCCTCTACTTTCCATATTACATTTTTCCGGTCCATCTCTTTCAAAACTGCAAATCTTGAGACGTTCTAAACCTAAGAATAGGCGGTTGGTTCGTTTATGTAATATAAAAATCAAGTTTTTGATTCATGCAGTTTAATTTACATTTGCCTATAACAATTAGTTTGTCACCAAACAGGTTTTGATTGGTTTTACTTCAACCTTCTCAATGTTCATTGTTTCGAAAATGTGATTTGGAATGATGTTTACTAGCGAGCCAGTATTAATTTTAAATTTGACATCAGTGCCAATAAGTGTCAGAGTGACGTAGCATTCTTTGTCACTGATTTCAGTATTTGCTTTTGTCACTATTCCTACAAAAGAGGTTTCTTCTTCTTCACTTGATAATTCCTGCATACCACGCACCCGTTTTGTCTTGCAGCATTTCAGAAAATGACGCTGTTTGCGACACCTGTAGCACGTTTTTCCATAGGCTGGACACCTAAATTTTGCAGGTAATTTGCCACATTTACCACATTTGAATAATCTGGAGTCTAATTTTGTGTATGTCATTTCCGCTTTCTTTGTTTGTGCCATTTTCTTTTCTTTTTTCTTCATTTTCATACCATGAACCTCTGATGCAGCTGCTTCATTTTGCATACTTTGAATCTGCTTTTTGGATTCTTCGTCTGCTCTGTAGATAGCCATTGCTTTTTGTAATGTTAGTTGATCTTCTCGTAAAAGTCTTTATTTTACTTTTCAGAATTAGTTCCACTGACAATTCTATCTCGAATCATTTCATCCTGAAGATTTTTAAATTTGTAGTTCTTTGCAATTAATTTAAGTTCAGTTACATATTGGTCAACGGTTTCATTCTTCATTTCGATTCTTGTATTGAATTTATGCCTTTCTACTGTGATGTTCAGCTTCGGATTGCAATAATCCTCAAACTTTTTTTTTATCAGCGGATCAATTTTTTCAGCTTCATTAGCCCTAGATGTAAATGTATTGTAAATGTCTCTACCATCCTGACCAATAATGTATAGGAAAGCACTGAATTTTTCTTTGTCTTCTTTATCTGAAAGCGCAACATCTAAGTAAAACTGCATAGTTTCATCATCTACTCCAAGTTTCCGCTAAATGGTGGGAATAAAAGTCCATTTCAGGTGGCTGATTGAGTTTTTCCATGATGTCTTAATTAACACATAACTTTTGTATCCAAAGTTCAGTATCGTTATGGAGATATACTTCTTAATGGTATAAATCCAACTTACTCAAAATATTTCACTTCTGACACCATGTTATGTTTTGCTAATTAGCACAAAACGTGGTTTGGTCTAACTGCTTTAATGGCTTTTCTACAACTGATTTATACAGTAGAAACACACGCACACTAGTTTCTCACCTTAATCTTATAATGCATATAGGTTCACAACTGAGTGAAAGCCTGGAACTGACCTTAGGTAACCTGTAACTGTCAGACCAATTGTAGCAGCAGAATGTTAATACCGTGTATTACCATAGACTGTCTATAAAATTTTAGAATTTTTGTGCAGGAAGGCTATCCATGGGGGTGACACCATCAGTTAACGTACTGGGTGACACCAACCCAGCGACGCCACTGCATCCCCCTAGCGACGCCACTACATTATAGCTCCCACCGCTAAAGTCAAACCAGTTTAGTCCGCTGTTTGCCGCGTAGTTGAATAAAGGCTTGATTGACAAACTGGACTATTGGTAAGGATTTACCTGCGCACCTAAAGCCTCTAGCTCGTTCGCTTACGGAGTGTAAGTATATTTTCTTATTGACTGATAGATCGCCTTAGTATCCGTTATGCATTCATTAATTTTTGCAATTTAAGTTTGTCCACATTTCTTTTTCTATGTTTAATTTCCCGTTGATCTTCTAATCGACTTCAAGGAGGAAAGCGACTTACCAAACTTGGTTAACTTTTTGGACCAGGGTTCAAACTCGGTTAACTATTTGACTAGGGTTCAGAAAGGAAGTGCAGGTCTTATGATGTTATAAGTTTATGTCCTTAGAAAGTTTGGGACTACACAATTGATTTTGTGTTTGTTACGGTGTATGATGGATGGCTTTAGTGCTTTCGCGCTCGTCATATTTTAATGTATATACGATAACAAGCTTCTCTGCTAACTATTTCAATCCTGTACTCGAGTCTAGTCTGGTTCCCTGCTTCGTATTCTCCCTGCGCAGCTATCCGCTATACGACGCCATATTGTCACGTGATCAAAACATCAAATGTGGAGAAATCGCTTTAATTTAACCGCGGCACATCTATTCTTTTAATATGCTGTTAGTGACACAGTGTGAATTTTACTGATACTTTCGATTTGAAATATAGTAGTTATTATCTTATGTTCAAGCTTAACTACAAATTCGATCATATAATTATTTATACAATTTTGTTTACTAGTAGGCGAAGATAAGTATACTCTGACGTAGTGTCCGTTTGTTTGTGCCCCTTACCGATTTACACAGAACTAAGTCAATTGAATCATTGATTTATAATTTCTAACCTGACTGACCAGAATGGCACTAATACTGGTATCCGTTTGCACCTTTTTTGTTTTTGCTTAATGGACTTTTAATACTAACAAGGTGCCATATTGCATACAATATGGGCTAGTTTATTTTCCTCAGACAACATAATGACGTAGTTCATTCTATTGGGTTTCTACCGGATAAATCCGTAAATTGCCATAACCTTGAGAATCTGGAATTATATTCCTTTGCACACATACACATGCCAATTAAACCGCTTGTTAAATCCAATTGAAAGGCAAATTTGTTGTTGTCATTCTTTTATTTTGCTTGATTTGATATTGTGATTATCGGAAGCAGACGACATATATATGCACCTCTTTAGTTGTGCACACCTCTTTGCTGAAAATGGGCTTGTCCAGAAACTGGAAATGGATCTCGGGCATGTTTGTCTATTATTCTGAAAACTTCCGTTAAGCGTGTAACGCGCAGACGATGATGGTATTAGGGCAATTATACTCATAGTTAGATAAGAAAATTAAATCAGAGTTAATTGACAAAGTTCCGTGCACTTTTTATACTGGGAAAGTTCGATTTGTAGTTTATTCCTTGATACATAGTCCGAGTTTCCTCTGACCCTTGACACCCCATTTTTGATATTTGGTTTTTTATGTTGGGGTGTAGGGTCAGAGTCTATTCCCTATCAAAAACTTGGAATTTGCCGACACCATTTGGTGTCGGCATAGGGTACTCGCAAACTATCAGGCCTAGCAAACTTAAATGACCTTACATTGACCCATAATTACATTAAATCGATAGGGAAATCATTTATCTTCTCAGAAATTACAAGCATTACACGATTTTATCTTTAATCCGTCGTCAGACGAGACGTAACTACAGCGTTGATGAATTTTGACCTCGTTCGCACCATTTTCATTGCTAGTCACATGACTAACTAAATCTCGAAGCCGATATGCATAAACGTCATAGGTCAAATAGTCACGTGATAACAACACAAAAAACGCGTTTTCCCATACCCCTTGTTGAAGACGGCAAATGTGTCACCTTCATTGATAACTGATTTTATTACATCATACTGTAGTTCTTTAATATTAAAATAGTATCCCTTTTCTTAAAGTATCTCATTGGCAAGAGCTTCCGTGTATTCGTCTTTACCTGCCATGTTGCAATAAAGGTTTATGCACAAAACCTTCCATTCCAGTATTGCAGAAAGAAGACATAAACTCGAAAATATTGAATGAAAGTCACGCAATGTATACAATTACAAGAAAAAACACGTATTATTCAAGATATTAATTGGGATAACAGCAGCCCGAAACATGTTGCTGTCGCATCTTCCTGGAAAGAGGCTGACTGATCACGCAGAAACTACAAGTCAACGCGCCTTGTTGTTATCACGTGACTATTTGACCTATGACGTTTATGCATATCGGCCGCGAGATTTAGTTAGTCATGTGACTATCAATTAAACTGGTGAAACAGGTCAAAATTCATCAACGCTGTAGTTACGTCTCGTCTGACGACGGATTAAAGACAATGTCGGTGTTATGCTTGTATTTTCTGAGAAGATAAATGATTTCCCTATCGATTTAATGTAATTGTGGGTCAATGCAAGGTCATTTAAGTTTTCTAGGCCTAATAGTTGGTGAGTACCCAAATGGTGTCGGCAAATTCCAAGTTTTTGATAGGGAATAGACTCTGACCCTACACCCCAACATAAAAAAACCAGATATCAAAAATGGGGTGTCAGGGGTCAGAGGAAACTCGGACTACTTGATACATTGATATTAATATATTGTTTATGACAATCCAGATTTGGCAAACATTAAGACCAAAACGCCTTCTTCTACAAGTGGGAAGGTTGACGTTTTATCCAATATAGGGCATCTTTTTGTCAGCTAAAAATTTCCATTTGAAATTGATTCCTTAGACCAGGGGTGCACACAATTTTTCAGCATGCGATCTACTTATAAAATGACCAAGCCAAAATGATCTACCTAACACAAAAATGCATAACATATATAAACTGACGTCTTTTTTTTTTTAATGCTACGCGATCACTCACACTATTTTCGCGATCTACCGGTCGATTGCGATTGACGTAGTATGCACCCCTGCCTTAGACCAAGTAGCATAGCACCCCCTCCCCCCATGCAACCCTCATAACTGAGGGTTGGAGAAAATAATTATCATCAAACAACCTTGCCTCAACATGATACAAAATTTAATGTGCTGTTTTTTTTGTTTTTTTTTAAGATTCCCCAGTACAAACCAAACATGATATGGTTTAAAAACCTTCATTTTGCATCTACAGTTCTATACTAGGCTCTTACTGTTCTGTCAGCATTAATTCAATCTACACGAGTCACATGGCTTTATCAAAAGTAAGGATGATCAGTCAGATTGGCCATTTGTGACAAATGGAAGCTGGGGAATTAAATTTATTGCTAAGGACATGTCTCTCTTTTTTGTTCCTGTGATATGCATTCAAGTTTCATTGACATGCGTCTATTAAGATCTCTTCAACAATCACACATGTTGCATTACCATAACTGAAAGACAGTGATATTATTTTTAACGTTAAGTGCAGAACATCAATTTTTAATGTTTTCATCACTGATTCAATTTGCTTTCATAGTGAATACTGTTTGCAATATTTGGTTATGAAAAATCCACACCTTAGTATAAACTTATATTTTTTGTCAGTATCAATATAATGTTGAGAGATTAATAAGGAAAGAAGATTTGACAAGTTGAGAAAAACTGTAATTTCTGTCATTGCTAAAGTAGCACATGGAATGGATACCTATGTTGATTTCTTTCACTGTCTCAATCATTCATCCAAATACATGTCCAAAGTGTTTTCTTAATTTAACAAAATTTGTCTTTACATTAAAATAAAATTACAAATAAGTACACTGAGAAGTAAATTAAAGTAATGAGTAAACCTCATGAATCAATGAATATGAGAAAAAATAGTTCTGAGTTACCTTTTCTTAAAAAGTCTATACCCAAATATAACCCATAATAACATGTAATTTGCTTATTGTTGCCTTTACTATATGAGAAATTATTTGTCTTTTAAGCATAAATCTAATACTGGGCTTTTATGTGTGCTTGCCTTAGCATTTATATAAATTCTATTTGATGTGGCTTTTTATCCACGGGTCCTCAAGTAAAAAGCCACACATTGTATAAAATATTCAATTCCAAGTCAAAAACAATTAACTATTTTGAGCATAAAGAAAATAAAAAAATTTTTCACTTCAAAGTGTGTTCAAGAGATTGCTCAATGTGGGAGGGAAGGTGTTAAAGCTTAAGTTATTACAGTTAAGGAAAAACAACAATTTTATTTCCAAAATATTCAAAAAGGACCTGAAAGGATATCTAACACTGGAGAGTGGCGACAGAAACCAAATTTTGAATGATTATTGCAACAGTCCATATGAGGCTGCTGAATTTGTATGTTATGACCTTTGTAAAAACGATGCACCTAGATGAATGCAATTGGTATCAAATTTTTAACGGCAAAATCAAATACATACATTATGCACATGAACAACAACATGAAAGCTGATGTATCTGGTAAAACATTTTCACCCGATTGATGATTTAATTCAACATTTAAATGAAAATATCACATATCATACTCGGGTACATTGCTGATTCATTTAATGCATTACTTGTAGGAAATAATTAATATATTAGATCAATCAGGTAAATGTCTCACCTGTTATCCTGCTTGATACAAATCCGTTTTTATTTTCTATTGACTGCGACTTTACCAACCAGGCAGAAGAAAGCTGGACACGTGTTCAAATTAAAAAATTATGTGAATGACACCACCCCTTTCCAGTTTGGCATTTGATTTTAAGTAAAAAATTATTCAAGATTCTCATATGATCTTGAACTTGCATCAGGGACATAAGGAGAATAATGGGTTTTTAGACACAAAAGAAAACGCTTACTTAATGCCTAGTCCACAAATGACACCAATTTCTGCAGAGTCATGGAATTGCATTGAAACATAATGACCTAAACATTATACCAGCTGGAGACCCAGTCACTATAGATGGAATGAGTAAGGTTTGTGTCCTGTCTTTAACAAAGTTGACAAAATAAGAAATGTTGTGCCGGTTACTTACTTAACTAAATCCCCCGCTTGTCCAACTTAGGTGCATGTGATGGAAATTAATATATAGTTACTGTACAGTCTTCATTGATTAATAACTGCATGTACAAAAGGGTAACTATTAAAATATTTGTGCCAGCATAGTGGCTGGTAAATGATGTTTTTTACATCATAAGACGATTATGCATGACACATCAGTAGGTGAGAATAATTTGAATTGTAATGGATTCTTTCTAGCTTTAATTTAAAATGAGCTGCTGTAACTGCTGTGTATTTGTCTTTAACATGCAGTTTTACTATGGCAGATATAAAGAATCTCAATTGAGTAATGATTTTTTCTTGTTGAATTTTTAAAACAGGTATATAATATCCATCTTTTGCGAGTCTTGGCTGGGTATTACTCAAAGAGTATCATGAGATTCTGTTTATCACAGTTTTTATTTTCTTGCTAATAGTTAAGAGAGAAAGGAAAAAAAAATCGGTTACACTGGCTTAGATGTTGCACTTTTCATTTGTTGCAAGTAAATATAGTCCCAGATGCCAGTTGAATGAATAATGTGCAGTTCTATAACCAGTAAAAGACAGCATGGAAATTCCCCTGTGTGATGTCACATAGTTGGTTTAGGTTAGTCAAGCCATATTTATAAATTGTGATAAGATTGTTTACAATGTTTCCACTTAAGTGTGTCAATTCACTACAAAGTATACCAGTTGTTGGATAATCATACATGGGAATGATTACTGGATGCAAAAATTACAGGTCTGTTGTAATGTATTTGTGACCAGTGTTTGCATTATTTGATTTGGATTGATACATTAGTCTTAAATATTTTTTATTTGAGGTGAGAATTGCATCAAATAATAAAAAAAAAACATTAGCTTCTTGGAGCTATTTTACTATGGAAAAAGATCTTGTGGTTGAATAATATTCTGTCAGTTGGGAGACCAGCACATGTCCACATTCTTTTCTATACATAGGTGAGTTTATTTACTCATATAAATTAACATTTAAACCATGCTCACCATAGGATGGTGTCCATGTTACAGATCCACACAGACCCCTATCCATTGACTGATACCCTTAGTTTAATTTTTAATGAGCCCTTGTGAGGTAAATTGGTCATATTCTGACAACTTTATTTTGCAAATCACCCTTTGGCAATTGATTTGAAAAATGGCAATTAAAATGTTGATATGTAGTAATAGTAAAGAAAATGTTTCAGAAAAGGGGTAAGAAAAAGTTCCCATGGATGCAGCCAATCAGTAGAGAATATAGTGAAAGAAATTGATGGGTTTATCAGGACCAATCAGAATCACAAAGTGATATGTTAACATGTTGTCTTATCAAAAATATTTAACTGCACACACTATTTGTAAAGTGTACTGACCATGTGATACAATGGATTCCTGAAATTTCCAGGAGGTAGGTTCCCTGATTGATTATTACTTTCCAGATTCAAAAGACAGTCTAACTTTGATAGTTTGGGATCTGTTTAGGGGGCACTCACCAGTTATTGTCCACTTTTAAGAAAGTGAAATAGTTATGGTCAAGTTGTTTGCATTTCATACATGCACAATGGAGAGAATGTAGGTATATCTCTATGCTTTTTTGATGTAATGTGGCTGACATTTTTTGGATATTGTACCTGTTGAAATTGTACATGATCTAAACACACTACTAACTAAAATGGCTGCTCCCTTTTGCTAACAAAATCAGTCTGAATTTGTCAAAAGTAGACTATAGCACCTATTAAAACAGAGAAAATTAATTTTGCTGACCTAGATGATATCAGCTTCTGAAAGAAAAATGGATGAATTACTAAATATATAAAATACAAAAAGTTATTGACTCTTGTTTTACAATTAGCTTCTTAAGTCCAGGAAGCGAAATTGACCAACTGGAGATAGCAGTTTTTTGAAAGGTGAAATCTGGAGTAAAGGCCGGACTGTGTACTCTATAACCCATACTACACCCATCAATCATACACCAAAAAAAAGAGAATTAAAGTTAATTAAATAATGCCTAAGACATACAAGGTCTTTTTTAAATGGCTAGAATAAACAGTGATGAAATACGGGAAAAATTCTTTTTCTTTCAAATTCTAACTATATGCAAATATGAAACTGTAGAGAGCCAGAATACTGAATCTACTTGTAGCTGTATATTTTTTGTGTGCACTGAAAGACCTGTCTAAATATGGTACAGAAAGTTTGACCTTTTACAGCGCATGTCTTTTTTTCCACTCATCACTAAAAGAATTACTCTATGGAAGCCAACCCTCACCTGTACATCAGATACACTATCAAAATTGTCAGAAATGTACTGCTTTAGACCTGGCCAGGATGTTGGTAATTTTTTGGGATGGAATGGGCCAAATCCTTTAAGCATCTATTTTGTAATATTGACCAGCTGTTCCATTATTTGATCTGCTGGTGTATGACTGTCTTCATTATAATTTTGACAAAAAGGCCACAGATTTATCAATGTACAGTACACAGACTATATGATGCTTGCTGATGGCACTTTGATATGAAGTGCACAGACTATATGTTGCTTGCTGATGGCAGTACACATACTATATCATGCTTGCTGAAGGCAGTACACAGACTATATCATGCTTGCTGAAGGCAGTACACAGACTGTATCATGCTTGCTGATGGCAGTACACAGACTGTATCATGCTTTCTGATGGCAGTACACAGACTATATCATGCTTGCTGAAGGCAGTACACAGACTATATCATGCTTGCTGATGGCAGTACACAGACTGTATCATGCTTGTTGATGGCAGTACACAGACTATATCATGCTTGCTGATGGCAGTACACAGACTGTATCATGCTTGTTGATGGCAGTACACAGACTGTATCATGCTTGCTGATTACAGTACACAGACTGTATCATGCTTGCTGATGGCAGTACACAGACTGTATCATGCTTGTTGATGGCAGTACACAGACTGTATCATGCTTTCTGATGGCAGTACACAGACTATATCATGCTTTCTGATGGCAGTACAGAGACTATATCATGCTTGCTGATGGCAGTACACAGACTGTATCATGCTTGTTGATGGCAGTACACATATAGTATCATGCTTGCTGATGCCAGTACACAGACTGTATCATGCTTGTTGATGGCAGTACACAGACTATATCATGCTTGCTGAAGGCAGTACACAGACTGTATCATGCTTGTTGATGGCAGTACACAGACTGTATCATGCTTGTTGATGGTAGTACACAGACTATATCATGCTTGCTGATGGCAGTACACAGACTGTATCATGCTTGTTGATGGCAGTACTTAGACTGTATCATGCTTGTTGATGGTAGTACACAGACTATATCATGCTTGCTGAAGGCAGTACACAGACTGTATCATGCTTGTTGATGGCAGTACACAGACTGTATCATGCTTGTTGATGGTAGTACACAGACTATATCATGCTTGCTGATGGCAGTACACAGACTGTATCATGCTTGTTGATGGCAGTACACAGACTGTATCATGCTTGTTGATGGTAGTACACAGACTATATCATGCTTGCTGATGGCAGTACACAGACTGTATCATGCTTGTTGATGGCAGTACACAGACTATATCATGCTTGTTGATGGCAGTACATAGACTATATCATGCTTTCTGATGGCAGTACAGAGACTATATCATGCTTGCTGATAGCAGTACACAGACTGTATCATGCTTGTTGATGGCAGTACACATATAGTATCATGCTTGCTGATGCCAGTACACAGACTGTATCATGCTTGTTGATGGCAGTACACAGACTATATCATGCTTGCTGAAGGCAGTACACAGACTGTATCATGCTTGTTGATGGCAGTACACAGACTGTATCATGCTTGTTGATGGTAGTACACAGACTATATCATGCTTGCTGATGGCAGTACACAGACTGTATCATGCTTGTTGATGGCAGTACTTAGACTGTATCATGCTTGTTGATGGTAGTACACAGACTATATCATGCTTGCTGAAGGCAGTACACAGACTGTATCATGCTTGTTGATGGCAGTACACAGACTGTATCATGCTTGTTGATGGTAGTACACAGACTATATCATGCTTGCTGATGGCAGTACACAGACTGTATCATGCTTGTTGATGGCAGTACACAGACTGTATCATGCTTGTTGATGGTAGTACACAGACTATATCATGCTTGCTGATGGCAGTACACAGACTGTATCATGCTTGTTGATGGCAGTACACAGACTATATCATGCTTGTTGATGGCAGTACATAGACTATATCATGCTTTCTGATGGCAGTACAGAGACTATATCATGCTTGCTGATAGCAGTACACAGACTGTATCATGCTTGTTGATGGCAGTACACATATAGTATCATGCTTGCTGATGGCAGTACACAGACTGTATCATGCTTGTTGATGGCAGTACACAGACTATATCATGGTTGCTGAAGGCAGTACACAGACTGTATCATGCTTGTTGATGGCAGTACACAGACTGTATGATGCTTGTTGATGGTAGTACACAGACTATATCATGCTTGCTGATGGCAGTACACAGACTGTATCATGCTTGTTGATGGCAGTACACAGACTGTATCATGCTTGTTGATGGTAGTACACAGACTATATCATGCTTGCTGATGGCAGTACACAGACTGTATCATGCTTGTTGATGGCAGTACACAGACTATATCATGCTTGCTGATGGCAGTACACAGACTGTATCATGCTTGCTGATGGAACTACACAGACTGTATGCTTGCTGATGGCAGTACACAGACTATATCATGCTTTCTGATGGCAGTACACAGACTATATCATGCTTGCTGATGGCAGTACACAGACTGTATCATGCTTGCTTATGGCAGTACACAGACTATATCATGCTTGCTGATGGCAGTACACATACTGTATCATGCTTGCTGATGGCAGTACACATATAGTATCATGCTTGCTGATGGCAGTACACAGACTATATCATGCTTTCTGATGGCAGTACACAGACTGTATCATGCTTGCTGATGGCATTACACAGACTATATCATGCTTTCTGATGGCAGTACACAGACTGTATCATGCTTGCTGATGGAACTACACAGATTGTATCATGCTTGCTGATGGCAGTACACAGACTGTATCATGCTTGCTGATGGAACTACACAGACTGTATGCTTGCTGATGGCCGTACACAGACTGTATCATGCTTGCTGATGGAACTACACAGACTGTATGCTTGCTGATGGCAGTACACATATAGTATCATGCTTTTTGATGGCAGTACACAGACTATATCATGCTTGCTGATGGCAGTACACAGACTGTATCATGCTTGCTGATGGCAGTACACAGACTGTATTATGCTTGCTGATGGCAGTACACAGACTGTAGCATGCTTGCTGATGTCAGTACACAGACTATATCATGCTTGCTGATGGCAGTACACAGACTATATCATGCTTGCTGATGGCAGTACACAGACTATATCATGCTTGCTGAAGGCAGTACACAGACTTATCATGCTTGTTGATGGCAGTACACAGACTGTATCATGCTTGTTGATGGCAGTACACAGACTGTATTATGCTTGCTGATGGCAGTACACAGACTACATCATGCATGCTGATCATAGTACACAGACTATATCATGCAACAAGTTTTTTAATATTTAAATAATTTATTTCACTAAATAGACAAACAATTTAAAAATAACTTAAGAGTATTACAAATTAAAACCCCAGTAGTCCTAAAAGTTCTATTTTGAACTCCAAATGTATGAATTTCCAAGTTAATTCCAGTGGTTTTCCAAATACATTCCAATATTGTATGTGTTGATGTGCGTGTAGTCTCAAACATGCTAATGTGCCAGTAGCAGGAATATAGAGATGTTACGTTTTTTTGATGTATCACAATAATATAATCCTCAATGTCTTTGTCTGAATTCACTAAAATTCAAATTAATGCTTTAGTCCAAAAATATTTTTTTTTCAAGTAAACAACATTATGTAAAAAGCTAAGACACAATAATACAGCCAGACTGTAGGTCAGCCTCTTCTCTTAAACATTGTCAACAAGTTTAGGAATTTCCAAGTTAAAAACCAACATCCCACATTCATATACAAATAAACATGTTTACTTCCATTGATAATGATCATATATATTTAATATATACTGACAGAAATATTGCTATGTATTATGTTGCTTTCAAAATAAATATCACTGGTCACATACATCATTAACTTGAATTTGGACAAAGGTCAAGTAATAAATGCAGATATAAGCCAACAAACAATACAAAATTAATATAAGTAACATGTTATATTCCCAAAGATTAAGCTTATGCACATAATATTCTGAATAGCTGAATAATTCAGCTATAAAGTTTCTGAAATGTTTCTCATCTTTCATATTTATTAAAATTTGAAGTTATTATATAAAAGATGTGATTGGTAACAATTCATATCAAGAAGTACGTGTAAATAGAAAATGGTATGTTTTTTTTATTTCTATTGAAATTAATTACACAACATGGTAGAATAAAAGATTAGTAAAACTGTTCTTGCCTTGTCTGCATGTAAGAACACCTCCTGTAAATATATTTTCCTTTAAAAATCTGAAAAAGACTGATACAAGGACCAGAGATAATAAACCAATGAAACTGACAAGTTGAACAAATTAACAGGGCAATCAGTCCACAAGCATGCCTTTTCTGGGCATGCAGTTTTCCACTGAATAGCTGCTTGTGCTTTATTTCTCAACAAAATTTGTCATTGATCATTTTATTGCTTTCAAGATTGCAAACAGAACTTTTTGAGTATTACAATGAATGAGCTTGTGTCCATGTGTGCAACATAGTTTTCAAGAATTGGGTGTTACAAACACTTCAGACCAAAACCTTGGGAAAAATGCCTAATATATTTGATAATGGTATTTAAAAATTGGGGCAATATAATGATAATTTTGTCCTGTGTTAAAAAAAGGCCTCTACAATACACAACAATTGTTTCATCAAGCATGTATTTAAAAATTGGGGCAATATAATGATAATTTTGTCCTGTGTTAAAAAAGGCCTCTACAATACACAACAATTGTTTCATCAAGCATGTTAATTTTGTTCCGGGGCAAGTGAAATTTAGTTTTTACTTCTGGTAGGTGGGATAGGAAAATGGAATTTTTCCATAACTATTCTGGTACAAGTCAAACACTAAACAACTTTGAAAAATACATTTCAAATGATATGAAACTTTGGAACAAAACACAGCTGCTAAATTTTGATAATATAATATGCAAAATATCAAGATGCAAGGATAAACGTTTGAGGACATTAATCTTGAAGTAAATATATACAGATGAATAAAAGCATCAAACTCGATATTTGTGTCACCCAAATTTCATAATATATGATAAAAAGTGTCAAAAGGAAATAATTCTCCTTACTTGTTGCAATATTGGCCACAGCTACTGACTTCTTTATTATGGCAATATTTAAAACGATGATAATTCAATGTCTTTTTTAGTTCGTCTAAAGGTAAGGGTGCCCTGTGACAATTTCAAGGAAAGATTTTGTTGTTGTTGTTGGGCTTAACACCATTTTTCAGCACAAGATAGGCTATTCATGGTGGCCAGTATTAATGATGGAGGAAGAAACCGGGAAATCACTGAAAGAACCACCGATCCATTAGAAGCTACTAGCAAGCTTTCTCACATATCCACATTTGCCGAATCCTAGACTCTAAAGGAAAGATGAGGCAAAGTTCAATGATACATTTAAGTAGCAATAGCATTTTCTGAAAATCAAATAATAAAAATTCTAAGATACTCTATTTGAGTTGATAATAATCTGTGTCAATATGACATGTTCAAGTACACAAGCACTGATAAAGTTGTGGATATGATGAATAAGACCAAGAAAATTTGACAACATATGCCATTCACTGTAAAGATTATTGGAACAACAACCCTTACAAAATAGAAAATAACTTAAGACCTTTTCATGAGTGTGTTCATTTGTCATAATGACAGCTAATATCCTCTATACAAATGATAATTATATAATCTATTGTACAGAATTATAGAGTGTGCAAACCTTAGCTTAGGCAGAAGTAACCTAAAGAGCCAAATCATGCCAAGTTGGCCTGTTGGCAATTCTACCTTTAGAAATATTTCATCCAACATGGGATTACACAGCAAATGTTCTGTGTATGTTTCATTACATGAAATGGATCCGAAGTTACATGTAGGATCTATGTTATACAGTTTGAAGAAACCCTTACTTAACTAACTAAATCAACAACATATTCACATCTTTTATGAGCGAATCACTGTTTATGATGGTCTCTGCATTTGTTTCCATAGAAACAACATGCAGCAACTTTGCTATATTGGAGATTGTTACATCATCAAATGATAATAGTTTTGTATCTTAAAATTTGGTAGCTAATATTTCAGTTCACTTTTTGATATTGGTAATTTATCGTATACAGAAATATAGATCCACCTTTTCTCGACTAAAATGAAAAGTTGATGTAAAGATCAAGTAATACATAGAACATGTTTGTTTTAATAATATTATTTAAGCAGAATGACTGCATGTGTATGTAATTACAGTAGGTATCAGAAAGTATGTTGTGAAGTTGGTCTAGACAGAGCTACTTCTTTTAAGTCAGTGGATACTCTGCCATTGAGGAACAGTAGCTTATGTAATGTCATCTGTCAAGACTTAATGTATGCTTCAATACATGTATGATATTATCTGTTGAAACCAAATAAAAATAGTTTAAGAACAATCCTCTCTAATTTGTCATAGTTTTTATAAATAAATGGCCATTAAGTGTAAAAAGTTTCAAATTCTATCAAAATTTGTTAATTTATTACTGATAAATATCTACATTTTAATTTCATACTAAAATGCCAGCTCCAAAACATGCCTTTCCCACTGCCTCTACTTTTCAGTAGGTATTGATCAAGTTAAGTATATGTAATACAATGTGTATCTTATGTCAAAGACTGGTAAGTCTGGGTCAATTTGTGTAGATATTGTGCAAAAATAAGCATGATCATACCAAGTCAATACTTCAGTTTTGGTTGAGCTGATGGATACATCATTAATGGTGATGCCTTCATCTCTGGCCAGGCAGATAGAAGAGAACAAGCATTTCACCCTGGCATACTCTGATGTGCATGAAACCCCTGAACATATAGAAATCAATTATGTTAAAACTGTATGTCTATGCAGCATAAGAACAGAAAAGGATTACACAGCTGTTAAATAAAAAATCCAAATAATCCATTTCAATCCAACTCAGTCTTGATCATGAATCCAGTTTGACATAGTATAGTGAAGAACCAGTTTAATGCTGATGTTACCTGTTGCAGACTTTAAAATAGTATATGTTGACTCTGACTATTGGTACTTTTACACATGCATTATAGTCAAAAATATTTGGTTTTTAATTAGTACTTATTAAATTCACATATCTTACTGATGAATTGGATATGTAATAATATGAAATAATAAAAAAAATAAGAATATAGAAAATCTGTTAACTGTTGTATTTAAGACAAAAGTGTGTATCAACACAATAAACAGTCAAGGTCTTAAAGGAAATCCTTGAAGACATCTAAATTCGGATCAAATGAATTTGTACAGAATGCTGCTAATTGATAGTATAAATGCAATGTGAATATAACATACTGATCAAAGAATGTATTGCAACTAGGACATTTTAGTTGACGTGGTGTTAAGTGTGCGTCACAGTCCTTACCCTCACCCCTAGTCCGAGTTTCCTCTGACCCTTGCCACCCCAATTTTGATATTTGGACATACGTGTTGAGGTGTAGGGTCAGAGTCCATTCCCTATCGAAAAGTTATAATTCGCCGACACCGTTTGGTGACAGCATAGGGTAGCCGCTTACTAACCGACATAGCAAACTTTAACGACCTTTCATCGAGATATACCTGCATAAAATCGATAGGAATATGATTTATTTACTCAGATATTGCGATTACAGCATTTTTATGTCTTTAATCCACAGACAGACTAGCCGAACTATAGCGTGGACGATATTCGACCTGGAACTCGCTACTTGTATTCCGGTCACATGACTGCACAAATCTCCTAACCTACATGTCTGTGACCTCAGAGGTGCAATAGTCACGTGACATTAATAATAAACCATTTCGTTGTACATAGAATTTCGAAATATTAATTAAAAGTCACGTAGTACATGTATATAAATATAATGTACACTTAATTCTCAACATGTTTATTATGAGAACAACGACTAGAACCTGTCGGTATCGCAGCAAGGTGTAGAAAACCAGATTAAAATACTAAGCACGTGTCAGCGATGTATTTTGTTGATAACGCGTTAACTTAAAGCGTTGACCTGTGCTCCCCAGTTGTTGTTGTTTTTGTTTGTTTTTTAAAGCTGCAGTAACATTTACAAATTTCTGGTATATGTTTCCATAATAAGTCTTTTTAGAAGTTTATGTTCTTTTATTTTTCTATAAGTATTACATGACTTTCATTTATATGTTTCATTTATTTTCCTACAGCAAAATCCAGGAATCGACAATTGTTTATATCATGTGACTATTTGAAATCTGAAGTCATTTATATGTGGGTCGCAAGAGATGTGCAGTCATGTGACCGGAATATAAATGAGGAGTTCCAGTTGATATTTTATCAAAGCTAGTCTATTAGCGGATTAAAGACATAATGAATGCAATACTCGTAATATCTGAGAAATTAATCGTCTTCCTATCGATTTCATGCAGGTATATCTAGATGAAAGGTCGTTAAAGTTTGCTAGGTTGGTTAGTAAGTGGCTATCCTATGCCGACGGAATTTCGATATCAAATGGTGTCGGCGAATTCCAACTTTTCTATAGGGAATGGACTCTGACCCAACACCCCAGCATAACAAGTCCAAGCATCGAAAATGGGGTGGCAAGGGTCAAAGGAAACTTGGACTACCTGACCCCTCAGTAAAAGAGGAGTGATATTTTTTGTCATAATATTGGGCAAGATTAATGCTGCTGCACATCACCTCATATCAGTTTGAAGTAAAATTTATCAAGGTATCGATTGAAAAGGAATTTTTGGGATGATTAACAATAATATTAACAAATTATCGTCGTTACCCTGTTCCTTCATCTTCGCCTCCTATTAAAAGTATTTGTAAACAAAATAATATCTAAATTGGGGGGTTAAGTTTGAACATACGATAATTACTGATATAGTGTTTGTAAAGTTCACACTGTGCCCCCAACATCAAGGATTAAATGTACCGCGGTTAGATTAAGTTCTCCATATGGGGCCCATTTTGCTATGATCACGTGACAATATGGCGTCATGATACTGAATTTAAGTGGTACTGTACACTTACAGTACCACTCTATATGGCGTCAGCGTTCACGTGACTTCTTAGATCAGACGGCAGAGCAGTGAGCATGGTTGGGATTCTAATTTAAATAAGAAGTACAGTTTCTATTTATATTCAAGGGGACAGGGACAGATTTTATGTACAAATTTAATGCTGCAATTGGTGATCTAATACAAAAAGTCATTCAAAAAATCAAATAAACAAGTGCGGTCAAAAAGGTCCATATTTTTAGATTCTTATATTAAGACAAAGCATAATAATATTATTCACTTGACCAGAGAAGTCAATGGCAGTCCATAGTAGAAGACGTTTATGCACCCTAACCACAAATTTATACCTGCAATTTTCATGTCCAAAGGTAAATTTTTTTTACACCATGTGATGCTCACGGTGCATACACAAGCCCTTTTCCTAGATGACAATTCTGCAAAACCTTGTGTACTTAAAACAGGCTGATGCAGTTGAAAATAGTTGTCATTTAAGCCGTTTTTGAGATATTCTACTTGACTCAAACCCACGTTTACTGCTATGGGAGGCTAGCTCTTCTTCCTAGCCAACTATTGGTATTTCACTATCAACATACTGCATAGTAACTATGGAAGATGTACATGCCTGACGTCAGTTTCAAGAACAACACAATCCCATAACATCTAGTTCACAAATATATCAATATCTTTAATTAGTAAACAATAATAGCTGAAAAAGTCACATCATAGCCTTATGTTAAGAAACTTGCCAGGGGCCAATTTACGATACTGGACCCTGCCATCTTAAAGAATCACGGTACTAATTCATTTACCATAATAAACCTATGAAAACACCATGATATTAAAAATTCAATAACTTAAAAAGTTATGAGTGCTCATAACCAAACAAATATAGTTATCAGTATAGATGAAACCTTGAATTCGGCTTCTGTAAAGAGGTAAGAATATGAGCCGAGGCATTTTCTGGACCGGCATATTTTTGAAACATGTGCTTTCAATTCCGTACAAGATTCAGGTGCTAATTTTAGTAATGAGTCTTCCAAACTCAAGACTATTAAACGACTGAAATTCCATCAATAAAACAATGTCTCTATTTTTATTAATTTTGAATTTGGATAAGTTCATAAAAGATTATTTTTCCTTAAACATATACAGGTTTAGCTGACCAGGATTGGTTAATATAACCAATCCTGGTCAGCTAAACCGGTATATACTCTATATAATGTTCACCAATTTCTAAGCTGGGTCCCATTTTTGAGTACTAACTAAACCCGTATATATTTTATTTAATGTTCACTCATTTCTAAGCTGGGTCCCATTTTTTGAATACAGCTAGTACCGTGTGTCCTTAAGGACTATCAAATAAATATTTGTTGTCTAAAATACGAGAACTAATTTTATGTATGAGGAACATGACTGTAAACTTAAGTTATCAAAGATCAATAACTTTGTTCTATTGTGATTTTAAACGCTGTAAATATTCTAATTTGAAATGGGACCACTTCGTTCGAGAATCTAGAATTTCGTGTTCGTAAAACAAGTACTCTGCACTTTTCTAATTTTGACTACACCCAACTTTGATGTTGTATTGGCTCCTTTGGGTTAAAACCTCCATATGGACAAGTGTCATTAACGTATGTATATTTCAAATATTATTGAAATATTATTTGTCTTTTATCCCCGATACGTGTCGGTATGGTTATAACAAGGAATCTCTTTAGCAAGTTCTAATTATGTCGGTTTGTGCATATTGCTGGCGATCGACTACAGTGGCAATGTCAGCTGCATGTATAAATTTGTCTTGTGTGCGTATATGGTTATAGTACGGAATCTCAATAGTTTCTGTTATGATCCAGGAGCTAAGTTCTCCGGGAGTCGGGAAATACCCTGGGGATTTGCCTGCTGTACCCAGTAGTCTCACTTAGAGTATGTAAGACATTTGAAACGTACAACTTATCTTACATACCCCCCCTCCCTTTAGATTAACGCCAGGGGCGAAATCAAAATCCCTAAAGTTTGAACACAACGTACTCCTTTTGGGTTTACCATTAACGCGAGTTTCCTTTGTCCAGCTGAGGTTGCGTAGGAGGTGGATTCAAGGACATTACAAAACACGTTGATCTGTAAAGGCACGGACTGGCTCCATCACTCTATTTTGTGCTTCTTACTTCATTATAACCAGCAGTTTTAACTAACGTATGGTATGGAACGCCAGAGCTGTCTTTAGACGACGACTTTTATTATATGATGTACAAACTTCTTTATATGCGGTGCTTTCGTTCTTATATGATGAGCAAACTTCTTTATATGCGGTGCTTTCATACTTATATGATGTGCATACTTCATTTTATGCGCTGCTTTTGTAACAAGAAAAGTTATCATTTATGCGCTGCTTTTGCACAAAAGTTATCATCGTAAGACAGCTCTGGCGTTACATATCTTAAGACATCTCTGGCGTTCCGTGTAGTATGGTGACTCAGAGAGGCTTGGAACGGTGCGGTTTTATTGACAGTTTGATTGCCTTGTTATTGGACTACAGCTGAGTAGCTCGGGGAAAGTGCCAGGTGTAGCCGTTGGGCAGTACAAAGCTCGTGTGGGAAAGCGGGTTTAGGCTATCATCTGAGGAACTGAAAAGCAAATAATAAATAACACTTACATATATTATTGTGACATAACTAAAATTTAAAAAAAAACAAACAAAATTGGTTTTAATTTTGCATCATTGAATAATGTTAACTGTTTACCCACACATTTTGCATACACTTTCAGAGTTATGTTTCTTTTAAAATATCCTTTTTCTTAAATTAGAGTGTAATTGGGAATAGGAACTATTTGGTTTAGCTAAGCCAGTTTAAGATAATTAAATTTTTGAAAACTAATATTTCACAGAATAACCAACATTGTTTCTGTGCATACATGAAACTTACGTTACTCACGTAAAATGGTATCCATTATTAAAATATTAAATGATAGAGCAATTAGTGTGGTTAAACGTATCGCCCCACATATTGAAATAACAATCCATTCCATGAATTTATAGTCGCACATTTTGACATAAACAAACCATTCCATTATTTTCAACAAACCTCGAGTAAAAGGTATACCTGTTTGTTTTTGTTTGCTTTTTGTGGGTTTGTGTAGATGGGGTATATGAACCTTACTGAATATCTTAAATAAAACAGATAAAAGAATTTGTAAGAACCATTTAAAGAAAATTTAGGCGTATAATCGCAGACCATTTTCCATGAGGCCATATAATCACAGACTATTTTCCATAAGGTTCCCTAAATTCGTAATTCTTTTCTCAACCAATACAGTTACACGCAGTGCTTTTGTTGACACTTCTTTGTCTCATCCCAGCATATATGGCTGATTTTGACTTAGAAGTGACATCCTGATTTTCCAAATGTATTTCTATTTTATGTTTGTTTCCCTGTCCACCCAAAGGTGTTATGTGTATTTTTTATTATAATTTTGTAGGATTTATTTTTTAGTGCTCATGTTTTGAGGGGTTTTTTTTAACCCCATTAGCTTTGGTTAAGTTTATGCTCTAGTTGTGCTTGCATTGGGCCTGGTTTTAACTTCGCCTCCGCTATAAGCTTAGGTCTGTACTTTTTCTCCACTAGACTATTTTAGTCCCTGAATCTGTTTCCAGTCATGTCCCTTTGTTGTGTACACGTAGTGACTTTGCCAGAGTCATATGTCCTTTGAGTACAAGAAATTTTGTGTGAATTGTTGTTGTTAGTGGTGTTATTGTTAGGACGGCTTTTGGTGTCAGATCCGTACCACTTACTGTTCAACCTGCCAGTACGTGAAATAAGTACGTATATACATAATGAACTATTCGGACCATATGGGAATAATTACATATAGAGATATTTGAGATGAATCCCACGTGTAAGAAATAAATAAACAGTTCCTGCATGCAGAGAGGGAGGTGAGTAGAGTCCACCAGTTTCATCTTTATCTATTTTTAAAAAGATCTAATTGATGCAGGTTAAAATACCGTATACAGGAAGCCAGTAATATATATTTCAATTGTTCGCCAATCACTACGATCCCTCCAATTTGAAACACAACTTAGTGGCGTTTGCTAACAAAGAGCAACATTTCTAGTAAGTAGCGTTCAGTTGATTAATTTTTTTTCATTGTCAAAATACTTGGTTATTATGCGTAATATTGGTGGACAAATAAAATGTCATAAAGGACCAATATATTTTGTTTTCGGACTACTCAACTCTAATGTTGAGCCAGAGAATTTATTCATTTTAGTAGTAGGTATAAACTGTCGTCCTACAATGCAAAACGTCTACCCTTATAATCCAACAGTGCAAGTCGTCTTCCATTTTATTCCTACGATGCCAGTCGTTTTCCATTATAGTGCTACAGTGCACGTCGTCTTCCAGTATAGTCCTATGATGCAAGTCGTCTTCGATTATAGTCCGACAGTGCAAGACGTCTACCATTATAGTATATCCTTATAGTCAGTGCTAGACGTACATCGTTATAGCCATGCAACGCAAGACGTCTACCATTATAGTCCTACAGGAAAAACACTACTATTGGTATGGAGAAAAGGGAACAAGCCAGGAAATTGGTGAACATAAAATAGAGTATATATGGGTTTGGCTGGCCAAGATTGTAAGGTATGTTTTAGGGAAAATAATCTTTTGAGAGCTTATCCTAGTTGTAAGTGAAATAAAAAATATAGACATTGTTTTATTTATGGAATTCCAGTCCTTTTACTGTCTTGAAATCCCTTTACAAAAATTAGCACCTGACTTTGCTGCGGAATTGCAAATACATATTTCAAGCACATGCAGGTCCAGAAAAAGCCGCGGCTCATATTCTTTTCTCTTCACAGAAGCTGACATCCAGATTTCATCTATACTGATAAATATAGGTTTGATCATGCGCACTCAGAAATTTTAAGTTATTAATTTCTAATATCACGGTGTTTGAATAGGTTTACTATGGGAACTGAATTAGTACTGCTAGACCTATAGACAGCTACAGTAATACAGTGACTTAACACTACTATAAGTGTAATAATATGGTTCTATTTGTGGATAACAAGCAAAAGTAATACCTTTTGTAAACCACAGAGTGGCTTTCAATGGGATATTAAACACATATTCAGATATATCAACTGTAGACAAGAAGGGAGGTGGAGTGTTTTGCACTTTGGCTCATAATTAACACTACATATATAAAATTTATACAATGTACAATCTTTAGAGTAATAATAAGCAACCAATATAATATTTCCTAGTTATGTTTATAAACAAAATACATCAAATATGTCACTTAGGTCTCTTCCACCATGCTTTATGGGGATGACCTCTCATGACTTTGCACCCCACTAATTTCTTTCAGGGAATGTTTTGAAACTTCATATTTTGTATTTTAATGTACTTATTTGTACCTTACTGTAGTTTTGAATTATATGTCTTCCGGTAAGAAGTTTAGTTAATATGTGTCATATAAATATCTTTTTCTGTAATGACTCATGTACTTATAGCTGGTCACCTTGACCTTTAACCCCTTAATTACATAATATGACAAGGCTGGTAATATATTACAGTATTAAATTGAACAGATATAAATGGTGATATTAAAAATAAAAACTCTTATTAGACTGCTTTATTGTTATTTATTTATTTATTTTCTTAAATAAAGCTCAAATATTTAAATGTTGCCTGAAATGCACCAATTCGCTGTAGGTGAAAATGAACATATAAATATAATTTTATATTTACTACTGCAATCTTTGACAAGCAGAACTATACACATTGCTTACTTATGTACTGAATGAAGTACTATTCATATGGCTGTCCAGAAAATCAAGGGTGGATATAGGACACACGGTACTAATGAAATGAAAAAAAAATGGAAACCAGCCTGGAAATGGGTGAAAATAAAATAGAGCATGTATGGGTTTGGCTGGCCAGGATTGGTAAATAATGTAAGCTATGTTTTAGGAAAAATAATCTTTGTGAGCTTATTCTAGTTGTAAGTGAAAAAAAAAAACAACAGAGACATTGTTTTATTGATAGAATTCCGGTCCTTCAACAGTCTTAAGTCTGGAACACCCACTACTAAAATTAGCACCTAACTCTTTGGTGTGGAATTGCAATTACATGTTTCAAACATATGCAGGTCCAGAAATTGCCGTGGCTCATATCCTTTCTTCTACACATAAGCTTACGTCCAGGTTGCATCTATACTGATACATATAGATCAGATAATGGGCACTAAGAAATTTTAAGTTATTGAATTTTTAATATCATAGTGTTTGCATTAGGTTTATTATGAGAACTGAATTAGTACCGTGAGTCATACAATGCAAGATATTCAATATTGTAGTCATCAGTGCAATATGTCTTCCATTAAATTCCTACATTGCAAGTCGTCTATCCTTATACTCACACAAGGCATCTACCATTATAGTCATCCAATGCAAGACCTCATTATAGTCATGTAATGTAAGACATCTACCCTTATATTCCTGCATTGCAAGACATCTATCACTGCAAGACGTCAATACTTATAGTCTACAATGCAAGACGTCAATCCTTATAATCTACAATGCAAGACGTCAATCCTTATAGTCTACAATGCAAGTCGTAAATCCTTATAGTCTACAATGCAAGTCGCCAATCCTTATAGTCTACAATGCAAGACGTCAATCCTTATAGTCTACAATGCAAGAGGTCAATCCTTATAGTCTACAATGCACGACGTCAATCCTTATAGTCTACAATGCAAGACGTCAATCCTTGTAGTCTACAATGCAAGACGTCAATCCTTATAGTCTACAATGCAAGACGTCAATCCTTATAGTCTACAATGCAAGACGTCAATCCTTATAGTCTACAATGCAAGTCGTCAATCCTTATAGTCTACAATGCAAGTCGTCAATCCTTATAGTCTACAATGCAAGATGTCAATCCTTAAAGTCTACAATGCAAGACGTCAATCCTTATAGTCTACAATGCAAGTCGTCAATCCTTATAGTCTACAATGCAAGACGTCAATCCTTGTAGTCTACAATGCAAGACGTTAATCCTTATAGTCTACAATGCAAGCCGTCAATCCTTATAGTCTACAATGCAAGACGTCAATCCTTATAGTCTACAATGCAAGACGTCAATCCTTATAGTATACAATGCAAGACGTCAATCCTTATAGTCTACAATGCAAGACGTCAACCCTTGTAGTCTACAATGCTAGACGTCAATCCTTATAGTCTACAATGCAAGACGTCAATCCTTATAGCCATATAATGTAAGACATCTACCCTTATAGTCCTACAATCCAAGACGTCCACCCATATAGTTATACAGTGCTAGTCGTTTTCCATTATAGTCATGAAGTACAAGCCGTGTACGTTTATAGTTCTACAGTGCAAGACGTGTACCTTTATAGTCCTACAGTTCAAGACATCTACCCTTATATTCTTGCATTGCAAATCATCTACCACTATAGTCTACAATGCAAGACGTCTACCATTATAGTCATACAGTGCTTGACCTCTTCCATTATAGTCATGCAGTACAAGCCGTATACCATTATAGTCCTACAGTACAAGACATCTACCCTCATAATCCTACAATGCAAGACGTCTACCTTTATAGTCCTACAGTACAAGACATCTACCCTCATAGTCCTACAATGCAAGACGTCTACCTTTATAGTCCTACAGTATATATATGAACCGGTGTGAAAATGATTAAGCTCCACACTGCTTTCATGTTACTGGAATATAAATTAACGCTGCAAAGATAAAATACGTTGTTTAACAAACCGCAGGATATGGAACCAAGTTTGATCATAATTATTTTTTTACCTAACAAATAATCGGACAAAATGAACCAATAGAAGAGGAAAGGAATAGGAAAAGTAAAATAGGATATCCAACAAGTGGAGGAAGACATGAAATGCGACTAATAAAAGGGTTCTCAAGTAAATGGAGGAGAATCATGGAATAGGAATAATAACGATCAAACTGAAGGGGGCGCTCACCAGTTACTATATGCTTTTAAGAGACTTAAATATCTCAGCCATACAATCAAGAATAAATCATGCAATGATAATACCTATGTGTTCCTTAAGGGGCTCTCACCAGCTAGGATGTACTTTTGAGAGAGTGATGTAGATAAGTTGAAATTGTTTGCATTTGAAACATCCACAGTGGAGAGAATGTTGGCATAGTTCTATGCTACTTTGATGTAATGTGGATGACATTTCTTTGGAAATTGTAAATGATCTTAGCACATTGCTAACTAAAATGACTGCTTCCTTGTGCTCTAAATACCAGCCTGAATGTCTCAAAAGTACTCAATCCTTAGCAGCTATTAAAATAAGAATAACGAATTTTGCCAGAGTGGACAATACCAGCTTCTGAAAGTGAAAATAGATGAATTACTAAATATATAAAACGTACCTAAATGTTATCGGCTCTATTGTTTTACAATTTACCTCTGAAGTTCAGGAAGTGAAAATGAGCAAGTGGAGCTAGCACTTTTTTGAAAGATGCACATCTGGAGTAAGGCCAGGCTGTATACACTATAACCCATACTACACCCATCAATCATACACCCAAAAAAAGGGAATTAAAGTTTTTTTTTAACAGTACATAAGATATACGAGGTCTTGTTTTTAATAGCAAGTATAACCAGTGAGGAAACCCGGGGAAATTCTTTTTCTTTAAAATTTTGACTCCATGCCAATTACGAAAATGTAGAACGCCACCGAAAATGACGACCTAAAAAATTAAAAGAAGAAAAAATGTTATTTAGAATACTTTACAGCTTTCTCTTGCTTATTGATATCGGTCAAGTCAGTAGAAACGGGGGTAATTTATTTCTTCAAAGCCAGCTGTTGAGTAGGAGACATAAAACAGCAGAACCTGTATAAAAGTACAATGCTGATTGTGGAAGTAATACAACTGTGCAACTCTGCAACAAAATATTGCTTCACTAAAATGCTATGTGCCCCCCCCAGTAAACCATAGTACATACTATGCTACACACAGCATTACACACACACACACACATACACACACAAACACACTTTCTACCATCGTCACCCCTTTGTATTCTGCCATACTGCTGCAAAACTAGTTGATTAAAAAGATAGGTCCACTTTCAAAATTTCTTTCAAGCAGTTTTATCAGCCACGATTGTCATTGTCTTTTTATCTGAGTTGTCCAGGGGCTATTTAATCGTGTGTGGATTGTTGCCAGATAAAATAGTTACACAGGTTATAAGCGCGTAGTCTCGTGCATTCTTTTAACGCCATTTAGTTTCAATAACCATTTTGGACTATATGAAACGTTCGGTGTCTTGCAGAAGTCCTAACTGTAATGGAATTCATCTAGTATTCTACCAGATGATGATGAATTCAGTTCTCTTACACATTTAAGCATGCAAAATGTCAATATGACGCCACCGTAAATCGGAATTTCATTCTTTCTTAATTCAAGATAACAAAATATGACACAAATGGTGCATGGGAAAAACAGTATCAGTTACATTCTTTCTTAGTTCATGGCAACAAAGCATGCCATTAAGTTATATTTTAATTCACGATATCAAAAGAGCATTGAGTGGGATTCGATTAATGATCTTCTGCGTGGCTGATCGTAATATTACCGTTTGTATATGCTCTGGTTCCTTTCTGAAAACAAAATATAGGACTGTTAAAAAATTTGAACCATTTATTATCTTTTCTCAAGGGGAAAACTAGTAACTTCCGGGCTTGGCTCTAATTCGGTTTACATCGTATCATTCTTATTTTAATGCAAAATGTGATAGGGACACCATCCGCAGTGCGAATATTGTTAGCAAACGGCAGACGTGTGAATTGTCTTTGTAAAATTTCGTGCCCGGCCGCCATACCAATAGACATTATGGAGCACCTTCAGTTTCTCATCGTGTTTTCCGATATTGACCGGTTGCCTCGCGGAATGTCTTTTCTGTTGTGATTACATGGCAAATAGTCTTTCCAAAAGATGGTCAACGGCGGCTGTGCAAATAGGCACTTCCAGAAAGAAGAGTTGGTTTCTTTACAGGAAAATTGTAGTTATCACTCTCAGGTCGTAGTGGTGGTTACAAAGAAAAGATAGCGATAACTTTGGAAGCAGTTTGCAAGTTGTCCTTTTCTGTATAGGTCTTCTTTTGCTTCATCTAGTGAGATGTAAAGACGGTTCGAACTAGATGAGTATCAGATAATTTCGGTTAAGGACAATTTAAAATATCTACTTCAGAAATCATTCATCCTTAAAAAAACTTATAGATTTGACTATCGAAATTATGTGTATGAAATTATTTGGGGTTAGCAAACTGGTTTTATGTTAAGAAATAGTTTATCTGGAGTAGAAAGAATGACCTATATATAGCCAGTACAACTAAATGAAAATAGGGTGGAGCTGGCGAATTAGTTTTGCTTCTGAATCATTCAGCTGGAATATATCACTATTCGTAGTTTTCACGTGACGTCACAAAACGTGTGTACTTCCATATCCGCCATTTTGAGTCTCAAACCAGTACTTGACAACATTGTTCTTCCCATATAATTATCAAGGTAAATCTCATATTGTGCGTAAGGATATAATAATACAAAACATTCTGTTCTACATGTCAACCGAACGAGACCAGATGCTTGACTTTCCTATTTTTCTTCAAGTAAAACATTAACATTTGAGCCATCCTTGTTATTCTTTCATAAACAAATAGATCAATCAGTAAACAGACGCATAGCCAAATCGATACACAACCGTGTAGAAACATGTAATGATTCTCAATTTACATGGGCTCAAGTCAGTCATTTAGTTTAAGTTAAAAAACAATAGTTAATATATAATTTCATATTTCTTAAAGCATTTTAAGAATAATCGGTTTTGACGTTCTGTACAAAGTCATGTTCTGTTAGGCAAACATTTCGTTTTAATATACTGAAGATGAAACTTCTTTGAACGGTTATCGCTTCTGTTCAATATCATCCTACGTCCATCATAACCACCACAAATACAATATTTGATCATACTGACTAAAATTATTTTTCAGCTGTCTTTGGTACAAGCACATGTTTTCGTGAAACGTATTTATTCATTAAAGTTCTGGCACAATACACACAATGCGAACTTTTTTTCCGTAACTGTTTATTGTATCCCGAAGATAATTGTTCGGAAATACTCTTTCACGGTGACAAGCCCAGGGACATCACACAATTTTTAAAAAAAAATTGATATCGTCCTCTTATATAAAAAAGACTGAAGTTATATTTGATAGCAATATGCTCGATTACGGTTCAACTTTTCTGTCTTTCGGTATAAACCATGGAACTTACAGTTGTATTTTTATTTTCGTGTTATAGAGGTACATAATTTCAGGTATAATCTATGTAACATTTCGATTAACTAAACATCCTTTAGCGGCAATTAAATCAGATTTTATCTTCAATGTGCGTGATAACCCGTATTGATAAAGGTTTGTTAGAGACTCAAAATGGCGGCGCAAGGTACGCGCACTTTGCATTGTGGGTATTAGCATACACAATCGTGACGTCTGTGAAAACAACCCATAGATTTGTCTATATTGCAGGAACATGTAGATCAAAATAAATAAATGTTGGGTTACTGGATTGCTTTTACGCTTTGATCATCACCGTAGTATCAACCACTCGATCAAATTTTCATTAGATTTAACAGGACTTCGTTTTCGATTAGATATATTTGACATTTTATCTGGGTTCTTTTTCTTCACTTTACATATGTATTTTGAATGATATCACTTGTGGAAACTGATTTAATTAAGTAGCGTGAGATTTTTTTTTCAAAACGACATATCAGTCTGTAGGAGATTTTTTAAATCGTACTTAGTAGTAATTTGCAATTGAAAGAAAGAAATACGTGAATCAGTAGATGAAAAGGTTTGCTACTTTCCCTGTTTGACCATTTCAGGGGCATAAGTGGTTAGAGCGTCTGCCTCTGATGTGAAAAGTCGTGTGTTCGAACCCCGGCCGAGTCATACCAAAGACAAAAATAGTATTTGCAGCTGCATCTCTTGGCGACCAGAATTAGGACTTTATTGTTAGGACTGATCGGCATGGTGTCAGGATAATGCGAGTGGATATTATACTATGCCAGATGTCTCTAGAATGATACCCCATTGATATATATAACTATCAACTGCTAAAGAAAAATTGAACTATGAATTTTTTTCTTTCTCTGTGGTAAAACTAGTAACTTCCGGGCTTGGCTCTGATTCAGTTTACATCGTGTCATGTTTATGTTAATGCAAAATGTGCGAGACGTACCGATTTGACGTACGAATATTATTCAGAAATCATTCATCCTTAAACAACATAAGGACTGGATCATTGGAAGCATGTACATTAAATTGTTTGGGGTTAGCTAATTATTACAATAAGACTTTTATCATAATCTTCTTCTCATTCGTAAATACTATTAAGATATCAATTTTTAAAAGAAATAATAACTTCTAAGTTGTGTTAGTCAGAAGAGAGTTTCCTTCTATGGTTTTGCAGCATCAAATGATGTTGTAGTGTTATTATGTATGTTTTTCTATAGTTAAAGTGTCTGAGCGATTGCTCAACACAGAGTTTTGTAAGCAGCTGATGCCCTGCATATTGAATGTTTGAAGCAGAGATTGCTCTGCATATTGAATTGTTGAAGCAGCTATTGCCCTGCATATGATCAAATTCTGAGTAAAGTTTGTTTGAAACGATAACGGTGATACATTTCCTTTCGTACGTCATAGGTAATGTCAGTAATACACGCTCAGTTTTACAATTTTAATGATGCACTAAATCATGTCGATTCAGTTTTACGATTTTAATGATATTTTCACTTACTGCTCATAGGTTCGATTAAATGCAATTTCATACACACACAGGTCAAGGTTTGATTGCAAATGAACATATGTTATGGTTATTAGAGTAGGATTAACATAATACTAACATTTTCACCTTCACTGCTCTTGATTAATACCAAAGTCTTGCTAGGTTCTCTACGCAAACATTCTTACCTCAATGTCGCTTGAATTTAATAATATTATGTATGCAATAAGAAGATAAATTCAATATTGGTTTACAAGTACTATCCATAATAATGAGGATTCTTTTCACAAAACTTCGCTGAAGTGAAATAATAACCGTAGTCATTGATAAATATGTTATGCTGATGTTATGCAAAATAAAAAAATAAATAAAAAAGTACCAAAAAAGAGTAAAATAACAAACAAATGAAGAAACCAAGACATACATGCTGATATTAACTTTTTATACTCGTCTTACAGGACTAGTATTAGCATAGATTATGTACACCTGTATACAATTCCATCATTTCCTCATGCCTTCTACTTCTTTTCTTCTCATTCTTTTCTTCTCATGGATCCAAACTCTCAACCTCTTTCTTTCTCTTTAAGGTATGGATGGAATATGGATGTGGTTGTAGGATTGTATTTTGTTTTAACTCTGAATTCAGTGACCGCAGTAACAGAACAAAAACAATTTACGCTAAAGGTTATCTCTAGCCACTACCACTATTTTATGATTCAGCCGATAAGTGGATTCGCACTTTCAAATCAGGCTTTTTAGGAATTATTCAGTCAAATTTATCGAATATTGACACAGAGATGTCAAAAGTAGCTACATAAATGATATTCTTTCAAACTTAAAGTCAATACGAATTACAATGAATATGCAGTTTAATATAACAATCTCATTAATGAATTAGGTAATTCAGAAAGGTGTTTTGCATTCTACAAATATGTCAAGAGAAAAGTTTTACCCTTCATTGCTAAAATAAGTAAATACCTCTTTGGAACGCTGACAATGAAAACATTACAAAATTTAGTATGTCATACAAATATGCTGATGCAACAGAATAATGAAATTTAAATTTTCGGTACTATTGCTCGATATGGAGGTGCTTTCTCCTCCGATACATGACAAGTTGATAATAGAATTCGTAACATGTTAACGGCTATTGGTCCAAACTCAAAAATGTTTATACTTTTGAAAAAGGGATGCTTGCCATTTTCGAAAATATATCGTGATGAATATTAAAAAAGAAAAAAATGATTGCAGCTCAAACGGTTGAGACTCAGCAAATTAGTCATACAGCGAAATTTTCAGCAGGCGACTTCACCTGCTATACTGATTTCACAGCATGTTTTAATGGAATTTATAGATCAAATCGAACGATCGCATCTATCAATTACATATGTTATTCAAGAACGCCGAAGGATCCACATTACTGTTTATGATATTTATAGCAACACGTAAAGATCGTGACCTATATACTGCGCTACATATCCCAGTTGTCCAGATGACATTCAAGATATATCAATCAATACTAGTTTAATGAAAGCATCACGAATAAACATTATACAGTTACTTGGTTTACAAGAGATCATACCGCATTATGCCACACATTTTAGATATCTTCCTAAATTAAAATATTAGTTGTCTCATGTATGAAATAATATATTGGGAAGTCATAATTCACATCCTATTAATAAGGAGTATCACTTCAATATTATGAACACGCCGTTCTAGTGAGCGCTTGATCCTAGGTTTATGACATATGACGGACATATAATTGTTCAGAAAAATTAACAGAAGCCTCTGAACTTCACCGATAAACCTAGCGCTTACACAGCAATATTAATTATGTTCCAATGAAGTTATTTTAAATGAAATAGAAATAATAAAAAATAACACAAAAAGTAAACTAACGTAATAAAAAATATTTAAAAAAACAACAACTGCATGCTGATATTAAATCGTCTAACGTAACTAGTTGTAAAGTAGGTCATGTAGAATAAAAAAAAATAATATAAAAAAACCATAAATTTTTGCATTGTTTTTGCATTACAGATTCTAACCATATTTTCTTTTTTATCTGATGTCGTGCCGGACAATTTTTTCATTGGAAATTTCAATTATACCTTTGTACTGTAATTTTGAATTTCATTTAATGTTGTGAAATGTATTTTTCATTGTATTCCTTTGAATAATAACAGTAAGGTTGCATTGTTCATTTACTATACTTGTATCACACAGAATATTATAGTCTTTTCTTAATGTATATATTTTTTTAAATTTCTCATTAATGAACCACAATGAATTTTGTTTTCATTGTCTTTTCCTATTTCTCAACCTTTATCAATGCATTGTATTTTTGTATTTTTAATATTTTTACCTTTCTTGTATAATTGTATTTTTTAAATTTTTTTTGAGCCTCGAGGACTCGGCTCAAATAATCCAGAAGGTATTATTAAGATATCAATTTTTAAAAGAAATAATAACAACTAAGTTGTGTTAGACTATGTGAAACTATTAGAGAAAAAAAGTCTGCTCATATGTACTGAATTAACCTGTCGGTCACACTATTGTATATTGTCATTATTGCCTTCAGCAATAGGTTTGGTAGGTAGGATCAAAAGAGGGGCCCAGTTCAAAAGTTCATAGCGCGAATGGAACAATAAAACGATTTACTTGTAAAAGCCCGCGGTCTTTATAAACTGTCACAAATTGATTCGGCAAATTTATAACTGTCTGGTTTAAAAGTTCATGGTGGATAAATGGCCTCACTTGCAACAAATGTAAGCAATATACGACTTTAAAGATCATTCGCTTAAGAGACAAACCTTTTAGATCTTTCTGCTCTTTGGACTAGAAACAAGGGCATTCTTGAATTTTACACATGGACATGCGTGACTTTAACCATATTCGTGCGT
The DNA here is from genome assembly GCA_016746295.1 of Potamilus streckersoni. Lineage (NCBI taxonomy): Eukaryota > Metazoa > Mollusca > Bivalvia > Unionida > Unionidae > Potamilus > Potamilus streckersoni. The sequence continues at coordinate 525,855 of JAEAOA010000378.1, read as the reverse complement.
GATTCCTAAAACTCAGAGTATAAAAAGGCAGAACCCACTTGTATATTTAATCGTAAGTCCAAAAGCAAGATAGATCGTCTGTTTGTATTTACAGATTCTTGGTACCTTCTCGTTGCCAAAGCTTTTCCCCACAAAATATGTAGCCGTATCTACACCAATATAAGTGACACCTTATCTTTAAGAAAGCTGAATCTCTTCTCTCTCTTCCTCTCTGATCAAGATTCAAGGCTTCTCTTAAAGTAGCGATAAATTCCTTCTCATAGCCAGCAATGGGAAGAAGGTTATGATAGAAAACGTCTAAACAACATCTACGAGATTTCTCTTATCATAATAATACTAGTAACTTTAAGAGAGGTCTTTGCCAATGATTAGAGAGAAAGAGAGAAGAAAGTTCGGGCTCTCTTAAGAATGAAGGTGTCACACATAATGGTGTAGATACAGCTACATATGTTTATTTATTTATTTGGGTGGGGGAGAACATGGCAATGCGGAGGTACGGATCGACTGCACTTATACAAGCTTCTTTGAGTTGCGAGTAAAGGGACTGATTTTTATTGAAACACTTAAGATGAAAAATTACATTCCAATATCAATCTGCATAATCCTAAATTACGAATATAAGAGATACATATAAAACTACGACATTCCTTCACTTACCAACATCACACATATATATCTAATAAATTCATGATAACCAAATAATCTACAATGCAATAATTCAGACCAATAACGCAATTATTTAGTAGAAGTATTGTTTTACTGAATTTAATCTAAAATACCAACAGTTTAAAGTCTACTATTTAAAAAGTATCTCATTTCTGAATTAATTTTTACTGAGTATGAAGTTGGTAGCGAACGTCAATTTTTACAATAATCAATAATATAATTACAAATAAATATAAGTTCTTCAAATGATCAAACTACATTATTTTAAAGAATAATACAGAAATAATAAAATAATCCAAAGTTGCAAATGTGCTGGTCTTAGATAGAACTTTTACTTTAACATCTTAACATTAAAAATCATCATACTAAAGAGAAAATTCTACCTTCAGTGATACGAGCTTTTTTGAGTTCCGACGAAACTGACTGATTTTGCCAAGTAAATTTTCTCGTTTCTTATGTACAGTTTCTTAAGACTTGGCCAAATATAGTCATACTTTTGTCTCAGTGCTTGTGTTTCGCCAGAATCTCAAAGTGACGCTTCATCGTTTGTTACTGACTACCGTCTTGGTATCTTGTACATCATCAGACATATTTTTGTTTCATTAACACGTGAAACATTAGTGATATACTCAGCAGAAATGAAATTGTTATTCAGCACTGTAGCTGCAGAATTTAAAATTGCCAACTAAAGTGCTATACAATAGAGAAACGTACTCTTCATTGAAATTATAAACAATTATATTACAAGAATAAACAATTGTTTTTAATACAATTTACTGAAAAATTCCACACTACCAGAACTAGATTTGTGTCCAGAATTAATTTATTTCAAGTGGAAGAATGGCTTATATATAGCATGTACAAGTAAATGAAACTAAGTTGGAGCTGGCGCACTGGTTTTGCTTCAAAATCAGCAATTTGCAGATTTTTCTACTTTGCAGGTTCATGTGGATCAAAGTAAAGAAATGTTTTTTTTCCGCTTTGATCGTCACTGTAGTATGATCCACTCGATTAAATTTTCATAGGATTTAACAGGACTTTTCGATTAGATTTATTTTACATTTTATTTTTTTTTTATTTGCAGATGTAGTTTGAATGACATCTCTTGTGGAAACTGATTTAGTTGAGTAGCGATAGATTTTCTTTCAAGACGGTATACCAGTCTGTAGGATAGTTTGAGATCGTACTTAGTAGTATTTTGTATGAAGCAGTGGATAAAAAAGGTTTTATTTTTCTTTGACCGTTTCGGTGGCTTAAATAGTTAAAGGGTCAGCATCGGATATAAATTATGGAACAACTTCAATTTTTTTTTATCATGTTATCCGATAAATCGGCCACCAAACCTGTAATGGTTTTGAAATGTAAATGTTACGTTAAGACGAGTTTACATTATTTGGAATATGTTAGGCTTTTTCCTAATAGATTGACCGGTTGCCTCGCGGAATGTCTTTTCTGTTGTGATTACATGGCAAATAGTCTTTCCAAAAGATGGTCAACGGCGGCTGTGCAAATAGGCACTTCCAGAAAGAAGAGTTAGTTTCTTTACAGGAAAATTGTAGTTATCACTCTCAGGTAGTAGTGGTGGTTACAAAGAAAAGATAGCGATAACTTTGGAACTAATTTGCAAGTTGTCTTTTTCTGTGTAGGTCTTCTTTTGCTTCATCTAGTGAGATGTAAAGACGGTTCGAACAAGATGAGTATCAGATAATTGCGGTTGAGGACAATTTAAAATATTTACTTCAGAAATCATTCATCCTTAAACAACTTAGAGATTGGACTATCGAAATTATGTGCATGAAATTATTTGTGGTTAGCGAACTGGTTTTGTGTTAAAAAATAGTTTATCTGGAGTGGAGAATGACCTATATATATATATATATATATATATATATATATATATATATATATATATATATATATATATATATATATATATATATATATATATATATATATATATATATGTATATATATATATATATATATATATATATATATATATATATATATATATATATATATATATATATATATATATATATATATATATATATATATATATATATATATAGCCAGTACAACTAGATGAAAATAGGGTTTGGCTGGCGAACTAGTTTTGCTTCAGAATCATTCAGCTGGAGTAATTTAGAGATTTTCTATTATGCAGGTACATCAAAATAAAGATATGTTGGGTCACTGGATTATCAGATAATTTCAGTTGAAGACAATTTAAATTAGCCATGTCAGAAATCATTCGTCCTTAAACAGCATAAAGATTGGACCATATCAAGCATGTACATAAAATTGTTTGGGGTTAGCGAACTATCACTATGAGACTTTTATCATAATCTTCTTCTCATTCCCTGCTATGAGAAGGAAATACTAGTAACTTTAAGAGTGATCTTTGCCAATGATTAGAGAGATAGAGAGAAGAAAGTCCGGGCTTTCTTAAGGTGTCACACATAATGGTGTAGATACGGCAACATTTTTTTTTGGGGGGGGACTTGGCAGTGCGGAGGTACGGATCGACTGCAATGATACAAGCTTCTTTGAGTTGCGAGTAAACGGACTGATTTTTATTGATACACTCAAGATGAAAAATTATATTCCAATATCAATCTACATAAACTTAAATTACTAATATAAAAGATACATATAAAAATAGGATATTCCTTCACTTACCAACATCACACTTTTGTACAATTTGTCTTGTAGAATATAATACAGACAATTATATATCGAAAAAAATCCACGATAGTCAAATATTCTAAAATTCAGTTTTTCAGACTAATACCGCATTCATTTACTAGAAAGATATTTTTACTGAATTTAATCGAAAATACCAACATTTTAAATCATACTGTTTAAAGAGTATCTCATTTCTGAATTTATTATTATTGAGTATGAAGTCGGTAGAGAGCGTCGATTTTTACAATAATCAATAATATAATTAAAAGTAAATAAAAGTTCTTCAAATGATTAAACTACATTATTTTAAAGAATATTAGATTGAACTGTTACTTTAACATCTTAATATTAAAAATCTTTATACTATGTAGAAAACTGTACGCAGACGATAGCTTACCTGCAGTGATACAAGCCTCTTTGAGTTCTGACGAAACGGACTGATTTTGACAAGCAAATTTTTTCGCTTCTTATGCATATTTCCTTAACACGCGGCCAGATATGGTCATACTTTTGTCTCAGTGCTTCGGGTTCGCAAGAATATTAAAGTGAGGCTTCATTGTTTGTTACTGACTACCGTCTGGGTCTCTTATACGTCATCAGACATATATTTTCATAGACATGTGAAACATTAGTGATATACTCAGCAGAAATGAATCTGTTATTCAGCACTGTAACTGCAGACTTCTAATTAGCTAACTTATGTATTGTACAATAGAGAAAAATACTCTTTATTGAAATAGTGCACAATTATATTACAAGAATAAAAAAAATGTTTTTAATACAATTTACTGAAATTTTTTTTTATAACAGAACTAAATTTGTTCAGAATTTTTTTTTATCTGGAGTGGAAGAATAACACACACACACAGATATATATATATATATATATATATATATATATATATATATATATATATATATATATATATATATATATATATATATATAAATATATATATATATATATATATATATATATATATATATATATATATTTATATATATTTAGTACAACTAAATGAAAATAGGATGGCGCTGGCGTACTTGTTTTGCTTCAATATCAGTAATTTGTGGATTTGTCTATATTGCAGGAACATGTTGATCAAAATAAAGAAATGTTGGGTCACTGAATTGTTTTTCCACTTAGATCATCACTGTAATATGATCCACTCGATCAAATATTCGTAGGATTTAACAGGACTTAATTTTCGATAAGATTTTTTTTTTTACATTTTAACTGTTCGATTTGCAGATGTAGTTTGAATGACATCTCTTATGAAAACTGATTTAGTTGAGTAGCGATAATTTTTCTTTCAAAACGGTATATCAGTCTGTAGGAGAGTTTTAATTCGTACTTAAGAGTAATTTGTATTGAAAGAAAGAAAATGGAAAAGGTTTTCTATTCTTCTTGTTTGACCGTTTAGGTGGCTTAAATTGTTAGAGCGTCTGTCTCAGTTGCGGAAGGTCACGAGTTAGAACCAATGCCGAGTCCTACCAAAAACTTATAAAACTTTTTGCTAGCAGCTGTCTCGCTTTGTGCTTAGCATTAAGACTTTAGTGTTATGATTGGTTCGTCTGGTGTCTGGACAACGCGACTGGATTGTATATGATGCCAGATGTCTCTGGCATGATGCCCCGTTGCTAGACATAACTATAAACCGCTTCGCTGCCGACATCGTAGCTATCTGACTCCGATTTGTTTCAGCTGTTAGAAGTTAAAGAAATCCTCACAAACACGGTTTCCCTATCCACACTTTTCTCGCTTTCCCTATCCGCGTGTTCTCTTTCTCCTACTTTATTAGTTCTTCTAGTGATCGACTAGAAGAATTTATGGCAGGGGTTTTCGTCCATCGTTTGTCCCTCCGTTTGCCTTACGGTAGGGGTTTTCGTCCGTCATTCGTTCCTTCGTTTGCCTTATGGCAGAGGTTTTCGTCCGTTATTCGTCCCTTCGTTTGCCTTATGGCAGGGGTTTTCGTCCGTCGCTCGTCCCTCCCTTTGCCCTATGGCAGAGGTTTTCGTCCGTCGCTCGTTCCTCCGTTTGCCTTATGGCCGCGGTTTTCGTCCATTTTTCGTCCTTTCGTTTGCCATTTGGTAGGGGTTTTCGTCCGTTGTTTGTCCCTCCGTTTGCCTTATGGCCGGGGTTTTCGTCCATCTTTCGTCCTTTCGTTTGCCATTTGGTAGGGGTTTTCGTCCGTCGCTGGTCCCTCCGTTTGCCATTTGGTAGGGCTTTTCGTCCATCCTTTGTCCCTTCGTTTGCCATTTGGTAGGGGTTTTCGTCCATCTTTCGTCCTTTCGTTTGCCATTTGGTAGGGGTTTTCGTCCATCTTTCGTCCTTTCTTTTGCCATTTGGTAGGGGTTTTCGTCCATCTTTTCGTCCCTCCGTTTGCCTTTTGGTAGGGGTTTCCGTCCATCTTTCGTCCTTTCGTTTGCCATTTGGTAGGGGTTTCCGTCCGTCGCTCGTCCCTCCTTTTGCAACAGTTCGTTATCGCAACACTTTCTAAATTACTTGAAAGATTGCCTTGAACCTATACGCACATGCTCATCCCATGGTCTTACTCCAACCAAATCTTATAGCTTCGTCTCTTTCAATGGATGGTTATATCAACAAGATTTTTTTTTCTTTTGAATGAGAGACTTCTTATGAAATCTAGTTGGTCCTTAATGAAAATGACGATAATCTAATGTTCAGTATAGCTGCCACGGAGACTAACTTCAAAAATCTTGTGACCACTACTCCTCCAGAACGGACAGTCGTTTGAATGTGGGGTTTCAGCTTAAATTCTTACGATGTTGTAGTTGGTACTAATGGTTCCTATCTTATGTTCAAAATGGCTGCAATTGCTGCCATCATGAAAATATTGTTGTAACTATTCCTCCTGTACGAAAACCCATATCAGCATAGTGGTCTCACTGAAGGACTTCATATGATATATTGTTCATCCTAAATAGTGCGGATCTGATGTCCAATATGGCCGTCATAGGGAACATCTTGAATATATTCTGAACAAAAAGCCACAGTAACAATGGATTTTAACCAGAAGACTTTTTACGATGCCTGTTTGGTTCAAATCATACAGCTAGCACATCCAATGTGGATGCGATTGCTGCCATCCTGACAATAGTCTCATCATTGCTATTTATGAATGGATGGTCGTATCCAGATGAATTTATGACCAAAAGACTTTATATGGTCTACTTGATCGTAAACGAAAGTGCTGCAGCTGAGACATCGATTATGACTACCACAGTAGTCTTCATGAAAATCGTTTTTTCACCACATCGTTTTCTGAATGATCGTATCTGTATGGGGGATTCAGTTTGATATCGTATGATGTATGTAAATAGTTGGTCCGAAATGAAAATGCTGCCAATCTAACTTTCGGTATGACCGATTTTGTGGCCATCTCGAGAAACTTGTTGGATTTACTTCTCCTAGATGGGTGTATATATCGACATTATACTTTCTTTAAATGCTTCTTATAATGTTGGGTTGGTCCATAATGGAAATGGAGAGCGACATATACCAAATGTGGTCACCATCTTGAAACATGGTTGGTACTCCTCAAAGAATCTAACAAATCTGTGTGATTTTCACCTGAAGACTTATTAAATGTATTGTTGATCCTAAACGAAAAGATGGAAATTAAAGCTTAATATTTTGAGAATATTATCTCAATTCCTCCAAATATATCCCATATATTTTTTTATATACATAGCCGAGTCTAATGGAAATTGCACCAGTTGTATCCAACATGGCTGCTCCGACGGCCATCTTGAAAATCTTGCTATGATTACTCTCCTTGAATTGATGGTCGTAGTTCATTAAGGCCTTCTAATGACGCCCCAAATAAAACTGATGCACCTCCGTTATCCAATATGTCCAGCATGGCAGCCAATTTAATTATCATGTACATGTATGTTTTATATAGGATATGATATAGGTTTGGGGTGTGTAGTATTTACCTGGGTATGCGAAACGAGCTCTCCCTGCGGCAGTATTTCCTCCCATGTCCTTGACAATAGTTTTGAGCGGATTTCATAACACTTACCGTCGAGTGATGGATACGAGTTAGATACAATTTTGCATGATATTTTTATTATATGTATATTCATTGTTAAGTTTTACATTTAGGTCATGATGACATATATTTGGGGGATACTTACTGAATATTATATCAGGAACCATGAAACGTAGAAAGAGAATGCATCCTGATAAGTACTATTTTAGTATAAACTTATTTCATTGTTTCAAGTTCTTACAAGTTAGAATAATCCCCGTCCCTTACAATCCATAAGAAGTTACTTAGAATGCAGCACTAAAATATCGTTTCATACAATTATATGTAAGCATGCGTGGTTCCTGAAGAAAAAAAAATGTGAGAGAGAGAGAGAGAGAGAGAGAGAGAGAGAGAGAGAGAGAGAGAGAGAGAGAGAGAGAGAGAGAGAGAGAGAGAGAGAGAGAGAGTCCGGCACATACAGAGACAAAAGCCAAAAACGTACACAAGCTAGAAAGAGATGATTAATTTAATGATCGCGGCAGAAGCTGGACAAGCAAGAGTATAAATATATATATATATATATATATATATATATATATATATATATATATATATATATATATATATATATATATATACAGTCGCTAAAGATTATGAACATTATGTTGATACAAATGGAAGTAACTAACTTAGCAGAATTAAATCAAACATTGAATACTCCCTAATCATGTAAATCATTTCGTGTTTTTAAATATATTGCTGAAATACGTGAAATAAACGAATATTAACGATCACTGTACAATCTTACAATAAAATCTTACAATATACGGTATAATAAACGTTTTGTAGTCGTTGATATGTAGATTTTTAACCAGTATGTTATTTGGAAGTAATATATGTAAATATTATGCATTTTCTATATCATCGACACAAACAAATCCAGTTCTATATTCCCAATCAGAAAATTAGGTCATTGTGATCCATAGTTTGCTGTCCACTGGCTTCATAAAATATTGTTTTTTGAATAATCAAAAAATTAATTTTCTATCATCTCATTTTAGTACCTATCCTTTGGTACCACCGACAAGAATTTTATGTTTGATTCTGGTTTTTTTTTTATTTTTGTACCTTGTCACGTGGATTTTAACATGTCTTACGTCTCGATCACTTTATAAATTTGTTATGCGCTAACGCTTTCTATAGTTGCCGAGACTACTCGATCTTAGATGAGGCATATCTTGTAATTATTACTTATATAGTTGATTTTAATTTTTTGTTCTTAAATTTTTAACTGATAGCCACTTTATTAATTTTCATTTACCAGCTCCTTACATCTACGAATTCCAATACAATATTAAACTAACCTTATTTGGATTTAAATTAGTTAAGTAACAACTACTATACTTATTTTGATTTAATTTAAACAAGTAATTTCAATACGGTACTTCTAATTTGGATGTAAATTTGATAATACCTGTATGATACTGTACTTATTTGAATTTAAATTTGTTTAATATATACACGCTACTGTACTAATTTTGATTAAAATTTTTATATGTAATGCATATATGGAACTGCACTAGTTTCGATTTAATTTTTTATAAGTATTACTTATATGTTAGTATACTAATTTCGATTTAAATTTGATAAATAATTGTTACTGTACCAAATTAGACTTAAATTTGACAACTAATAACTACACGATCGATACTGAACTAATTTAGATTTAAATTTGATCCGTAATACCTATATGCTACGGTACTGATTTTGTATTGGGAACAACAATCAAAACACTTCAGAAATAACAAATTTATTCGATATAATTAGGGCAGAAATTAACTTAACACCAGCCAATGACCGAACTCTACCAACGAAAGTAAAGTAGATCTCATGCTTAGCGAATGAGAAAGTGTCGTTGTAAGATTCCAGAAGATAACATGAATATAAAAAACCTCTAACATCTGATTACAGTCACTTCGTCTGCTTCTTTGCTCAGTATAACTATTGGCACATTATTGACAACTTGTTCACTTGGCACGGACTTGAGACCGGTTCGCAGTTTCAACTTTATCTTCTTGCATTTGTTCCTGTAAGTATTAGTTACTTCACCTCTCTCTCTCTCTCTCTCTCTCTCTCTCTCTCTCTCTCTCTCTCTCTCTCTCTCTCTCTCTCTCTCTCTCTCTCTCTCTCTCTCTCTCTCTCTCTCTCATATGCGTTCTTAATGTTTTCGTTTATTTATTTTGTAATTTGACTTTAAGTCTTTCCGCTATATTCTCATCACATTTCAAAAAAGTTTTTCCTATCACAAAATGTGTAATCTAGAATATAGCCACCAACTTATTCTTTATTAACAACTTTGTCAATTAAAGAAGTACTGAGCGTTCAAAGTGCCATTATGCATTATTGTCATTGTCAGCCATTATGTATTATTGTTATTGTCAGCCATAATGTATTATTGTTTTTGTCAGCCATCATGTATGGCGTGCAGTGGAGGGTATGGTGTGACATTGCGCAAACGGATGGTTGTGTTTTTTGCGTGTCAGAGATGCTTTATTTGAATAAGTAATTTTACATAGTTTCAACATTTTGTAATAAACCGATTTTCATGTCATCGAACAAGTTTGATTTTAAAAGTTATTTTTGGAACAGATACTGGAGTTAGGCGCGTAGAATTAGGTAGGAGTCGTGTGGGTAGAATTAGGTAGGAGTCGTGTGGGTAGAATTAGATTCGCAATAAGATAGATGAATATTTATGCAATACAAGTTTTCGAATATAGCCTTTATTTATTATATTACATTCTCCGAAGACAAGAGATCATTTAAAAAATGGTAAATTGTCGCTCCTGCAAAATTTTGCAATTGGTTCATGTAAATTTTTGTCGATAACTTTGAACTGGAAACGTGTATTGTCACTATGGTGATGATAAAATGTTCGATTTTGCAAGAACGATACATTAATGCCAATTAGGTTTGTTTTCATTTATTGTACACATTTTTAAAAGTAGTCCCACAAACACATTTTAACATCCAAGCCAGTGAATTGAGCGTTAGGGACAAGTTACATGTCTTCCAAATTCTTAAATCTGTGAGTAATGTTAGGATATGCTATTGTATTAGCAGACTTTAAGGAACAGTTCTAAGAGGTCGTAGATAAACCTAATATTTCTGTACCTTGGACGAGTTATGCATTTAAAGTTTGAAGTAAACAGCAGTTGTAAGCTTAGACCCTCTTTAAAACCCTTGCCTCAAGTCTGTGCATACCGAGTAACTTAATTATTTATATTATTTCCTTTACGAATTTTCAAGGACGATATATACAATTATCTTTCAGAAGTTCCAACTTTGTTAGTGCATTTTGCATGTTGGTTTTCTGTCTGCAGAATATATTTTTTTTCCGCTTATACAATTACAAAAACTGTTAATATTGCTTTTCATAATGTAATAAAGTTATCCATTTTGTAGTCAAAATATTGTAATAAAATTTTGGAGAAGCACATTTAGTTATAGTGCCCCGTTTAAGCAATTCTTAGATTTGTGTGATTACTTTTTTTGAATTCGATGTAATGTAAATATTCATTAGCCCAAAATAATTGGCCATTTACTAGGAGCAAACGTCACGGAAAGTGTTGACACGTCCATTCTTTTTCTTTGCAATTTGATTTATTATTTTCTTAAAGATACCATGTTTTTGTGAGAAGTAAAATAATTAAATCTTAATAAAACGTATTGTTGGGCGAAGTTGACTAAAATATTGTTGGACAGAATGAATTAAAGTATTGGAAGAAATCGATTTAAAAATTAAAATTTATGCTAATTATTGAACGAGATCAGTTTTATAATGAACATTAAAAGAGAATTATTGGACGATATCGATTTAAGGATTAAAATTAAATTGAATTGCATGTTTAGAAATATCGGTTGATACACTTTCTTCAAGATTTTTTCATGCTAATATTTCATTCCATAATATTCTGATTGTTTGTAACAATCATCATCAGGAAAACAATTCAAAAGTGTACTTTGTGCACCTGCTGAGGGGAAAAAGCAAACGGAACAATCTTTAGTAAAATAGCATAAGGACAGGGGCTGAGCATTCCAACAAGATGGCTTATCAATTCTTCATGATTAAGACGAATGCCATAAGATTGAATTGCCTTACGAGAATAAATGCCATAAGATCGAATGGCCTTATGGAAATAAGAAGGATGTCATAAGACTGAATGGACTTATGAAAATGAGGCGAATGCCGTAAGACTGAATGGACTTATGAAAATGAGACGAATGCCATAAGACTGAATGGACTTATCAAAATGAGACGAATGCCATAAGACTGAATGGACTTATGAAAATGAGACGAATGCCATAAGACTGAATGGACTTATCAAAATGAGACGAATGCCATAAGACTGAATGGACTTATGAAAATGAGACGAATGCCATAAGACTGAATGGACTTATGAAAACAAGACGGATGCCATAAAATAAGCTGGCCTTATGGGAATAAGACGACTGACATAAAATAAGTTGGCCTGATGGGAATAAGACGACAGATATAAAATAAGTTGGCCTGATGGAAATAAGACGAATGCCGTAAAATAAGTTGGCCTGATGGAAATAAGACGAATGCCGTAAAATAAGTTGGCCTGATGGAAATAAGACGAATGCCGTAAAATAAGTTGGCCTGATGGAAATAAGACGAATGCCGTAAAATAAGTTGGCCTGATGGAAATAAGACGAATGCCGTAAAATAAGTTGGTCTGATGGGATAAGACGAATGCCATAAAATGTGATAACATTTCGAGAATGATCGCGTGCTATTTTTGTTTTGTTTTTTATTAATTGGTTTTTAAACAGACTTATTTGAAGATGATTCATTTGTTCATGTCGTATGATTTTCGTTTTCAAGTCAATGAACATTTAGAGGGATGTTTGCAAAATGTATACCATTTGTCGGAAATGAACGCTATAAGTCTACATCAATAAATCAGAGATAAGTCATTTAATTTGTCAGTTGCACCTCCTTGGTAGTAATAGTACATCGGATTGGCATATTATTTACAAAAAGTCTTTGTTTAGAGATAAAAATATGGTTTTGTATATTAATATAAAAAGATATTTTTTGTATATTAAAGATAAAAAGATGTTTTGTATATTAAAGATAAAAAAAATGTTTTAATAAAGAAGCAGTTAAGAATTATGAGGGTATAATTTTATAAAGAAATTAAGTGATTTTTGAAGGATGAAAGGGATAAAGAACTCTTGCATTGTTGGTGCTATGAAAAGCATAATGGATTCAGCTGAACTCAAATAGGAATAGCGTAGATTTGACACATTTCTAAAGTTATTTCTGCCTTCTACATTTTCAGTAAATACCGGTTTATTGTGACAAACGATTTTGTAAAAGGATGTAAAAGGATCTTCTCGACCGTATCGTTGATTGACATACAACATTTAATTAACTGTACCGGAACAAGCTGTATTTACTGGGTCATGCGTCATGCGTCGTGCATGGTCAACGAAGAAAGCGTCCGTTTTAAACAAATATGTACTAAACATTCGGAATCGTGAAGTCAACTGCAGCTAACCTCTATCGCATGTCCCGGGGGAGGGGGACTTGTAACACATTGGCACACAAACATTTGAAGCGCTTACAACTAGTGTAAAAGAGTTATATGTATTGGATAATGTGGAAGGTTATATGTATTGGATAATGTGGAAGGTTATATGTATTGGATAATGTGGAAGGTTATATGTATTGGATAATGTGGAAGGTTATATGTATAGGATAATGTGGAAGGTTATATGTATTGGATAATGTGGAAGGTTATATGTATTGGATAATGTGGAAGGTTATATGTATTGGATAATGTGGAAGGTTATATGTATTGGATAATGTGGAAGGTTATATGTATAGGATAATGTGGAAGGTTATATGTATTGGATAATGTGGAAGGTTATATGTATTGGATAATGTGGAAGGTTATATGTATTGGATAATGTGGAAGGTTATATGTATTGGATAATGTGGAAGGTTATATGTATTGGATAATGTGGAAGGTTATATGTATTGGATAATGTGGAAGGTTATATGTATTGGATAATGTGGAAGGTTATATGTATTGGATAATGTGGAAGGTTATATGTATTGGATAATGTGGAAGGTTATATGTATTGGATAATGTGGAAGGTTATATGTATTGGATAATGTGGAAGGTTATATGTATTGGATAATGTGGAAGGTTATATGTATTGGATAATGTGGAAGGTTATATGTATTGGATAATGTGGAAGGTTATATGTATTGGATAATGTGGAAGGTTATATGTATTGGATAATGTGGAAGGTTATATGTATTGGATAATGTGGAAGGTTATATGTATTGGATAATGTGGAAGGTTCATATAAAAGATTTGTAATCTTTTAAATAGGTACAGGCAGCTAGATCTTTGCCTCATCAAATAAAAAAAAGTTTTGAATGCCTTCCTTCTTATATTCCCAAAAGTTAGGATATAATATTTTTTACCCCACCCCACCCCACCATAAAATCGTAATTACATGAACAAAATTTAATATTAAAATTGAACAAAATTACTTGTTACTTTATTCTCGTTGTTTCGGTTGCCGACAGTACGAGTGCAATACACTTTACGCTTCCCAGAACACATATTTGTTTCTACTACATGAAAAAGGTAAAGTTCTGGTAAATCTTAGAATGCCATGAAAGGAAGGTAAAAGGATTAGAGGTTCTTAAAATTTCTTCAGAACGCCCAACCCAAAATAACTGTCTTAGACGATGACAGGGTCAGTACTAGGCCCTTCAGCCCTTTACCCGTGATGATATTGATGGGGTATTTTTTTTTTTTTTGGTGGGGGAGGGAGTACGAAACAGAACCCTTCATCCGACGGAGCTGAATAGCCGAGAAAAATACTGTGTGTAAAATGTACATCAATGTGTGCAGCTAAGTGTCAGCCCCTAACCCCAACATCAATATCATCACGGGTGAAGGGCCCATTTATTTGCGTAGGTCGGAACTAGCAGAGGTAATTCTGACCAACTTATATGAAGAATTCGGTCGTTAAAAACCTTAAAATGCAGTTTCAGTTGTTTGAGTTTCTTAACTTTGTTGTAAGTGTTAACAAGGTTGTTTTTACACTGCACTTTCATTTATATTTTGCTACAATATTTCAAGTGATATTTCAAAAACGAAGCATATCTTTATATTGGATGTTACTGTACTAACCAGGTGAATTTTCATATTGTATACATAAATATGAACGACAACAGCCTATAAATTTCTTTCTTTAATTAATTGCAAACCTTCACTAAACACAAAACATAAATACACTCCTTTCTTGCATACCCTTTATAGACCCTTCCCCTTTTATGCGTTCATAGTCCAAGGGATATGTTCAAAATAACATCAATTATTGTTATGGGATTACATGCGGCTGAACAAGTGGTAAAGCCACCTATTGATTTAAATCGAAAGATAAACCAGGTCATGCGGGTCGTATTTTGCCTGTCACTTGTTTAACGCCATTTTTTTCAGCACATGATTAACAACAAGTGTATATTCAAACGTATTTGCAAAAAGAATCTGGCATTGTTTCAGCTTCTGCTGTATATAATAACCTCAAAAGTTTTTGAGATAGCTAAAGACCTCGTAGGTTTTTTTGAAGTAGCTAACGACCTTGTAGGTTTGTGCATGCAATATACACAATATTAAACAATGTATAAAGAAATTGATGAGGAATGCGTCTTGATAAGTACATCACTCTCCTTGTACAAAGAGGCCTTTTTGATCTATATGTTATGCTGCAGTGACCTAGTTAAAATGTATTTGTCAGGTCATTTCAGGGGCCCCGAGTGGCCGAGTGGTCTAAAGCGCTCTCCGTTACGGATCACTGCCATCTCACCTCTGTCTGCGTGGGTTCGAGTCTAAGATTCGGCGAATGTAGATATGTGAGAAAGCATGTTAGTAGCTTCTCGTGGGTCGGTGGTTCTTTCCGCGGATTTCCGGTTTCTTCATCCACCAATAATACTGGCCGCCATGTATAGCCTATAGTGTGCTGAAAATGGCGTTAAGCACCAGAACAACAGCAACATCAGGTCATTTCTTGCGTGCTGTATATTTTGGATTCATGAAACTTTTCAAACTGGAGTCAACTCTTTGTTACAATATTACATCCATTAAACAAAACTAACATCACTTTGAGCTTCATCTTATGCTTCACTAACTTCCTGTTATCCAAGTCTACCCAGTGTTGTTGAAATTGCGAATAAATTTGAGTGTTAGACATGTAAATTTACATATTTAGGACTGTACATTTTGAATAAATTGGTTGTTTGAATTGTAAATCTCAATATTTAGTCTATAAATTGTGAATAAATTTATTGCTTTAAATGTAAATTTACATATTTAGGATCTTAAATTGTGAATGCATTTGTTGTTTGAATGGTAAACGTACATAATTAGGACTGTATATAGCAGGGCTCGGCAAC